>JAJNLL010000037.1:0-406455 GCA_023089105.1 Lasiodiplodia citricola
CTACCCCGCGCATTCGCCCCACCACCCTCGACATCCCCGGCCTGACAAAGTCCAAAGTCTCTCCAGATGGCCGCATCCCACCGCTCCCCCACCGGCGTCCCTACAAGCCCCTCCACCAACCGCACCACCACCCTCTCCGCCGCCCAATTGCCCCGCACCTCCGTATTCGCCATGACCGCAACGCCCCACCCGGCCTCGGGCGCGTACGCCATGCTCGCCGCGTACCCCGTCACCGCGCCGTCGTGCGTATAAACCCTCAACCCGCCCACCCGATACGTCTGCGCCATCCAGCCCAGCCCGTACAGCGTCGGCCCGCCGGTCCACGGCGCGTTTTTCCCGCCGCCCTCGTCGTCGCTGTCGCTGCTGTCCGCCGGGTCGGACACGACGGCGCGCGCCGCGCGGCGAAGCTGCCTGAACGCGTCTTGGGAAGCGAACGGGTTGGGGCGGCGCTTCAGCAGCGCGCGGAGGTAGGACGCGAAGTCCGCGACGCAGCTGAGGACGTTGCCGGCGCCGGTCAGCGCCGCGGCGTCGGGGAGGTAGGGTTCGCGGACGAAGGAGGCGGTCGCGTTGTGCCAGTAGTAAGGGGCGGAGAGGAGGTGTGGAGCTTGCGCGCGGGCGTCGGTGAGCGAGGCGTAGGTGTGCGGCATGGACAAGGGCGCCCACAGGCGGGCGCGGACGAATTCGGACCAGGTGGTTGAGGTGAGGCGCTCGAGGACGTGCGCGAGGGCGAGGTACATCATGTTGCAGTACTGCCACGCGCTGCGCAGGTCGGCGGTGAGGGGGAGGTGGCGCAGGTTGGCGACGTGGTCGCGGAGCGTAAGACCGGCGGTGGCGGGGAGCGAGAGGTCGTGGCGTGGCATGCCGGTGCGGTGGGTGAGGAGGTCTTCGAGCGTGGCTTTTGAGGTGGCGTATGTGTCGGGGAGGACGAAGTCGTCGCGGATGAGGGAAGAGACGGGGGTCGTGAGGGAGAGGTCGGGTGGGAGCGTGTGCGGGCTGGCGCTGTTGTTGGCTTGCAGCTGCGCGTCTTCGATCAGGAGGAGGATGGCGGCCGCTGTGAAGGATTTGGTCGTCGACCCGACGTAGTAGAGCGTCTCGGGCGTGGCGGGGACGTCGGGGAGGATGGCTTTGCCGTAGCCCTGTTGTTTTCGGGAAGTCAGCCGTCAATATGCAAGCAGATTCCACGGAGAACATCAAGGCTAAGCAGAGGAAGTTGATCACTCACCTTCGCAAACGTATAGTCTCCATGTACCACAGCCACCGACAATCCCGGCACGTGCCAGTGCTCCAGCGTCTCCTCCACCATCTGGTCGAACTCGTCATCAAACGGGTCTCTGACGACGTACTTCTCCTTCAGCCAATCGCCCCATCCTTCGTCGTCATCATCATCGTCAGCCCCTTCACCATCTTGCTCATAACCACTGGCCCGCTGACCATCGGTCTCGAAAACTGGTTCTTGCTGTTGGAATTGTTGTTGCTGTTGCTGCCCGAATCGTCGTGCCGCTGATGTGTGCCCATCAAAAGACGGGGGTGCAAGACAGCGGCCCAGGAGTGGTAAGGGAGAGATGGCGAGCGAGATGAGAAGCAGGAGTTCGGAGCGCGGTTGCGCTGTTGCCGCGCTGAACAAACGCATCTTGATGGGATATTTAGACAGAGAGAAATTAGGAACACAACAGGAAAAGAAGCTCCCGGGAGAAAATGTATATATCTTTCGATCGAAAACTCAAAATATTCGGTAAAAAGACGCTCAGGAACGATGTTGTTGATGAACGAACTGACGGTGTGGCTTCCAACGTATGTTCGACCCAAGGAAGTATATGTGAAGCTAATATAGATCAGTTTACCCTGCGATTTGTCGTTGCGTCCAGCAGCAACAAGATACGGACGAAAAGTCGACCCCGCTTCTGTATGTACTCGACCGACGAGCAGGGCCAGCGAGATCGGAATCAACCAATGTACACACAAATGAGTTGAGTAAGCCGCGTTGTCGTTACGGCCTCATCCTACGCCCTCGCTTATCACTCGCTCGCATGCAGGATTCGCAGGAACCAATCGCCTCGCGACCTTAAGCTGCTGCCTGGTGCGAGAGTGGAGGACGGATACGCGCGGATAGAATGATGAGTGCGACCCGAACCCAATGGTGGAGAGTTGCAAAAATGTAGGTCGATGATGATGGAACAGTGAACAACAAAGCAGACGATGCAGACCGCCGCTCGGGGGTTCCTGGCGACCGCCAACGCAAATAACCCCTCACACCCAAACCCCGTGACTTACCGGGTACGCCGCCAGCCACAACCGCCGCTTTACCTATTGAAGAATAGATGAACCACCCCCTTCCAAAAACAAAAGAGAATCTCAAATTTGCTACACCACAAACAACCAAGCAGAAATAGTTGGATTGCGTTTACACGAGAGTAATGGTTCTTTCCTCTGAATGAACCCACTCGGGAGTCCACGGCCGCCAGTAGTCCCCTGAATACGTACCAACCCGTCGATATATAGATTCTGACTCGTCCACGGCTTTGAGCACTAGTCCTGAGGCTCGCGATGCTTTTCGACGGACTTTTTCAGACATTTGGTCAATAACCAACACAATGAACCTGTCTCCAGGATGAAGATCTGGTTTAACTCTAGATCTATCCTTTGGCAAAAGCTTAATGCGCCAGGGCGGCCAAAATTCGTCTGGTGGCACCGGAGGGAAATCCATCTGGATCGCACCCTTTGAGAGATGTTTCCCAAGGAAGAAGCGATGTTCGTTATATCCTCCTATGGGTTCAAGTTTGCGGCATCGTCCCGGGAAGACATGTCCACGAATGGTCAATTTAGCATATTTTTTGACAAGACCGAACCGGTTAGTAGTAGCAGGCACTGAATCAATGTTCAGAATTTCAGCTAGACTACGGTATTTCAAGTCTTTGTATCTGCGCAGATAGGTCCTGTTGATCGGTGTCGCGATGGAGGCCCATGACCATGACGGTGCGTAGAATCGATCTTAATGCAAGGCGAAACCACCCGGTGCAGGTTTCCAAGCCAGGGTGGATGGACAATTCTTCCATATGCCACAAACGTATTCGTCCTTGGACACTTTGCTGAAGACCTCCGCCACCCCAGCAATGGCGGGTAACCGGTCTGTTTCGTATGTGATCAACCGTTCGGAGAAATCACAGACGATGTCCATCCATTGCACGTACAGTGCCGGAAAGTCGTCGACGAGGCTTTTGAAGGGTGTTTTGCGAACCATTCCGCCTCGATTCTTATCTTCGCCGACATGACATTCACAAGTAGCTTCTTGCTGGCATTCCCAGACTAGCTCCTCGCTGGTGAAGTGTACAATTCGCTTCGAAAGAACCCATTCTTGCAGAGCCCATGCTCGTTCGTGCAAATGACTTCTGGAAATCTGTTTCAAAACGAAGCCTCTTCCCTTAGAAGTCTCGAATGTATGCCCCAAGCTTTGATAGAGCTCCTGTGGCGCAAGTCGAACGCAGACGTCATTTCTCAAGCCAGTTTGATGCTTCTCAATGCGGATGAAGTTCCAAGCTGAAAATGGACGTTCTTTGAAACAGCCTTCAGAGCTGTTCGCTGCACAATCTGCTGAAATTGTGAGGATTGCGCCTGAGTAGTACGATCCCATTCGCCCAGACTCTCTAGCCCAGTCCTCGCCAGCGTCTTGAATGATGCAGAGACTGTCGATCCATAAATATTGTATTTGCAATTTTCTGGCGATGTATATCGCGTCCGCAAATGTCCTGGGAAGTTGGTCTCCCGGTATCCCGTATTGGTGTTCTTTTATAGTAGAGATCGTGGTCTTCAAAGCAACATCGCCTCCCCAGCAATGGCTGAGTGCAGCATATTGCCCCCTTGTTCCCTTTTCAGGGATGTATAGATGTGGCAAAGTTGTTTCTGAACCAACTGAGATGACTCTTGTTGGTAATGTGACGTCGGGCGGGTCAGAGCAGGCCTCATGGTTGTCGCGACATTGTGAAAGCCATGAATACAAGAGATCCATGCATGTGCTGGATCTCGAATACCGAGACACGGCACGAGCTTGGCCTATCTGCAAACCAACCGAAGAGTCTTGAGAAATGTAAGTAGTTGGTCGCATAATTATAAGCTAATAGGTCTAACCTTTCTCCTCATAAAGTTGCAAATCAACGCCCTCCCAGAGTTTCGGCTTTCCGCCTTCGTCTTCCGGCTCTTCGTCCTCATCATTATCGCTATCGCGACCATCTTCTTTCTTCCATTCCCGCCATTCCTTTTTCGTCATGAGGAAACGAGGTGATATTATTAGAGAGTCAAATTTTTGCAAAATCTTATCCTTTGGACGCACTTTGACTACAATAAAAGTAGGGGTTTTTCGGGGATAGTACACTTCGCTGGCGCACAGAATGAGGTTACATATTTTGCAGCCACGCTTTCTTGAAGAAACAAGGTCTTCATGTGCCAGCCATGCCTTAGGTCTGCTCCGTCGGGAATTGGAGCCTTTGTCCGTGTACCAAGGTTCGGGATGCAGGAGATCCGGACAAAGATCGTGACAGACACTACAGGGTTCCCGAGGGAATGTCTGCCTTTTTGACGGGATTTTCATGCCAATCCGTAACGAGACGTTGCGTGTGCGGGGGCTGAGATTCAAAGTTCGAAGAGCAATGAGTTGTTAATAAGTGGGGTCCGGAATCCGGAACCTTGAGTTGCCTTTTCACCACTACAAGTACCTCGTAAAACAGGCAACAGTGCAAGGCTGCCACGTCAGGTCTCTTAAGTTTTACGCTTCCCCACTTCGCATTCCTTTCGGCGAAGAAGCCTTACGAGTTTCGCTACTTCATTGGCGCAAACCGCCGCGCACCAGCCTACTTCTACTCACGTGGTGATGCGGGAACAAAATGCCTACCGACCATATCTAAACCAATTAAAGTTTTAGATACTGTTACAATTAAAACCTTGACTACATAACAAAAGTAGATCAACTATTATAAGCATTAATTTAGCGTCTGTCATACCCCTCTAGTATGTAGTCATACGATACCGGAGACAGAGAAGGCTGACCTCTGGCGTCCCGCTGCAGCTCCACTGGCGACCCGAGAGCAGAAGCTCAAATCT
This sequence comes from Lasiodiplodia citricola, assembly GCA_023089105.1. Lineage (NCBI taxonomy): Eukaryota > Fungi > Ascomycota > Dothideomycetes > Botryosphaeriales > Botryosphaeriaceae > Lasiodiplodia > Lasiodiplodia citricola. Next base: position 5,092 of record JAJNLL010000037.1, read on the forward strand.
CTGCAAACCAATCTCGCGGAAGCGTCATTCCTCTCTACGGATACATTTTCTTTTTAGCAGGAATATTATTATTGTCTATTTGCGATCCCCTGTCGGTCGGCGTGCCTCATACAAAAAAAAGTTAGAATAAAACAACCGGGACGAGGAAGCCGAAGAGGGAAGGCACAAGACGGTTCCCAATCGCCTTCGTAACAGTCACAGACCAAAAAATGGAAAAAGAAACGGGAAAAAAGTTGTGAACCGTTGTACGCCCGATGTAAATTTGATGATGTTTGAACCAGTCAGTCCAGTCAGTCAGCCAGCCAGCCGCCGTATCGCACCGCCATGCAAATACCCCCAAACCCAATAATTATCGAGTGCCCTTATGTGTAGCTTGAGATGAATTTTGACGTTGTCGAAGGTTCAAGAAAACCCGGTGGGGGCGGCCGAAGAAAAAAAAAAATGGTAAAAGGCCAGCGAAATAAAACAGGGACATAGAAAGGAATTTCCCATCAAAGCGAAGGGGTGGGAATTCCAGTAAAACTCCAAACGCGTGGCTTTCGGGGTCGCGGTAGAAAAAAAACACCCGTATCCTGGATGAGAGAGCCTGAGCAAATGCTTTCTTTCGAGAAAGCACAGCGCATCCAGCCGTGAACGGGTATCCATTGTATTTCGACCAAGGAGGTTCTGTAAAGAATCCTGGCATTCACTCCTCCCGAGTGGAGCTTCTTGCGTCCTGCGCCTCACTACGGGTGTTGCGCCTCCAAGGTATGAGTGTGGATCCAATATTCGAGAGGGCAAAGACGATTGGGAGCATCTCTGCGGGAAAGACGCCCACCAACAAACCTCCCCCTCATCCCGGTATCCCCGCCCACCCTCTAATTCGTCTTCTTCGGCAGGCCCTGCCTCCTCCTCTCCGCAACGTCGCCCTCAGCGAGCCACTTGCTCGCCTTGACCAGCTGGACGACGTTGATGATCTGCTTGCCGGCCATGACGGGGAACGACACGGCGGCGAGGATCCACGGGACGGTGCTGTCCATCTTGTTGGCGCGGGCCATCTCCATGGCGCCGGCGGACCACGGGCTGGTGAAGAGGAGCGACGGCTTGGGCGCGGCGGGCGACCCGGGCGTCAGGCTGGCCGGCGTCTCCGGATTCTGCAGCAGCGACGGCGTGAGGAGCGGCGACGAGAACGACAGCAGGTACAGCGCGATGAAGAAGAGCTCGTTCAGCGCGCAGAAGGTGAAGAGGACTTTCTGTGAATTGGCAATCCCTCGTTAGCAAAGCCTTGCGCCATTTTTTTCCCCTTCCAACTCTCAATTTCCCCACACCGGTCAACAAAAGGAGGGGGGAGAAAGGGAGGATCAATTCCCACAACTCACATTGTTCGAGTAGTACATCTTGAGGATCCAGCTCCTGCTCTCGTCGACCTTCTTGTGGCTCTGGCCGGCGCCGCCCATGCTCAGCGTCGCGTACATGTGCATGTAGTGGCTGGCCAGGTCGAGGCTGATCAGGCCCTGGAAGACGATGGCCCAGCGCGGGAAGGCCGACGCCAGGAAGACCAGCAGGCAGGCCGTCGTGCACCGGTCCGTCACCATGTCCAGCACCGCGCCGAACTTGGTGCTCTGATTGAAGCGCCGCGCCGCCAGCCCGTCCAACGCGTCCAGCAGGCACGACACGCTGTAGAGCAGCGAGCACGTTCGCGGGTGCAGCGGCATGTAGTAGAGAGACGCGACGGCGAGAACGATGCGCGAGTAGCCTGTTTGTTCATTCGCGTCAGCGCAAACGAATCCTTATCCATCTCTCAAATCTCCTCGTGGGAGGGGCCGGAGTCGGAGGAGGAATGGGAAAGAGCTCACCAATTTGGTTCGGAATGAACATGAAGATGTTTTCCACTTCTTCCGGCTGGCTGGCGGCCTTCAGGCTGCCGTTGCCGTTGGCAAGCGGCTTCTCCGTCGACGACATTGTGTACAAAAGTTGTTATGTGTCGCGCGAGCGCGGGGCAGCAGCGAGGTTGCGTCGGCGAGAGGCGAACGACGACGGGACGGGAGCTCGAGCTTTTTGGCTGGCGTCAATCGGGGATGCGGGTGTCTGAGTCGTGTGCAGGTTCGTGGTCGGGCGGCGCGCGTTGTGCAAGCGTGTTATTTTTTGTCGGATGACAGCTTTCAGCTCGTAGCCTGGTGAAAAAGCGTGGGCACGATGGACGATGGGAGCGAGGGGCTCTGTCTCGCGAAAATGGTGGATCGGACCGGAGGCGGATCAGGGCGGGTGCGAGCGAAGTTCGTCGCGCGGGCGAAGGATGCTGCTGGGTCGGCGCGTTCTCTATCTCTCGGCGTTGGTGTGGAAAATGGTGCTTCGATAAGGCCGATAACGTCCCCCTTGGGCCTTAGCTCGCAGGGCTGACAGGTGGCGAGCGCGGAGCACGCGGAATTGGAGGGCAAGGATGCCTGGAAAGCGACAAGGAGCGGATGCGAGGAGGCAGCAACGTCGCGAGACCTGGGAGGCGATGGTGAGCAGGTGGAAAGGGAGGCCAATGATTGAAATTGCCCAGCCTGACGGTCCCCGTAGCATCCGACTTCCGTGACGCAAGCCGTAAGTAACCACGTTCCGGCTGCGCTCGCCTAAGCACCCGCTGCATCTCTCCTTCCTAACTCCCGAGCCGCCGAGCATGAATGCAGCCCTAGCTCGGAGATCGTGATCTCGTTGCCGCCCGCCTCCGCCGAGTCGGCCGAGTTGGTAAGCTGTTCTTTTGCACTCGACTATCATTGCGAAATTGGGTATGTATGGTACAGGAAGGGAACTGGTGACGATCACCCGCGCGCGACAACCCCTCGCCCGAGCCAACAAACGGAAACAAACGACAACGACCGTGATTCGTACATGCATCACGACCCAGGAGAAAAGAAGACTCCATCCCTCAACCAACCCCGTCCTCCCACCCATTTTTGTAATATCCCGCTGGCAAGTGGAAGCGCCAGTAAAATCCCAGCATTATATAGACATCGTCGCGAAGCCGTAATCCCGTCGTGCTCCTTGGTCGAGCAGCGGTCCCCCTTAATCTTTTCCGTCAGCTTTTCTGTGTATAATCTCAGTTGCCTAGTTGCCAGCAAGGTGCCCCACCTGTGTCCTGGCTCGCCGGCGGGAAGTCGAACTCGCCGTTGAAGCTGCCGAACGGATCTTCCGAGATCTCGGGGAACGTGTCCCACATCATCTCGTCCCAGAAACCCGACAGCGATCCGAGGCTCGACGGGCCGCCCTGACCTCCCATCTCAGCAGGCGGCCACACCCCCATGCCGATGCCCGACATGCCGCTCATGTTCGGGAACGGCTGCTGCCCGCCGAGCAGCCCCGGCGGGAACGGCTGGTTCGGGTTGATGCCCATCCCGGGGTTGCTCGGGCTGCGCTGTTGCTGTTGCTGTTGTTGCTCCTGAATTTGCTGTTGCTGCTGCTGTTGATGCTGTTGTTGCTGCGACGGCGAATGAGCATTGTCACCAAACTGATGGAAGTTCTGCCCCTCATTGCTGGCAGCTGCCTGCGCACTCGCGGCACGTTGTTGTTCCCACAACTGCTGCCGCTGTCTCATCTGCTCCTCCAGGTGTTCTTGATTGACCTTGCTGGCTTCAGCCAGCCGTGCAATAGCCTCTCTACTCTTCTTTGCGGCCACACTGTACCTTTCCATCCGGTCAAAAAAGGCCAGTGCCATCTCGATTTGACTGCGCCACTTGGCGACCTCGTCAGGGTTGCTGATATCAGCGAACAAACTTATCAGCGGGATCATGCAGGCCTGGAAACAGAACCAAACCGCGTTCCAGCCCGAAATCAGATCAGGCGTGCATTCTTTGCTGATGTCTTCAATGTTCTGGGCCGCAATGACGCGGCACTTCCCGACAGCCACCTTCTCCTCGGCGCTAAGGTTGGCGAAAGGGGTGCGTTTGAGAGCAGTGCTGAGCAGGAATGGCCTGTGCAGCACAACACGAAGGTTCTCGTACCGCCACTTCATGACCGAACGTGGCACACGAAGAGACTCCGGGCATGGTTCATTGGTTGCCAAGATAGAGGGTAGATTGCTCTGCCAGTTGACGAGGTCGGTGTCAATTTGAACTAGATCTTCGTATTTGAGAAGCGGCGAGGTGGCAAGTGTGTCTTGGATCCTCGAAGCAATCTTGCAGAACTCAATGTTGTAGATCAACGGCAGTACTCTCAGGTCCTGCAAGTTTTCGGGACTTGATGATGGCTGCGGCGTTATTTGTTAGTGTGGCTGACTAATCAGTGCTCAGGGTAGGTGAACTTACATCCTCCAAGACCTTTCCGGGCGGCAGCACCGTGACTGCAGAGCTGATGCGGCCCAGCGAAGGTCTGCTCGTAGTCGTCGATGCCCACACGTCCAGACAGAAGAGACTCCACCAGGTGCGTCTGCGGGTCTCCGCAATCTGAATATCCGTCTTTAATTTGGACAAGCCGTTGACCTTCGGGTTGGGCGAAGCAGGACTGGAGTATTCTCGATGCAAACCCAAGCCGGTAGCCATTCGCAGCGTAGCTCCCATCAGGCAGCTCGCTTCGTTAGGGCGGTTTAGGTAATGCATGTAGTACCCCGTCATCATGCCGAGTGCCTGAAGGACCTCGAGGTTCCCGCTCCCAAATGTCTCCAGGCTCAGGTGCTTGCGCGCTCTTGTGAAGAAAATGTAATGGGCTTCGTTGTCCGCCGTGGAGGATGCCAGCGAGCCCAGCGCAAACACCATGTTGAGCAGAGCGAGCCAGGCCGAGTCCCATCGCTGCTGTCGGATGTAGGCTGCGCGGAACTTGGACTCCTCGACCATGGGGAAGAACGGGTGGACTCGTTCGAAGTAGTTGTCAATGAGATCTAGGCCGGTCTCCACGTTGGGTAGGGCGTTGGGGTTGGCATCGCGAAGTTCGGGCGGGGGTGTGCCGCTGCGGCTAGGAAGAGCGGTCTCGGTCTGCTTGTAGTTGATGTAGGACTTGGCGATGGGAGCAGTCCGCACTATAACCTTGAGGGCAGCTGTCATGGACGAGACGCCGACGTAGGAGGACGGGCGGTCCACTGACAGCGACAGGCCGTTGACATCGTCGGAGATGCCTTGGATCTTCATCTGATGCTTCCTGGCTTCATCCCACTCCGGATTCTCATCAGGAGCAGCCTCCAGCGCTGCTTCCAGACTCTCCGGTCCGTCTGAGTCAGGTGTGGGTTCCGAGGCGGTCTGAGGGATGGATGCAGCAGGGGAAGTTGCGGAAGGGGCCGGAAGCGTGAGGGCCAAATTGAGGAGCTCCTCTCGCGGTGTTGAACTGAGGGCCTCGAGGTCCTTTCCGGGAAACAATCGTTCCAGGACCAGTCTCTGCTGGTCGATTTGGCCCTGGAGCTTTTCGACGAGCCTAATTGCCTGTGAGTCAGGCTACCCGACTCGATAACGACCACAGTGGGACCGGACTTCTGTGGACTTACTTGCGTGAGGGTACAACGCGCTGGGCGGGCTTCGAGTAGCTACAAAGCTCGGGGTGCTGGTACCACATACACTGGCCGCATGGTTGGGTGCCATCGCAGCGGATCTTGCGGCGGCGGCACTCGACGCAGGCGTTGGTGGTGGAGATGCGGCGCGAGTTCTGGCGGGAGGGTTTCACGCCGTCTCCGCCGTCTGCCGAGCCCGGCATGGCGGCAGCACTCTGGAAGGTGTGGAACATTGCAGAGCAATAGAGCACAAGTGCCTCGGCACCCGCACTCCTCGACGAAACGGCGAATGGAGAGAGTAGAGGGTTGCAGCTAGCTTGGAGAGAGCGTCGGCATCACTGGATGTTAAAGGGAATGGTGGGGAGGCCTGAAGAGGAATGATGCAGCAGGCAGTGAGGTCACAGTCGGGGACCGGGCCGGATAACTTGCTTCTCTTTCTGAGAAAAGGAGCGGCGAGGATCGGATAAAGAGAGGCGTCGGAGCGGGACCGGGGGCTGTGAGAGGGCGGGGTGCGAGCAAATAAAGCTTTCTGAGAAGGGCAGTGGGTGGTTGAGGCGATCTGCGCTCCCGCCTGGCGTAATGTCGAAAGAAAGCCTCGACGGGAAGACCCCAGATTTCTAGAGGCGGCAGGGGAGTCCCCCGCAGCGCTCTGGCAGCATGGTCGCAGGACGCTGCATGCGCGCGACCCGAGGCTCTGTAACTGGCGCGCCGCGCCGGGCCTCCGCGCGCAGCGACTGGCTGATTGGCGGACGGACGTCAAAGCGAGGGTCTGCTCGCAGTCGACGCACACCACCAGCGGGGACGGCGCTGGCCCCCAAACACACCAGCGCGCGCTGCCACGCGCCCGCCGCAGCAGCACGCGCGCGGTCGCATGGCCGTCACCGACGAGAGGGAAATGAGGACGTTTCGTGAAAAATTGTAGGACGCAAATTAATTTGGAAACTTCCATGCCTGCGAGCTGCTGCGGCGTCTCCGCCCATCCAAGAACACCCGCCCGCCGCCAAGCCGGCCCATCGCGCAACTGCTGGCACCTTCAGCGCTCCCGCCCGGCACAGGCCCACACCAGCCCACATCCTATCGTGACCGCTCCCTGCATGCTATTCTGCAGCGCCGTCAGGTCATGAGCACGCCACGACCCGTGTTGGAGTCTATTGCCTACGGCTGCCCGAGATACCTCCACCGCAGCGGCGCCGCCTGCGCGCCCAGGCCGCGCACCGTCAGCACCTGCTCGTCGCCCGGCACGATGTCGATGGCGCTGTCGTCGACGAGCACGCCCTCGCGCTCCTCGAACACCAGGCCCTTGGTCGGGCGCGCGGCCGTGACGCGGATGCTGCTGCCGCCGTGCTCCTGCACGACCGAGACGCCACGATCGTCGAAATCCAGGTACTTGAGCGGCTGCGGCCAGTCAACATCCCGGGACACGACCTGGCCATCGACCCAGATGCGGGCCGCCAAAACGTGCGGCTCCTCGCGCACGTTATCGATGGTGCCGGAAAGCAGGTCCGTGGTGCCGTTAGCGACGATTGTGACGTCCTTCTTCACCACCGCCTCCCTGATCTCCGACCCTGTCGCGATTGAGATGAAGCGCAATTCAACCGTTGCTTGCACGGCTGACGTGCGGCTGCTCGACACCCAGAGCTCCCACTCGCTCGTCTTCGCCGGCCGCGCGTGCACCACGCTCCAGTCGTGGTGCGCCCGCTTGACCGCCACGGCAATCGGCGCGAGAACCCTGCGCATCGCATAGTACGCCGGCTTCTTGCGCTGGAAGTAGTCGATTATCGACCACGACGTCACCGGCCAGCAGTCGTTGAGCTGCCACACCAGCGCGCCGCCGCAGAACCGCTTCTGGCCCCATTGCCGCCGCCACCCCCGGTACCCGAACATCAGCGCTTCGGCTTGCGACAGCTGCGTCAGGTGAATGAAGCCCTATGCGGCACCGTTAAAATGCAAGGCCCCGCTCGCGTTCGCTAATTAAACTCACCTCGAGGTCCGTCACGGTGCGGAAGTTCTCGACCAGATACGTCGCTATCCTGCGCTCGTGCCCGTCGGCCTTGTTGTGGAAGTCAATCATGTGCGACTGCGGGTAGAGCTGCGACTCGTCGGTGACGTAGTACTTGATCGTGTCGATGTGCGGGAACGCCTCCATGCCGAACTCGCTGTTGAAGCGGCCTCCCAGCGTGTCAAAGATCTGGTATTTTTCCTGCGTGCCGTGCCAGACTGGGGAACCGCGTGTCAGCAAGCACTCCGTTTTTAGCCAAGTTCAGCCGCCATACCATTCCACTGATGCATGTCGCCGACTGTCGTGTTGGAGCTGATCAGCCCATCGCCCCACGGCGATCCGGGGTGGTAGGGGACGTGCGGGCTCTCCGCAGCCACAGCCTCAGGCAGGATCTGTTGTGAAATTTGACGGCATTAGAAGGGTCACTTAAGATCGACGACGGCTTCACAATGCGCACCTTCTCGTAGATGTATCTCGCGGGGAAATCCGTCTTGAGCCAGCTCTCCGGGTCCTTGTCGCTGTAATCGTACGTCAGACCGAACTGTTCCTGGACCTGATAGTCCTCATTATTGCCCGCATATATCACGATGGATGCGTGGTGTCGGATTCGGCGCAGGTTGGCAACAGCCTCCTGCCGGATCGACTCCCGCATCTCCGGGAAGGCAGGGTAATTTCCGCAGCCAAACATGAAGTCCTGCCACACCAGGACGCCTATTTCGTCGCAGATGTCGTAGAACTCGTCCACCTCCCAGATGCCACCGCCCCATACGCGAATCATTACCTGATATCCGTCGACCATTGTGTTCAGCCACTTGCGGTATTTTTCTTCGCTGATGCGGGGCGTGAAGCTATCGGCCGGGATCCAGTCGGAGCCGCCGCAGAACACGTCGACATCGTTAATGCGGAAGAAGAAGGTCTTGCCGATTTCATCAGGCTGCTGGATAAGTTCGGCTTTGCGGAAACCGACCCGGTGCTGGAGCGAGTGCAGTGGGACATCGTCAGCTGAGAGGGTCGCGGAGATGTCGTATAAAGGCTGAGCGCCGTAGCCATGCGGGTACCAAAGCTCGGCTGCGTCGATTCGAAATTCCGCCTTTGCCTGCCCGTCGCCGTCCACCTCAGCTGATGCTTTGAAGGCGACCTTACCCGCCAGCTGTCCTGCGAAGGCCACAGACTTGCCGGCGCGGCCGTCGACGCTAGCGGTGATGGTGCCGGTTACAGCCTTCAGCCCGGCCTCGACGGTGTAGTCGACGCGCAGGTCCGCGATTTTGGCCTCGTACGTCTCGAGTCGAACGGCTTTCCACGGCCCAGAGGTGATGAGCACCGGGCCCCAGTCCCAGCCACTGGCTCCTAGGTCAGCAAAGAGAGATCCTTTGGCAAGTCGTCGGTCCAATCGTTGACGAATTAAGGGCTCGGGCCTCGCTTACAAGTGGTACTGCGCCTTCCTCACTGCCAACCTCGCCATGTCGGCATTGAACCCCACCCACTTGTGCTCCGGGTGCGCATCCTTGACCTTCTTGGCCTCCGCCAGAGCCGGCTTGAAGTCGATCGAGAGCGTGTTGTCCACGCCCGCCTTCAGGCGCCGCGTCACGTCGACCCGGTGCGGCACGAACATGTTGTCGCTCTCGAGGATCGTCTCGCCGTTGAGCTTGACCGTCGCGTACGTGTCCAGCCCATCAAAGGCCAGGACCGCCGCGGCGCCACCGTTCAGCGTCGAGGCGACATCGGGGAGGATCGTCTGGTAGGACCACGGCTTCTCACCCACCCATTCGACATCGATCTCGTTGAAGCCCAGGAAGGGGTCCGGGATTCTGGTTGGACGGATGGTAAGCCGGGTATACACAGTGATGATGAGGGGCGGCAGCTTCGCAGGCGATCTGCGGGCAAATAGGCGTACTTGTTGTTGGCGATCAGATCCAGGTGCACATTCGTGGGCACAGAAGCGACTGGCAGCCATGCGTCATCTGACGCATCTGTCTGCTTAAAGGACCAGCCAGCGGTCAATTGATGCACGGTAAGAGGCTGTGGCGCCATTTGCGGTAGAGAAGCTCAAGCGGTTAACGAGAGAATTGTATGGTAGGTTTTCTGCTTGCTTTTCGTCGGCTTGCACCCAGGCTGCTCGTCCCTTGGGAAGTGCAAGGCAGGACGCTCCCAGCAAGCAGGCAGCTCCAGCTCTCTTATGATGGCCGCGCTGAGACGTCTGAGTCGCATTCTAGTCGATTTGGACACGGCACGAGGGAGCGCCGGAGGGCGGGTTGCCGCATTCGAGCGCCAGGCGGCGGTGCGCCCGTGGATTATCCACTGAGGAGGCGCGTCGAAGCTCCTGGCCGTGTTGCGTCCGTGTCGAAAGCGGTATGGCGACCGCGGGAGGCGCGGGGGTTTAGAAGCACCGCCCGGCTCCGAAGTGGACCTTCGCGCGTTTCGCTGGGTAATTCTCAGCGCGGAGCCGTCATTTGTACCAACATACCGCGCGGCATGCCTGCTCCGTGCCTGGAAACGGTCATGCGGAACGCACCTGGACGAAGCCACCAAGCACAAGCTTTTGATCGGCAGATGAGTCTCGCGAGCTGTTGTGGGGTCGCTGGGCTGACCGTCCACAAGACCGCCCTACAAAGACCCCGCCTTATAGCGGCATTAACGAACATGCGCGGTAAGCAGGTACCGGAGACGCCACGCGGCTCAGGCCGGCCGGTCCCGCTGAAACGCTAGGTTCGGACGACGGCGAGACATGCAGAGTTGCGATGTTGGGATGAAGTGAGACAGGCCGGGGAGGCAGCCTGGATTCGCTGAAAAACTGTTCTAACGGGGAAATACAGGGTATCTAGACTCTTCAATGATCCAATCCACCAACAACTGTTTATACAAAGGCGCCGGGCCTACGAAAGAAATGATCGAACGCGCAACGTCTAAATCTCTGGCCCGTGGCGATTCTAATGCGCACCTGCGCTCATATCATCCGTTAGAAGAAACATGTGAAGAAAGTAGTGCTCATGGTCATCGCGAGCAACAAACCCACGACTCTGTGTCTGTTGTGCGGAACGTGTCCAGACGACTGCTGCGCGTTGGAGTACTTGGGATCGCTGGCCAAGATGTTGGTGGAGCGACCACCGGGGCAAAAGACGACCTCAAACCCGGCGCCAACTGGAATGATGAAAGTGGAAGTTTGATCATCAAACGCTGCAAGGTTGGGTTAGTGTTGGTTCCTTAACGCCCGCCCGGGACCGGCCGTGACTTACCGTAGCTGTACGCATCCGGGCAAACCTTCTTGGCAGCGTGCGAGTACTCGCCCGCCGAGCAAGTGCTCGGAGAGTCGTACTTGCCGACGCAGCAATCCGACGGCTTGTTCCACTTTGCACAAGCCGAATAGCAGGGGTTGAATGCAGGACGCTGAATGTTGTCGTCCGGGTAGGGGTAAACGCCGTCTCCGGGCTTACTCGGCGGGTCCACCTGCAAAACCCATGGACACCACCTTGAAGCCTGGCTCTCGGTGACCTGGGTGTCGAAAGGCAGTGGGGTGGAGCTGTTGGTGCCGAGGAAGGTTTGAGATGAGCCGGTGTAGGGATTGAAACTTGAGTCTGCCAGCTGGCTGGCCGTGCCCTCGCAAGAAGGATTGGTCAAGTTCTGCGAAACGCTCTCGAGATCGGCGGTTCCAGAAGGGTTCATAATAATACCCATGGGAAGATTGTAGCCGTCGACAAGCGAGATGTCGTAGTAGGTCTGGCCGTCGCCGCCATCGTAAGTGAATTCTGCCAGAGTCACAGGATTCAGGCCCTATTAGTGTGCATTAGCGTGGTACAGGCGGGGGCCAGCATTTGCGAGGTCGTACAGAGACTGTGCATTCCACCTGTCCATTGCAATCGCCGGTACTGCAGGCAGTGGGTCCATTGGCAGGAAAGGTACAATTGGTGCGTCCCCAAACTCGGCCCTGCCAATTCGCCGAAACGGTCTGGTTCACTTGAGCGCCCGTCTTCAGCTCAAAGCCCGTCTTTGCTGGACCAGTGCCTTCTTGGGTGATAAAGGCCGGGTATATGGTTTCCGGGCACTTGTTCGTAACAACGAGGGGCTTGGTCCCAGCGGTGGCTCGTCGAACATGGTCGGGCAGCTCGCGCTTCATGTGATGTAGGGCGGCAGAGGAAGGCAGATATGCCAGCAGCGACAGATAGAGCGCACAGGTGGCGCGGTGCGAGGTCGAGTGTCTCATGGTAGCGGAGGAATGCAAGCAGGGGATTAGGGCGACAGGGTGGTTTCTCAAGGAATTGTGGTTGGACTAGAGGGCAAGACTGTGAGATATAAAGGCTGGCTGCAGCAAGCTCGCGGAGGCAAGAACAAGCTGCTGGGCTCAAAGCAGGAAACACCAACTTTAGCCAACTTGGCACGAGCGTGAGGATGGCGATTCTGCACCGTTACACCAATCAATCGGCTCGCCATCCGCGCCAAAGGGCATAGCGCAGCACATCGTAGCCCGAAAAGGCACGATACCAGCGGTAAAGCAAGAAAGTCAGAGAGGGCGGCAGTGTGGGAGGAGCATTCTTGGGCAGCACGGGGCGCCGGGTGGTGACGTAGCGCCAGATGAAACGGCCAGGGTCTAGCGCTAGTCGATTGGCTATCCCGCGTCGCGCGCGTAACGCCGGGGAAGCACGCATCGAGCCCGCCTAGAGCCAGCGTGCCAACCTCGCCCTTGCTGCCTTCGAGAACACCGTGCTGCGCTGGCTAGTTGCATCGTAAACGTGTGCTGGCGTTGGCACCCCACCGTGCGGCGCAGTGCGGAAGAGCCCCGCTGCCAGCAGCAAACGAAAGGCTGAGAGGTGAGGCGACGCCGGTCAGCGAGGCTGCGGTCCGTGCACTGAGCTGCCTGGAGCTCTCTGTCCCCTCCCTCTGCCGCCGCTTCAACTCGCACCACCACTCCAGCAGAGCGAGCGCTTCGAAGACGCCGGCCATGGAGCATCCGGACTTTCGTCTCCACCTCGGCGCTGGTTCGCCACTGGAGAAATACCCAGGTCCGTCCCGCCCCACGTTCGTCCCCACGTGCCCGGCGCTTCTGACTTTTGCCTAGCCAAACAGCACGCCCGTCGAGTCGCTGACTTCCTCGGCGTCGAGAAGGGGTTGATCTACCTTCCCGGCGCCCCGACGGCCTACCTGGAGGACAGCGATCAGTTTGTCCCCTTCCGCCAGCGGCGCTATTTTTACTATCTAACCGGGTGAGCCGCCACTCAATCTATTTTCGTTCCGTGCCGTTTGCCGTCTTCGCCATCTAACGCCGAGTACAGCGTTGACGAGGCTGATTGTCACTTGACTTATGATATCCGTCTGGACTTCTTGACGCTCTACGTTCCATCGCCCGGGAGCCCGCGAAAGGTCTACTACAACGGCCGTGGCTCCACTCCCGAGGAAGCTCTGGACAAATACGATGTTGATGCTGTCGACTTCTCATACGCCGTACCCGGCTATGTAGAGTTCTGGATGACGCAGCATGAAGGCGACGTCTACATCCTGCATCCTGACCAAGCAGTGGTGCCTGGCCACGACAAGTCGCCTCGTGTCAACTACACCAAGCTACAAGTCGCCATCGACGCCGCCCGTGTCCGCAAAGACCAACACGAGATCAAGCTCATCCGCAAAGCCAACCAAATAAGTGCCAAGGCCCATGAAAAGGTTCTCAGAAATATCAGAGCCTTTAAGAACGAGGCTCAAGTCGAAGCCACCTTCCTCGACACGTGTGTGGCTGCTGATGCTAAGCATCAAGCCTACGAAATCATTGCTGCCTCCGGAGAAAACGCTGCCACGCTCCACTACATCAAGAACGATGAGCCCTTCCATGACCGCCCGCTCATGTGTCTCGATGCCGGTTGTGAATGGCAGTGTTATGCAAGTGACGTGACCAGGACCTTTCCCCTTACCGGCCAATGGCCCTCCAAGGAATCCAAGGCAATCTACGACCTCGTTTTGAGGATTCAAACTGAGTGCATCGATGCTATTCGACCGGGAGCAAGATATTTGGATATCCACTATTTGGCCCATCGTATCCTGATTGATGGCCTTCTGGAACTCGGCATTCTCCACAACGGCACTCCGGAAGACATTTTTGATGCTGGAACCTCACTGGCCTTTCTCCCTCATGGTCTCGGCCATCATCTAGGGCTTGAAGTTCACGACGTGTCGGACGTGCCATTGATGGCAGGCACCGCTGAACACATGAGCTCTGTTGTCGATCCTGAAATGTGCAAAGCTCTTGTCCACCCGAATCATCCAGCGCTTGAGGAAGGCATGGTTGTCACGGTGGAACCGGGGATGTAAGTACCCCTTTGGTGTCCCATGCAGTTTTATGGCTGATGATTCATGCAGCTACTTCAATCGTTACGCTTTGAATGCTGTTTATCTTTCCAGCCCAATCCACTCCAGATACATCAACAGACGAGTTCTCCAGCGTTATCTTCCTGTTGGTGGCGTGCGCATTGAGGATGACATTCTCGTCACGGATGATGGATATGAAAACCTTACCACCGCCCCGAAGGGAGAGGAGATGTTGCGCATCATGCAAGATGGCTGCGTCGAAACCCTCGACGGTGAAACCCCACGGAAACGGCAACGGCGTGCTTCGGTCACAAAGGTTCGAAAGGAGCAAATTCACCAAGATTCAGTCACAAAGAGCAAGGGTATCGAGGCATGGTCCCAAGACGTAACTGCCGGGCCTCCTGAGCCCTTTCGGAAATCTCCAGAATCTACGACAGCAAGCAATGTAGTCGAGCTTGAAGGGAGTCAAGCAGGCCCTCAGACTCCTAAGCGAAACGTGCCAGCGAGCCTTGCTGCTGCCCCTGCTTCCTTCGAGGCTTATGACTGGCCAATCCATGAAGGTGCCGTTGCAGCTGAACTACCTAGCGAGCCCGAGAGAAATTCCGAGATGCAAGTGCCAGGAGAAAGCCAAGCCAGCCATTGGCGGAAGGTTCCTTCAGCTCTTGCCCGCATGGCCTCGACTCAATCCTTATCCAATCACTCGCTGCCTGAATATTCCCCTTCGCAAATGTTCCAGCGCCCACGACAAGCACCTATGCCTCCTCAAAAGCTTCCTGAACTGCCTGCGAAGCCACTAGCCTACCGCCAGAGCATGCCCATCATCATTTCGGGGTCTCAAGCCGTCAAGCCTTTGCCATACAGGCCATTGTGTGCTCAACCAAGTGGCCGACCTAGACCTGGACCATCACGTTCGGCATCTGAGCGACTTCCGGATAAGATGCGATTCAGATTGTCCGAGAGCAATCTCCCGGCAACAGTCGCTGAGGTCAGTCATGACGGCTTGAGGAACGAGCAAGATCGGCATCTGACGCACCGTGCATCGATTGCTATTGGAGAGAAGTATCCGCAGCAAGCATACCCGCAAGAAAACCAATTCCATGGCATGGGCCCACGGGACTTTCAACCACAACCTCCCCAATTTTCCGCGTCCCACCAAGAGCGCATGCACCAGCTCGCGCAACAGCGGCAGATGGCGCAGAACCAGAGGCTACAGCAAATGAAAAACGCCAGCAATAACAACATTGACAAGGACTCCCCACCGCCGGCTTCGCTAAATCGCCCTTTGGACCCCGCGAACGTCCCACTGCCGGATGTCGTATCGCCGAGGCTGCTGGAACGCCCTTTGGACCACTCGGACCTCCCGTACCACCTCTTCCTATGTGAGATACCAAGCCAGATGCGTAAAGAGAGTGGGATGCCGGAGGCAGCCTTCCCACCACTGGCCCCGCTGAATTGCCTTTCAGACCCGAACATCCCACCGCCGCACGTCGTACCGCCGATCGTTCGAAAACGCCCTTTGGACCTCTCAGACCTCTCGTACCAGCTCCTGCTAACTGAGATGCAAAACAAGATGCGTCAAAAGAGTGGGATGAGGAGGCCGGTTTCGGGCAATGAGTGTTGGTTTTCAGACCGACCAGGTTGGCAGGACTACTGGACGGAGCTCAAGAAAGTCGAGCAGCAACATCGGGAGCAACATCAGGAGCGCCTCGTTGCCCGGCAACAGCAGGAGCGCCTCGCTCTCCAGCAAACGCTGGAGGCGACCTTCTCACCGCCGGCCCCGCTGAATCGCCCTTTGGACCCCTGGAATATCCCACCACCCAGCCTCCCACAGCCGGACCTGCTGAAACGCCCTGTAGAACTCTCAGATGCCTCGTACCAGCTTATGCTAATGGAGATGCAAAACAAGAAGCGCATCGCTCTGGGCGGGCCGACGCGGGCTTCGAACGACGACCTGCGTTGGTGGTTTTCGGACCAGCCAGGTTGGCAGGAATACCTGACGGAGATCATGCGACTGCTGGAGCAAAATAAAGTGGACCCCTCGAGCATCCCGCAGTCGGGTGTCTTACCACCAGACCTGCTGAAACGCCCTTTAGACCTCTCGGATCTCTGCTACCAGTTCAAGCTAATAGAGATGCAAAACAACAGCCGCAGCGCTCTGGGTAGGTCGGGGCTGGGTTCGAACGACGGCAAGCTTTGGTTTTCGGAGCTACCTGGTTGGCAGGAGTACTGGACGGAGCTTATGCGACTTATCCAGGAAAATACGGAGCGCATAACTGCCATGCAGGACATACAGATGCCGCTCGAACTACTCGAGCAGCAAAACAAGAAGCGCTTGGAGATGGCCAGGCAAGAGCACAGAGAGAAGCTGGACCCGGAAAATGGAGCCTTGGACATGCAGACGCAGCTCAAACTCCTCGAGCAGCAAAACAAGAAGCGCTTGGAGTTAGCCAGGCAAGAGCACAGGGAGAAGCTGGCTCGGGAAAATGGAACCTCTAACCCTGAAGAGAGGCCAACCCAGCCAACGTCATCATCGCCTTCGCCGAGTTCGTACTACCCGGCAGGGTTTGACATGAAGTATTGAAGAGGAATAACACGCTGACTGAAATACTGCTGTTTTCTTTCTTTCAGGGCTAGCTGAAGCTGTTCTCTCCTTTGCCCGCTTTCGTTTCGAGTTTAAGGGCTGATAAGTTATGCTGAGTGAGTGGGAGTGAGTACGTAGATTGATGGGTTGTAAGGGACGGATAGGATTGGTGGAAACTACAGTGAAAATAATGAGGATGGCGGTGGTGGTTGGCGGCGCACTTCAAACATGAGGAAAAGGCATTACTAGGATTGGTCTACGACATATACAACGTTGGATCAGACAGCACGATCGTTACTAGTTACAATACAGTTATGGATATATGGAGTGTAAGAGTCCGCCAGTGTTTCATTATTACTCTGACTTGTGGTAGGATATTATGAGTAGTTTTCCGGGGACTGTCAGCTGGTCAATTCGCGAGTTACATGCCAACAACTATCGATGATTCGGCTATAACATTGTCACTTTCAACATCCATTAGGTAGTCCACTTATCCGAATCTTGCCATGACAAATTTTTTGCTCTTCTCCTTTTCCGTCATCATGGCAAAGAGAGAATAAAGAGAATAGGGGAACCCTACGGAAAGCCTTACCCCTCACTCGATCAATCTCAGCTTACCATGCTCACCGACGACCTTCGTAACGGCTTAACAGGATGTGAATCTTAGCAAAAACCAAAAGTCATATATACGATGAGGAAAGACAAAAAGAAAAAGTAAAACGTTCCAGAAATAATACATCTAATGCTCGCTCCCGTTCCCGCCTCCCCCACGCCGTCAACTGGTACCCCAACACCGCCTGCACACACACACACAAACGCATCCCACTCGGCGTCTTCGAACCCTTGCCAGCTGATATTAGTGATCACCAGTGTACCGAAGTATCTCTCCCTCGGGAATTCGTGTCAAGTTGAGTACTGGAGTGCAGCAGCAGCAGCTTCGCCTGCGGCTCGGCTCGGCGTGTGCCTTTTTTTTTTTTTTTTTTGGTTGTTGTTGTTGGTGTCTGTTCTGCCCGAGTACCAATCTTCTCTCCTTCCCCATGCTCGGGTGTGTCAGTAATAATAAATATATACTCTATGCCCCACCCGGTTGTGTCGTTGCCCACATCGCTTGAAGGGATACCTGCTTGCCTGCTTGTTCGCCCTCTCACTTGGTCTCTGACTTTCCTCCCAATGCTTCCCTCAAACCCCACCCACTTCCAAGGCATGTCTGCCACGATTGCCGCCCTCCCGCTCCCTCTCCCCGCGGTAATCGACCCTCCTCCCTACTTCTCTTTTTTCTTTTTTGCCAGTAAGAGAAAAAGAAAATATACACATAGGCCAACCACCCGCGCCGACCCGGGCCCCACCTTAACCACCACCATTCGCGCCGTTTACAATGAGGAAAAGAAGAAAAAGAAACAGAAGACGTAGGGCAGACGCTAAAAAGAGAGGAAGAGGAATGAAACAGTATCACAAAATTTTGAATTCTTTTCTTTTCTTTTTCGTTTTCTCTCCCCCCATTCCGCGGCTCATTAAATTTCGAAGAGTTTACTGACTGGCTGGCGCGACGGGGAGAAGGATTGCTTCACTTCCCCTTTCCCGCTGCTGCATTTGGAAAACTTCGCCCTGCCCCCTTCCCTTCCACTTCCCCCATGATGCATTGTGCTAGGTCTGTTCTTTGTTTGACCGGCCGTAAAAAGAAAAAGCTTTGCCAGATGATGATGCTGCCCCATCGCCTTGTCA
This sequence comes from Lasiodiplodia citricola, assembly GCA_023089105.1. Taxonomy (NCBI): domain Eukaryota; kingdom Fungi; phylum Ascomycota; class Dothideomycetes; order Botryosphaeriales; family Botryosphaeriaceae; genus Lasiodiplodia; species Lasiodiplodia citricola. The sequence goes on from JAJNLL010000037.1 coordinate 23,119, forward strand.
GGAATGTGTGAATTCCAGCAGGCTGCAATTGATAGTTGATATTCTTCTTCTTGTTCTTCTCCCCCTTTCCCGCCCCGCCGGTATGGAAAAAACCAAAAGCAATTACTCTTCAAGCCCAGGGGGATTGTTCACTAGTAACTGAGTGCTGACGCGCCCCTCATATCACTTCTCTCAGTTATCCGACTTCAACCGCACCAGCGCCCGCGCCAGCGTCTTCTTCTCGTTGCCATCCTGCTCCAGCGCCGCGATAAGATCCCGCATCTGAATCCCCTTGCCCTTAGGCCCATCCTCGCGCCAATCGCCCCACTTGCGGTCTCTCGCGGCCAAGCTGCGGTCCTGCGTGCTCCCGCCTCCTCCTGCGCCGCCGCCGCCACCGCTTGCTCCTCCTCCGCCGCTGAGACCGCCGCCGCTCGAGACGCCGCCCACGTTCGTGTTCAGCCGGCTGGGAGTGCTGGCGCCCGAGCCGGAGCCGCCGCTGAGCCAGCTGTACTTCTTGCCGAAGCCACCGATGGCCATGTTCGCCGTCGTGTTGGCCGCCTTGTGCAGCACCTCGTCCGTCTGGCCGGCCTTGGCGAGGCGTTCCCGCTCTTTCTTTGTCATCTTCAAGGGTACCAGGTCTGCTGGAGACGTCTTGTCGCCCGGGGTGCCGGGTGCGCTGCCATTATCTGAGCCCTTTGCTGCTGCGCGCTTTTGCCGCTTTTTGACGCGCTCCTGCTCGTATTTGCGCTCTTCTGATTGGAGTTTCCGCAGTGTGGAGGACAGATCGGATGAGAATGATACGGTCGGTTGCGGGGTCGGAGGAGTGTCAGTAGGTGGGGTAGGGAGACGCGAGGGGTCGTTCTTGGACGAATCGGAATCGAGAGGGCCTAAACGTCGTTAGAATAGGAACTCGAAATAGAAGGAAAAGGAAAAAGATTGCGTAAGCTCACGTTTTGAAGGTACTGTCGTGGGGCTGATGGCACTGTCCGGCTGATCCCATGCTGTCTTGGTGACAGAGGTCGGCACAGCTGTGGTAGGCTTCGGTGTTCCATTACCGGTTGCAATGTCTGCAAATTCCGGGGGAACAACGCCGTGAGAACCAAGTTGGCGTGACCTTGAAAGCGCATATGCGTCTTCGAGAATACCGCGTAATCTCTCCTTAGTAGCCAAAGAAAGGAGAGTCAGTATCTCTGCCAGGGGTGCATTTGTATCAAGGAGCGCAGCGGCCTGCGCTTTCACCATGCCAGTGCCATCGGGTCCAGTAGCCTGTGTGCCATTTACTCTCTGCGGCTGATCCTTGCTGATTCTGTCGTATAAGCCGTCTACGTTGAACTTCACTCCTTGGTCGTAAGTGTGGCGACCGATCTTCTGCCTGATATTGTTACCACGGCAGAAGGGATCGTTAAGCTCCTGCTGGGACTTTTCAGCCAGCGATCGCGCGGCTGCCTTGTGCTTCTCGAACAGTTCTTCCTCGATAGTCTTCTGGGAGACGGCGGGTTGGTTGACCGGACCGGTGCCTTGGAATGCAGGGTAATTGCCAAAGCTGCCTTGCGAAAGAGCATTGAAGCTGTTGTTTGGCGATTGTGTAGCGGGCGATTGCGAGAATGACGTATTGAAAGAGCTAGCCTGGTGCTGGTTCTGGTATGTCTGAGCCAAATAGTTCTCTTCCTCACGCAAATCAATGCCCGAGGCGCCAATGACATCACTCAGGTCATTGATGTCGGTTGCCTTCTCTTTCTCCGGTTTCTCCTGCTTATCTGCCGGACGCTGGGGCGGGCCCATCGAGCCGGGTGCTCCACGCGACGCATCAAAACTGGTCGGCTCCGGAGGCTGTGGTTGATTGAAGGGAAGTGGCGTGTGCTGCGGGGCAGGAGTATTCGGCATGGAAGAGTAGGGCGAGTTGTGGTAGGGCGTGTACGGAGAGCCAGGGTTCGGGGACAGTCTCGGACGCTTGTTTGCGGGTGGCACGCCCATGCCGCCGGGAGACATCTGAACGGGCGAGCTCGCGGTCGGCGGGTAGGGCGAGTAGGGCCGCTGGGGCGGCTGGGGCGGCGGGTGCATGGGAGGGTATTGTTGAGCCATGGTGACGGATGCGCCGAAGCTGGTGCTGGGATCTGGGAATGCGGTCCTGCTGCTAGCAGCCCGGGTGAATCTCCGTCACCTAGCCCGATCGCGCGGCGTCGATCATGCGCGGGAGTGTCGCTTGGATGGTCGTGTAGGGGGTCCGCAGCGTGGCGCAGGTCGCGGAAGCGCCGGGGGTATGGTGGAGGACGGGCGGCGAAGGGTGCGGTGGGCGGAGCGGCGGATGCGATGGGGCGCGGCGATGATGGAGCGGCCTTGGGAAGGTTGGCGGGCGGCGCGTCTGCACTGCAGGAAAGAGCTGCGGCCCTTTATTGATCCGGCGCGCGTCGAGCTCCCGTCCATGCAAGTGCGAGCTGCCGCGCCAACTTCACCATCCTCACCAACTCTCTCCAAACATCTGCTCCCTTTATGACCCTGCGCGCGTCTTGCTGCTGCTGCTGTCCGCGCGCATCAGCTTCCGACTAACCTAGCGTGTCGTTGCGCGAACCCGTCTGCCCGCCACCCGTCCACCCGCCCGCCGCCGCATACCTCACCGTCATGGCCGCAAAACGCAAGGCCGCTGCCATGGCTCCCGGCAGCGATGAGCCCGTCGATCCTTCCGACGAGCTTCTCTTCTACTGCTTGGGTGGTGGCAATGAGGTCGGCCGGTCGAGTCACATCATACAGTACAAGGGCAAGACGGTCATGGTACGCGCAGCCTACATTCCTGGCTTGAACGGCGCACTAATAACAACGTAGCTTGACGCTGGCATGCACCCGGCATACGATGGCCTTGCTGCATTGCCATTCTATGACGAGTTCGACCTGAGCACCGTCGACGTGTTGTTGATCAGCCAGTAAGCATCCAGTTCTTTTGTTCAGCGTCTGACTTTATACCACCTTTGCTTGGAATGGCCCAAACAACACTCAAACCGTGCTCTATAATGCGATGCAGAGGCTTGGAGCCTGCTCTCAAGGGCGCCATCCATCGTGAAGGGAACCTGTACTGGGCATGAGTTCTGCGATGTGTGGTATTCCGCCTGCATATCTTGTATCGCCACCATTGTATATGAGCATCAATAAAACTCTATTCTTGCGCCTCCCGAATCGCTTTGCTGTGGTGACGAAACCCGCTCGCACTGAACTCATCCCCTCCATGTACATAGCATCCACACATACGCCATGCGCCAAAGGAAGAACGTTCCGCTAACGACACCGATAGTTTCCACATCGACCATGCTGCCTCCCTCCCCTACGTGCTGTCCAAGACGAACTTCAAAGGCCGCGTTTTCATGACGCACCCGACCAAGGCAATCTACAAGTGGCTTATCCAGGACAGTGTCCGTGTTGGGAACATCTCATCTTCTTCAGAGTCCCGCATCCAGCTCTACACTGAAGCCGACCACCTTTCAACCTTCCCGCAGATCGAGGCTATCGACTACTACACAACACATACTATCTCTTCCATCCGCATCACACCTTATCCTGCTGGCCACGTTCTCGGTGCAGCCATGTTCCTGATCGAAATCGCCGGCCTGAAGATCCTGTTCACTGGAGACTATTCGCGCGAAGAGGATCGGCACTTGATCTCTGCCGAGGTTCCCAAGAACGTCAAGGTTGACGTGCTTATTACTGAGAGTACCTTCGGTATCGCATCGCACATTCCTCGCCTAGAGCGTGAGGCTGCTCTGATGAAATCGATCACTGGGATCATAAACCGTGGCGGTCGCGCACTTCTTCCGGTCTTCGCCCTCGGACGTGCACAGGAGCTGCTACTCATTCTGGACGAGTACTGGGGAAAGCACCCAGAATTCCAGAAGATCCCCATCTATTACGCTTCCAACATCGCCCGTAAGTGTATGGTGGTATATCAGACATACGTTTACGCCATGAACGACAATATCAAGAGACTGTTCCGAGAACGCATGGAGGAAGCAGAGCGGAATGGCGACGCGTCAAAGGCTGGCCCTTGGGACTTTAAATATGTTCGTTCACTCAAGTCGCTTGAACGTTTCGACGATGTTGGCAGCTGCGTCATGCTGGCATCCCCTGGTATGATGCAGAACGGCGTCAGTCGTGAGCTGCTAGAGAGGTGGGCGCCCGACCAGCGCAACGGTGTAATCATGACTGGTTACTCCGTTGAAGGCACAATGGGTAAGATGATCTTGCATGAGCCTGAACAAATCCCAGCGGTCATGACAAGAGGAAATGCCGCGAGAAGAGGTCCGGCTAGGGAGGGAGAGCCGATTTTGCTTCCTCGAAGATGCAGTGTTCAGGAGTTCAGTTTTGCAGCCCACGTCGACGGTACAGAAAACAGGGAGTTCATCGAAGAAGTCTCTGCACCAGTAGTGGTAAGTAAATGCTCGCTAAATATAATGCAAGTTCAAGAGCTGAATCAGTTCCTAGATTCTCGTACACGGCGAGAAGCACAACATGATGCGTCTGAAGTCCAAGCTTCTCTCCTTGAATGCCGACAAGAAGCAGCCCGTCAAGGTCTTCAGCCCTGCAAACTGCGAAGAGCTCCGCATTCCCTTCAAAGCCGACAAGATTGCCAAGGTCGTCGGCAAGCTTGCTCAAATACCACCGCCGATGCCTCAGCGCTTGAAGCGCGAAGATGGTGCAGACGGCGAAGCAGAGGATGAGGATGAGGAGGAACACCAACCCCAGCTGATCAGCGGAGTGCTGGTGCAAAACGACTTCAAGATGTCGCTCATGGCGCCCGAGGACCTGCGCGAGTACGCTGGCTTGACGACAACCACCATCGCCTGTCGCCAACACCTTACATTAAGCGCCGCAGGCATCGACCTCATCCGCTGGGCGCTAGAAGGCACCTTCGGCGCCATCAAGCAAGTCAGCGGCAAAGACGCCGCCATCAACGGCAAGGCGGAAGCGAATGGCAACGGCGAGCACAAAGCCGAGAACGACGACGAGATCGCTATGGACGAAGCGGACGAGGAGGTGGACCGGTCGACGACGAGCTTCGTCGTCATGGACTGCGTGGCGGTGCACTGCCAGGGCGGCGGCCGCGTCGAGGTCGAGTGGGAGGGCAACATGATCAACGACGGCATCGCCGACGCCGTGCTCGCCGTCCTCTTCTCCGTCGAGAGCAGCCCGGCCGCTGTCAAGCAGTCGACCTCGAAGCACTCGCACAACCATCATCACAGCCACCGCAACCCCCACGCCGCTTCCGACCCCCGCACCCGCTTCGACCGCCTCTGCATGTTCCTCGAGGCCCAGTTCGGCGCCACTAACATCACACCCCTCGCCCACCCCAAGCTGCCCGACAACCCTGCCGCTGCTGCCGTCGATCCTTCCGAGCCGCCTGCGAAGACGGTCTCCATCGCGGCTGGTGTGGCCGGAGAGGAGGCGGAGTCCTTCTCGCCAGAGGAACAGGCCGAACTCAAGCGTCTGCACGCCCTCGGCATACCTGTGCCCGGCATCTCGATCAAGGTCGACAAGATGGTGGCGCGCGTGTGGCTGGAGAGCCTGGACGTCGAGTGCGCTAACGGCGTGCTGAGGGACCGCGTGAGGGCCGTCGTTGAGAGGGCGGTTGAGACGGTGGCGCCGATTTGGAGGGAGTGAAGGGACGAAAAAAACAAAAAGGAAAAGCAACATGTGATGGATGATGATGCCTGCATGGAGGCCTAGGGCGTTGATTTTTGGTGGTAACTTTCTTTTTTCCCTTTTCCCTCCTCTTTGGTCTGAGAGTGAGAGACTGAGACTCGGTGCCATTTTTGCCGTGTGGAGGCGCGATGCACTGTTTGGTCTCTTCTTTTCCCTTTTATCATTTCTTCTTGCCAGACTTACTAGGTTTTCCTTTTCGCCCTTATGTCGTTAAAAGATAGGATGAATATGAAAGATGATGATATCAAGGAATCAGCTGCGTACGATGCTATCGAATTGAAATGGTTTACCGTCTTTTACGATGAGGGACGGAAACAAGCGGGTTTCCAAGGCTGAAGACTTCTCGAATCGCCGTTGTCATTTCAGGTCTCGTATAATATCTCTTGCATGGAAGCAGCCGGGATACGAGAAATTGAACAGTTTTAAACCAATAACATAACGACTATCGATCATAAGACCCTTTCCACCATTCTCCACGTAGCCTTGCATTGTTGCCTAGTCTTCTCATTGTCTGGATAAGGACAACGGTGAATAGCCTCGTGCGAGATATGTCTGATTGGCCAACGACTTCGGTTAAAGAAGACATGCATGAGCACATGTCAGCTTGTCCTACACATCCTAAAAGCTTAGTGGATGATTGAAAGTTCCGTATCTGCGCCTGATCAGATCGAGGCCTTGAGTCTTCGGCTGCTCTGTAAAGATGGCTCATCGCATCCTATTCATAAGCGCAGCCTGCCGCTTGAGATTTGCACCAAGACCTTTTCGCTTCTCCAATTTTGCGATCCTTAAGCGTCTCTTTCTCCAAATAAACCCCATAATCATCTTTCCAGCTGATTGCAGGCTTGAAATTCTGCCTCCCCCAACGGTTAGACCTCTGGAAAGCAAGAACCTATCTCTACTTATACATTCTATCAACTACCTCAATAAAGCTACTCCGTCGACCTCCATCAGATCCCAGTGAATAATTTACCGGCAAATACGATGTCTATTTCTATGGCAACGACCTCTTCCGCCCTGACACAGTTGGGTGTCAGCGTTGGAGATGTTGCGACATTGTACACCCTCGGCCGCCGCGTGGGAAATTGGATGACAGCAGCCTCGGGAGACCACAGCCTCCTTCAGTTTCTAGATCAAGATGAATCTGACGTTCTTACGCGACGAGGACTTGTTGATATCCGGTCATTCAACAAAAGATGGAGCAAGTCGTTTCGGATCCTGATCAACGGGGAGCCGCAATGCATTCAGAACGAGGTTGCCCGGAAGGCCATGGACAATTTGCCGAGATTCACCGCTATCATGGTTTGCATCACCGCTGCCTTAGATCTCTTCGCGTCGGAATTCGTGAGTAGGCTCATCATAGCCCAACTCCTGAAAAACATGATGAGAGCAACAGAATATGGCGAAGATATCCTGAATTCCGAAATATCTAGCAGGATCAGGTCATGGAGATCTTGGGCAGTGGTTCGCGGCCTCCTGGTCCATGCAATGCAAGTCCGATCATCGTTACTCGATAAAAAGCTCATAATCGAAGGATGGATACCGGCGGGAGAAGCAACTTCTGTGGTAGACTTTCTGACTTGGCTCCTCACAACAAATAAAGAGGTATACACAACTTCATCCTCTGATGTTGCGGGGTTGGCAACTTGCCTGAGTCACCTTGGCCTCGACATTCTCAGCGTCTCAGGCCTGGATAGCGATGGAATCGGGACTTCCTGTCGGCTGGAGTACACGGCTCAGCAATTCCTTCACGATCCGAATTCTCTTTTACAGGCCGGGCTTAACAGGCTCTTCCGGCAGCAGTCAACGCCTGTTTCTCTCACGCAGCCTGGAGAGTCATTCTCTCTTTTTCCGATCTCGCCCGACACAGCAAACCGATGCCGGCTAGCGTGGAGTGGGGGGCACGAGGCATCGAAGAAGGTGGAACTGCGGGTTGTAATACCAGAACAGGGGGATAACGGTCGAAATGACCTGAAATACCAAGTCATCAATCACGGTGCAGAAGTTTCTCGACAATCAAAAGAACTGTGGGCGCTGGCCGACAAGCATGCTTTCGTCTTGAATGAAGAGCTCTTCGAACAGATGAAAGACGTGGGCATTGCCGACTACAGTCCGGAGTTGCTGGAATGGCTCAGAAAACAGACGGATGACACCGATGAACGACCCGGCAACATAGGGCATCACGAGACGGACGATCAACGCCTCATTGACGCCTTTACCGTCTTCCAGGCTTTCATTCTCGGTTATTACTACGGAGTTGTCTTGTCTGTGGTAGATACCGAGACTCTGGAATTCAAGTCCGTCGATGGTGGGTGGGGCTACCGTACAGGGTACGGCCTGAATATCATCCGTACTGAGATCAGCAAGGCGAAGCCTAAGACAACTTCCGGTATGGTCGTTTTTGGTCGACAAGTCATCTTAAGGATTTCATCATTACTCCTTTTCAGCAATGACACCCAGATCGCTGAGATCACGGGAACCCGCTGGTGTCTTGGGGTTGTCGGGAAAAGGGCCCTCCTGGCATCCAGTCTCATCAGGGGCTGTCATTCTCCGCAAGACATTGGCCGCTTCATCCTTCTCGATGTCGATGTTGGCGGTGTGCCAACTAGCTCCGATGGTCTGGTCCGAGGGGGCGATGGTGAGTATTTGGAAAAGGACTATGTGGATGAAACAGCAGTCTCAATCAGCAAGTACGGAGGGGACGAAGACTTCACCAGACACATTGAACCCGACTGGGAAGGAAACCCGGAATTGATGCTGCTTTGCATTCGCTACAAAGGCAGGCGGATCACCACCCTCAATCCGGCAGTAGCGGACGCTTACTTCTGCTTGGCTTATCTTCCGCCCATCCCAAACCCAGCTGCAGACCAGGTCCTCAGTTCTGCTATTTACTGTGGCATCGATGCCTTCCTGGCTGGTAAGCTACCTCAGTCACGCTTTACTACCATTCCCGTCATTGTACAGGCAAAGGGTAAACCGTGTATGCGATATGTGGCAGCCGCGACATACTCCACGCAATTGGCGAGAGGCGTATTTCTAGTGTCAAACTGCATTCACGCTGCAAACCAAGAGCCTGTCAACCCTCTTTATCATACAAACAAAAACGGTGGCCGTGTTCTCATCGTTTAATCAGAGCCTTAATTTCCTTCGCTGGTTTATGGTCTTGGCCTGACGCATTTTTATATGGAGAAAAATGTAGGAAGCAAAATTCACTATGGTCATCCTTATCTAGTATATTTTGAACTTTCATTGAGCGCTCTTGCAGGCTGAGCAATCGCGGGTAAAGTGTTTCTACTCTACTTTACACGCAAGCGAAAAGGAAAAGAAGACACCATTTACCCCCAGCAGAAAGCTAACTCCGCAATGACTACCACCCTTCCAGACCGTCCATAGATGCATCTCTGGGGGATTTGAGGGAGGACAGTACAAATCGAAAAGGCCGCCGGGTGGTTTGCATGGTTGTTAGCTGGTGAAGATTGCAGATGCAATCGTAGACTGAATTGGAGCCATGATCCATGATCCTGGATCTGAGAAGAAAGGAAAATAGAAGATCTTTGTGTTGTGGCTTTTTTTTTCGCCTTTTTTTTTATGAAGTGCAGTATTACGCATCGCAGTCAGCGGGAGAAAAGGAAAGACAGACTGAAAAGGTCCGCACAGAATGTCAAAGAGGGAGGGTGCAGGTATCGCAAAGAGAATGAGGCGAGCTCGCAGAGGACCGCCGCGTTCGTTCCACGGTCGGCCTCTCATGAAGGCGCGTTCCGATTCGATACTCCACTTCCCGTTTTGGCCCGATCGGCGTTGAGAGGCTCGTCAGAATAGTCTACCTCAAGATGGCAGACTTGGGATCGATCGTGTTGCCGGTTGTATAACGGAACACGGCCAAGCTGACATGCATCTCTTGCTTGACGCCGATATTAGCCAGCTCAGCCTCCTTCTTGAGACCGAACTTGCCGAGAAAGTTGACAACACCCTTCAAGTCCGCGGGATCCTTCTTGTCGAATGGAACGTTCATGATGACCGAGCCGATGACCCTTGAGCCACCGTGCTCAGCGAACGGACCGGTTCCAGTGAATTGGTAACCTCCCGGAGAATCGTAGAGGGGATCGAGGACGTAAAGCAGTCTATCCATCAGGCAACTGCCGATCCTGTGCCGAAGGTAATTGTGATGAACATAGATTTCGGCTTCTGCAGTGAAAGCGTACATGCTCTGGCGACTGAGGAAGTCTGAAGCGCAAGCAAAACCGAGAACCATAGCGTCGGTACCATTGGTGTAGCCTCGTCCTGCCTTCCTGCCTTTCTGGCATGCAACAAGCCAAGGCATGCCGCTTGCAGTCTCATCGGCGATCCGCTGAGAAAGGCTCAAGGCTGAGAGGGGCATCACTTCGGCAGATCGGATGCTCTCATCAACGTAGTGGTTGTAGATCCCAGCGATCTGATGCGCATCGGCGGCGAGTGCGGGGCGGATGTACAAGCTGATCTTCGGCTTGATCTTCTCAGGCATCTCGAAAGTGGCAGGCTTCATCTCCGCGGCGAGTGCAGCATGCTGCTCGCGCTCGCGTGCGTTTCGCCTCTCTCTGTCAGCCTTCTTCTTGTTCCTCCGCTCCATCAACTTATCAGAGGCGTGTCCAGAACCGAGATCATGAACGTAAAGAATCCGACCCTCGGTGTCGGCGGGGTCAACCTTTGCCTCGGGGACGTGGTAGGGAACTAGAAGGCTGGACTCTTCGGAGACGTAATCCCTCCACCAAGCCTTGCTGTCAGGCTCTGCCAGAGAGCTTCCAACGTGATTACTCCACCACTCCTGGAGCGATGTACCCTCGATGCGTATAGAAGCCCAAGCATGGGGCGCAACTTCACCATTAGGGATGCTCAAAAAGCTTGGCTCATTGCGGACGTCAACGGTGGCGTCCTTGTCGATGGAGCCATACACGAAGCGCATCATCTCTTCGTTGAAGTTATGGTGGTGGAAGCTACGGCGAGATTCCCAGTCGGTGGGACCAGGGAGCCAGTTGCCTTCCCAGTCTACCAGCTTCTTGATGTCATGCTGAGGGTCGGCGCCTGGGTTGGAGTTGAAACCGGTATCAGAGCCATTGGAGCCCCAAGCCCCAATATGCTCGTTAGAGTCTTTCATAACCCTCTCTCGGATCTCTTTGTTGGTAGCCCACTTGCTGCTACGCTTGGACTTGATGTAGGTGTTGTCTTGCTTTTGCGAATGGCGGTTGTCTATCGTGGCCTGTGGAGCCGTAGGCGGAGGGTTTTGGCCCCAGACGTTGGCCGATTCGTTAGTTTGCTGTACCTGCTCCGGAGGCTGAGCTGGAGCCGTTGCCGCACTGGGAGGAGCGGTTGTAGGTTGCGTAGAGCTGCAAGAATAAGCTTATTGTGCATGATCAAGGTGGAAATGCGAAATATACTTTTGTGCATCTTCGCCTACGCGAGGGCCAACACCGCTATTACCCGCTGCGCCATCATTGAATGTGACACCGTTGTCGAAAGCGACGTTTTCATTCAGAGAAACGCCGCCCTCATGGCTCTCGGTTGCATTTTGAGGAGCCTTCCGCATATGAGGCGGAACGTAGATGGCCTGCGCGGGACGATTGCGCATGTGAGGGGGAAGGGATTGTGGCTTGCTTTCGGCCATCTTGTTGTGACGACCTTTTGCGGGTACGCGTCTGCGGTTGTTATGATTGAACCTGCGAGGTTGACGGCCGAATGAGGGGGTAGGTTGGTGATTGTAGTTGGGTGATGCAGGACGTGGAACGGGTACTGAAAGTCTACTTGTGGAGTGACGCGCGCGTGCCTCAGATTCGTCTCTGTCAATCTCACTCGAAGTGCGCAGGTCAATAAGGACACCCTCACGGTGAGGACGAAAGTCGAATTTGGGAGGAGCCGGGGGTGCGTGGGTTGAGTGAAAGGTTGAACGAGTCGCACGGCTCGGGCTGGTGTTGGAGAAAGGCGCGTCGACGACACTCAAGTGGGCTCTGAGGTTGCTCAAGGCGATGACGTTGTCGCCTCTTTGCGCCGGTGATGCCTGTCCCGTCTTTGCGATCCAGGAGCGGATACTTTCGGTCTTTTCAGGATCCATGATATTAGCCACCGGGTGGATGTATCTGACAAAAGTAGCACTCAATAGAGCACAACTGAATGCGGAGGCTGGCTCGACACTAACCTCGTACGCTGCTGCGTCGCGACTACTCAGACGAAGGGTTGTGTAAGCGGGCGCGACGGAAGAAGGGCTGAGCGCGATGGTCAGTGGTTGATTTGTAGACGCTGCGGGCTACGCGGCTGCTTACTCAAAGCGTCGGACAAGCTCCGCGTGCTCAGATCTGCCCGAGGAAGCAGGAAGGAGCTCGTCGGATGAAGTTGTCTCCCGGATCTTGCACGAGGTGTCCAGACCAGAGCTTCGGCCGTTTCGTCTTTCCGGGGGAAGGCTTCGTCGAGCACGCAGAAAGAGTCAGAAAGCCGCGCTGGAGCTTGCCACGAGGTTATCGGAAGACAGGAAAAGGAAAGCGCACGGGAAGGTGAAGTTGCCGTCAACTGATGTGTGGTGCCATTTTGGGTTAGCGCGGAAGCGAAGGCAGCTGCGCGCGCTCGTCCGGCGCTGCGCAAACAGCTGCTTCCACCAGCGTTTTCCCACCCCATCCGAGCAGGCCACAATGTTGTCAATCCTGAGAAAAGCCCGACTGAAGGACAAGGAGATGCGTATATTGATGCTGTAGGTAGCGGAACCACGTTTCAGATCAGGCAGACCTCCCTACTTCAGGCTGACTGCTCACAGGGGCCTCGACAACGCCGGCAAGACGACCATCGTCAAGAAAATCATGAACGAGGATGTCAACAGCGTCAGCCCGACACTCGGCTTCATCATCAAGACGATCGAGTACGAGGGGTAAGTTGCTGCCGCCCTAGCCTGAGCCACAGCGCCGTTGACCGCCAAGTTACAAACTCAATATATGTAAGAGCCGCCTCCCTGCAGCAGCCGCGGTCGTGCTGAGCACCACGTGTCGCACATAGGGGATGTCGGCGGTCAGAAGACGCTGCGCACGTACTGGAAGAACTACTTTGAGAAAACGGACACGCTTATATGGGTCGTCGACTCGACGGACCGCGAGCGCATCGACGATTGCCGGCGCGAGCTGAAGGGGCTGCTCCTGGAGGAGGCATGTTCCCGCAACGCTTTTTTTTTTCACGGCGCGCACTGACTCGCGGCAGCGTCTGATGGGGGCGAGCCTGCTTGTTTTCAAGAATAAGAGCGATGTTCCCGGGTCGATGAGTGATGACGAGATACGTCAGGTGGGTTTGTTTGGGCGTACGGGCCAGGTCGTTGGGCCTGACAGCTAACCGCACTGGCTAACGGCGACGCAGGGGCTGATGCTCGACAGCATCACCACGCACAAGTGGACCATCATGGCGTGCAGCGCCATGACAGGGCAGAATCTGGAGGAGGGGCTGCGCTGGGTAATCCAAGACGCCAGGGACCGCCTGTTCCTGTTCTGAGGCCGCGGGAGAGCTGCAAGGAGCTGCATGGCCGCTGCCAACCTTATCGCCGAAGCGGCCTAGCGCCGCCAGGCAGCGCGACGGCGCGGCTAAGCACCACAACACTGACGCCGCGCCGGGCACGCTGCCTGAGGGTGGAGCGGCGGGCAGCGTGCCAGCGGGGCCCAGGAATGCGCCTCGCGGCCCACACGGACGGCGGCGCGGTGCATCAGGCGTGCAGTAGTAGGTAGCAAAGAATATATATGCTTGCTAGGGCTGTTGCGCTGGGCAGCCGAAGCGGACTGGTCTATTTAGATTTTGGCCCAGCAAGCCGTTCTTGTCACCAACATCCCCGCCGCCAGAGGTTGGACAGATACGGGCTGCCACCCCCTCTCCCGCCCCGAAGCCACACCATGTCTGGCCGCGATGAAGCTTCGCCGCCGCACGATGATCCCATCAGTCCGTCATCCTTCGTGGAACACATCCGCGAGCTTGGCGAGAAGCGGGACAGGGAAGACCAGGAGCGCAATCGTTTACTAGAGGAACAAATTCTGCAAGGTCGGGCTGAGCGTGCCGCCCGGCGAGCTGGTGTGTACTATTTTCCGCGTGCCTTGTTTATGTTTGGGCGACGCTGCGCCCCAAACTGACATCCACCGCAGAACGTCAACGCTCGCTATCGCCCGAGAAGTCCTCGCCGCCCGTCTCCGTCAAGAGCACGCCGCGCAGCAGCCTGCACCTCGACCCGTCCTCGCCGACCATGGACGCCCACAACGATGCGCTGCAGCGCCTGACCGGCCCAACGTCCGAGTCGCCTGTCGACGAAACCTCAACGCCCTCGACGCCCACCCGGTCCAACACCATGTCCTGGCAGCAGCGCCGCCCAACCTCGACCAGCAGCCGCAGACCGCTCAGCCAGATCGCTGCCGAGAACAGCGCATCGCGCTCGCCCGTCCTGGCGCCCGAGCCCTCGACCCCCGCCGACGACACCGCCTCGAGGTCACAAATCGCACAGTCGCTGGGCTCCAAGGATCCCGCGTGGTTCAGGCAAACCCCCGACCGCGGCATTGGCTCGCCCGCAAACCGCCGCAGCCGCGAGGACGACGACACCGCCTCGATATCGGACAAGCGACAGCTGCCCGGCATGTCGCGCGACACCGCCGCTGAACGCCCGGCGAGTCCACACGCCGAGAGCGTGCGCTCCAGCTCGCCGTCCAGAGCGAGCTCCGTGCGCGATAGCGCTGTTTCTAGCAACAGATTATCTCGCGACACGTCAGTATCCGGCTACAGTGCGTCTGAGATCAAGTCCCCGCTGCCCATGCTCGAGTCGCAGAGGTTCCGCCCTCCCCCCTCCGAGCCCGACGACACCGAGCACGGCCCATCCGAGCGGAATACGGCCATGTCGCCGTCCATGGGACGAATGTTGCCGGAGCGCACGCCGTCCCCGACCAAAGGCATGGGAGGATTTGTGCAGAGTGCAATGATGAGACGTTCGGACAGCGTGAACAAAAGATGGAGCGTGCAAACCTCTGGAAGTCTTAGCAGACAGAATTCCACTGCTGGCACTGGTGCGTTCGGCGGTGCAAGCACACCGAAGCTGGACACAAAGCCGCGTTCCCGTGGCCACTCTATTGAGCGACCCAGCTCAAGTCACAGCAACACGACGGAGAAAGGTGAGGGCGCTGAGGAGTCGTTCACAAGGCCGAACAAGGCTTTCCGCCACAGCAGAGGAAAGTCGGTCGGCTCCATCACACAGCTTGGAGAGAACCGCTCAGGCCCCAATTCCCCTGCAAGCCCGTCCAAGAGGTGGAGCCGTAGCCCTACAAAGTCAAGTTGGCTTGAAAGTGCTTTGAGTACCAAACCTGAATCGCCTAAGCCGAAACCCCAGCCTGAGCAGCCGAGTTGGATGGCAGAGATCAACAGGATTAAAGCTCAGAAAGCGAGTGTAGATCTCTCCAGGCCTGAGAAAACTGATACAGATGCACCAGCCACTCCAACTAGCCCTACCAAATTCCCCAGCCGCGACGCTCTCCGCAGACCAGAATCACGAGGATCTGCACAGGGGGCCGTTGCGCAATCGCCCGATTTGGGTCAGGGTCCGCCCGAGAAAATTACCGACCGTGAACAACTTCCTGCTCCTGAATCGGCCGGACACATAGCATCTACGCCCAAAGGACAGCCAGACACCCTGTCATCTCCCAAAATGGAGACGGCGAAGGACTCTGCTGCCAGCCCAACGTTGGGAAGCCCCGCCGACAAGGCCGAGAAGCCGGCCGTTGGTGCCAAATCGCCCGGTCTCCGCGGGGCTAACCCCCCTGCATCCAAGCCTGAGGAGTCGAAGCCAGACTTCCGCTCCGCATTGAAGCACCGCCAACGCCAGTCTGAGAGCGTGAAGAAGGAAGAGTTGGAGTTCCAGAATGTATTCGGCAAGCTCAGGAAGACGCACACCGAGAAGTTCGTCGCTCCGGACACGTTTAAGGAGAATATCAACCGAGGCAAGGATGGCCTCAACATTACCGGTGGCCCGGCTCCGCGCGTGAAGAAGGATGAGTTCAGGGACAGCCTTGTCAAGCAGAGGCAATCCATTCAGATGAAGGCGGAAGAGAGCGGGGGTTTGCACGTCAGAACGGGGTCTCTCGCGAAGCCCGCAGAGCCTATTGCGGAGGCTCTGGAGAAGCGCAAGCTCCTTGGCCGCAACGGAAGCGTCTCCAAGTTTCCGACCTCGCCAACAAAAGAGGAGCCGCCTCCCGCAGAGCCTAAGCAGTCGACCGAAGCACCGGAAGCTTCGGAAAAGCCTGTTTCGCCCGCGAAGGAAGAGCCTCCCGCCAAACCTTCTTCGCCCGTAAAGGAAGAGCCTCCCGCAAAACCTTCTTCGCCAATAAAGGAGGAGTCACCGGCCAAACCGACTTCACCTGTCAAAGAAGAGGCCCCTGCCAAACCAGCTTCACCCACGAAGGATGAGCCTCCAGCCAAACCTGCTTCTCCCATTAAAGATGAGCCTTCGGCAAAACCCGCTTCGCCAGCAAAGGAAGCACCTCCAGCCAACGAGGCCCTCGCGAAGTTGAAGAGCATGCGCGAAAGGAAGGCCACTATTTCATCCAAACCGGATACGGCCCCAAAGGATGCTGACGCTCCGGCAAAGCCAGTCGGAAAGCTTCCGGGGAAGCTGGCACTGGCGGATCGATTCAATAACCTGCCTGACGCCTCAAAGCCTGCCCCGATACCAGGCAGGCCCAGCCTGAAGCCTGTAGGGAAGCTTGCTGATCGCTTCCCTGGAGCAGGCGGAGCCCCGAAGTCACCACAGTCGCCGCAGAGCGATGCATCTTCGCCATCGAAGCCGACCGCCAAAGTTCCTGGAAAGCTTGCAGATCGTTTTAACGCCACGGACTCCTCCAAGCCTGCTTCAAGCGCAACCGATGAGCCTGCGGGCAAACTTTCAAGCAGGGCATCCGGAAAGCTAGCCGATCGCTTCAACCCTAACCTAGCTGCTATGCTTGCTCGCGGCGGGCCTTCCCCTGGTGCAAGGGATTCTGGTTCGGCTGCTGCGGCAAGCCCTGCCGTGGAACCGGATGCAGGATCTACGAAGGAGCTTACACATATGACCAAGGGCCGCGCTCGTGGGCCGAAGAGAAGGGCTCCTAAAACTGCAACTACTCCTCCCGCGGAACCTGCTGCAGAGATCGCATCCCCACAGCCTGTCCGGAAAGCTTCAGTTGTTGCAAACGTTGCTCTCGTCAAGGACCAAGACGTTTTACCGAGCTCTCCCACCAAGACCGAGAAGCCTGAAGAGTCCAAGCCTGCTTCGCCACCTCTAGAGTCGAAGCCCAAGCCAGTCGCCCCCGCCAAGTCAGCTGAGGTATCGAGGAGGGTGTCGGCTAAGCTCGACAGCCCCACGGAGCCTCCAGTCCCCGCCAAGAGCCCCGAGTTGTCGAGGCGTATCTCCGCGAAATTCGAGCAGCCCGCTACGCCGCCGTCGCCAGGTGTGAAGAGTCCAGACCTCGCAAGGAGAATCTCCGCTAAATTCGAGCAGCGAAAATCTCCTCCACCTGAGCCGTCTACCCCGAAACCGTCGGAAATGTCCAAGAAAGCCTCCGGCAAATTCGACTCTCAGCAGTCCACGATGGAGCTGAACTTGTCTGAGGAAACCAAAACTGAGGAAACGAAGACCAGTTCGCCCAAGAAGGTCGAGACTCCTACCGAAGAAGCTGCTCCAGCCAAGCCCGCTTCCCCCACGAAGATCGAGTTGCCAGTCAAGCCGGCCAGCCCTCCCAAGAAGGAGCCCGAGATCAAGCCCGCTTCTCCCGCGAAGGTCGAGTTGCCAGTCAAGCGGGCAAGCCTTCCCAAGAAGGAGCCCGAGATCAAGGCTGCTTCTTCCACGAAGGTCGAGTTGCCAGTCAAGCGGGCAAGCTTTCCCAAGAAGGAGCCCGAGATCAAGGCCGCTTCCCCCGTGAAGGTCGAGTCGCCAGTCAAGCCCGAAACCCCTTCCAAGAAGGAGCCTGAGATCAAAGCCCCCTCACCCAAGGCTGAGTCACCCATCAAGCCCAGCAGTCCGTCAAAGGAAGAGACCACTGCCAAGCCGGAGTCACCCACCAAGCCAGATGCCCCGGCTAATTCGGATACCGGCGCCAAGTCGGATATCGCGAAGAGAATCGCTGCCCTCAAGCAAGGGGGTGATCAAGCTGGCCCCTCGCAGCCTGATTCCCCAAAGCCCCTCTTCTCTGGTGCATCCCGGTTGAGCAAGGATATCAAGTCTCCCACGAGCCCGTCCGGGTCAAACCCGAGCACTCCGACCGTTGAGTCTCCCAAGCCGCAGAAGCCGCTGCCACAGACTCCTGCTGCTGAAGAAGAAGCAAAGCCTCCGACTCCCGCTAAAGATCAGCCTGAGACCAAAAGCGCTTCGGTTAAGAACGCCGCTGCAATGTGGGGGCGCCAGCCCGAATCTGCTTCTCCTGGTACACCCAAAGTGAAGTCGCCCATCAAGCTTCCCACGAGGAAGGATGAGCAAGAGGCCATGGAGAATGCTGGTCTGGTAAAGCCAGAGGAGCCCAAGCCCATCGGCCTTGGAATTGCCGCTCTGACCAACAACAAGGAGAGCTACGTTCCTACTCCTAGCGTCAGGATTAGCAAGGAGCTTCCAGCGCCGCCGACCAAGACCCCCATGTCTCCTCCGACCTCGGCCGGAGCTCCTCCTCCAAAGCCAGTGAAGAAGGACTCTATCTCCTCGATCCGCAAGCCTTCTCAGGAGTCGCCTATTCCCCAGCAATCCGAGGCCGGGCAGCTCTTTGCGGAATTCTTCGATGACGCCCCGGTCACTTCTGGCAAGCTGGACGTTGACGCGCACAGTGCTCTTACCAAGAGCCCGCTTAGTGGAGATAGGGTCAAGACCTTGAAGAAGGAGATCCAGGAGATTTCGGGAGACGGCAAGCTGACGCCCATCCCACCTCAGGAGGAGCATATTCTCTTTGACAACTCGATGTACCTCTGCAACCATGCGTTTGCATCTTCGAATGGTGCAAAGCACACTGAGGTTTACCTTTGGACTGGCTCTGCTGTACCGGAGCCGGCGGTCGAAGATGCCCAACTGTTCGCGCGTAAGGCTGCGCGCGATGTGGGCGGCAAGCTCCTCATCATCCGACAGGGCAAGGAATGCCCCAACTTTTTCCAGGCCGTTGGAGGAATCCTCGTCACCAGGAAGGGAAGTCGCACCGATCACTCCAAGCAGTATATGCTTTGCGGCCGCCAGCATTTGGGCCACATGGCCTTCGATGAAGTCGAGCTGTCGATCAACAACCTTTGCTCAGGCTTCCCGTACCTCGTTTCATCTCGTACTGGACTTCTCTCTGGAAAGATTTTCCTGTGGAAGGGCAAGGGATGTACCGCTGAAGAGCTCGGATGCGCCCGTCTCATCGGCATGGATCTTGGCCTGACGCCCGAGATTGAGGAGGTTGAAGAGGGCCTGGAGCCTGCCGCATTCCTTGAGGTCTTCCCTGAACCAGAGAACGGCAAGGAGAAGAAGGTGCCGCGTTCGGCGGACCACTGGAGGCTTAAGGCCAAGCACGAGAAGTACGGCGTTCGTTTGTTCCGCATTGACGAGAAGCCGGTACAAACCGGCGGTAGCTTCCAGGTGAGCTCATTATGGCCCGTTTCCTTCGTGCGGCGAGTTTCGGCGGCGAGCACCACAAGTACCCAAGGACCTTCATCACCAACAGAGTCATCTCCCCCGCAGAACAATTCCGGTCCTGCCGCTAGTGGTGTACCGAAGCCGAACATGACGGCGGATGTGGTGGAGATTGCCCCGTTCAGCCAGATGGACCTCGAGGCTGAGAACATTTACGTTCTCGACGCCTTCTTCGAGATTTACATGTAAGTTTACCCACCCTGACTCCCCACCGATGAAATCACTTTATTAAACAAAAGCTCTCTTCGAACA
This sequence comes from Lasiodiplodia citricola, assembly GCA_023089105.1. Lineage (NCBI taxonomy): Eukaryota > Fungi > Ascomycota > Dothideomycetes > Botryosphaeriales > Botryosphaeriaceae > Lasiodiplodia > Lasiodiplodia citricola. The sequence goes on from JAJNLL010000037.1 coordinate 42,680, forward strand.
GCATCGTCGGCGCTCTTTCCCGCGGCCAGTCGCACGCCTTCAGCACCGCCCTCATGTTCGCCCAGGAATACGGCATCCTGGCCGCGTCGCTGCAGGACAGGCCCTTCATCCCCGTCTCGACCGTCGTCCTCGAGGGTGTGCCGCGCGACATGAAAGCCGTCTTCCGTCGCTGGGAGGACCAGATGCAGCCCACGGCCGCCCTCATGGCCGGCAAGCCGCGCCGCGGCAAGAGCTTGCGCATCGTCGGCCTGCAGGCCGCCATCGCCGCGACCAGGGAGAACGGCGCCGCCTCGTCTTCTGCGATCATCTAAATCGATCAGTCGGCTTTCTTCACGTGTGTGAGTGTGTGTGGTGTTATTAATGGCAGAAGTAATACGGTACGATGACGTCAAGGCATTACCGACACGTTCTTGCAAAAGGATGGAGGGGTGTTTTCATTACGGGGTGGAGAGAGAAAATATACGATGGCAATGGCGCTTTTTGGGTGGTGTTCTAACCGCTAAAGTTGCGAAAGTCAATGAAATGGATAAAGAGGGAAAGTTCGGTCCGATGAAAAGGCATGGATGGGGTAATTGAAAAAGGAAGACGAGAAGAAACAAAACAAAAGCAAGTGTATTCGTGTAGATAATATCTGTTAGTCCCCATTTCTTTTTCTTTTTCGTCTTGTTTTTTGTTTTCCCTCTTCCCCTACTTTTTTTTGCATTCTTGCATCTTTTGTTTTCCTCCTGCTCATGGAGGAAAAGGGAAAGGGAATCATAACAACAGAGGAAAAGGGCTGGAACCTGAACTTGGGTTTTTGTGTCTTGCATCTGCTCGGCTTTTTTCTGCTTCTCTCTCCTCTTTTTTTTTCTCTACTTTTTTTTTATTTTCTGATCAGCATTACTAGCGTCGAGTGCCCAGGTTCCTTCTTGTTTCTCAGTCCATGGTTGTATCGATGGACGTTTTCTTCTTCTCTTTTTGTTTTACTTTTCCTCAAGTCGCATTTCGGGATCAATAGATGGAGTGAATGGCTGGGGCGTGTTCTATATTGCTTGATTAGGTAGTGTGGGTTCTTTTCCCACTATTTCCCTTTCGTCTTGTGATGGGGGTTCAGCGTAGTGACATCGAAGTACAATGAGAAAAGGTTGAATGTCTTTTCCCAACTGGTGCGGAGCAAAGATGAGAGGATGGTGTATGTGTGAGAAAGCTACGCATGTGTTTGTTTAGTTGCTTCTTCTACTTGATATGTCGAATCTGCTTTTGGTAAGTCGCAGATCGCCAAAACATACAGAGAGTTGTTGCAACCGAAGGCTCGCGCGAAGAGTAACAGTATCCCAAAACATGGTGTGATCATGCCTCAGCAATTTTCTGATAAGGACTCACATGAGTGGGTAGTGGAAGCTATCGCCCGGACGAGAATGTATATTTTTTGATGCCACATTTGCGTCCGGATGATAGCTTCAACTACTCACAGCATGAGCACTCACCTCCATTGAAACTTTTGCTTGGGTGCCCACGAGAATTTCAGACTGCTACTCGTCCTGCAAAATGGACGAATGACAGTCCGCGAAGATACTTGGAAGTGATTGGTGGGGGACGCGTCCACCACATGAACCTTGTCTTGGCGGCTGACACGTCGCACATCCGTACGCCGCAAGGCTCCAACTCACTCAAGCAGTTCAACCATCGTCCCAGCAGCATATTTCCTCAGTATGAGCACCACGATGCGAAAACCGGGTCATACATGACCGCATTCGTCAAACATGTCCGTGCCCAAAGACCACCAGGCTACAAGGTCAGCAGCCGAACCAGGCTCCAGCACTCTCCGTCCAGATACGGTGTTCAGATTGCGAGGAGTGCCAGATCGATTCCAACGAAGCGACATTCCAGGTCTCTTGAGAGAGGCTTTCGGCGAAAGCGATGAATTCCCCGTCGAAGTCGGCTCACTGGCGCAAAGCCCGCACCGGGTCGGTGAGAAGGTTGCGACTGTGGCCTTACCGGACGCAAGCAGAGTCTTAACAAGAATCAATACAATCAAGGACAACGAGAAAGAGTGGCCTCTGAGCTTGGATTTGCGTGAGGGGAGCATCGTTGACTTGCATCTGGACACACATTTCCATGGCTTCACCCCCCTTCACAACGGGGAAGATGCTGAATGTACGAGAGAGTAAGTGGCTATTGCTTATTCTCCTACCGCGTTCCTTACGCAATTGTGCAAGCTTAAATGTCTCGTATTATATGCTTCTTTGGTACCCTTGTGCACTTTTCCATTCAGTAAAATGCTTCAGATTCCATGGAAACCACATCTGTCGGCTTTCCTCTGACAAACATACTAGCATTATAGCCATCTCAGGGCTGAATGCTCATGCATTCGGATCCTTCAAACAGCGCGGAGGCCCATGGATGTGGCTCCGAGATGGGTTGCCAACGGATCTACCAAATACCAGGATCTTTACCTACGGCTACGACACGCAGTTGGAAGGAAGCTTATCCGTTCAAAACCTCACTGATCTTGGCATAAGTCTTAGTGCCGCTTTGAATGACTTGTTCCAGACAACATATGTAAGTTCTTATCCCTGCATGAAGTTACATATGTCGTGCGTGGCAGATTGAAGCATTAGCCCGGACATGATTTCATAGACACAAATGATCTTTCCTTAGCCAGAGATACACTTCAACCTTCCATAAATATAAAATTAAAACAGATGTGGGTAGATGAAGGAAAAGTTATTTCATAGGTCATGGTAGCTGTTGCTGCGACGAAAATAGTGGAAGCGCTAACACGGAATATGCAGGCTGATTCTTGTCCAAGACCCCTTTTATTTGTAGGGCATAGCCTAGGAGGCTTGGTGATCAAAGAGGTTGGTAATACGCTTCTTCAGCACCTTCGCTTCTATCTGTCGAAACAACTCCTTACAATCATTTGCTCACCTTAACAAAAACAGGCATGTTTGCAAATGAAGAAGCCCATGTACGCCCAGATCGTAGAAGCGACGTGTGGCTTTTTCTTCTTCGGCGTCCCAAATTACGGCATGGCGATAGAATCTCTGGTGCCGATAGTTGATAATGGGCCCAACCGTAGCTTCCTTGAGACTTTGGGAAGAAACTCTGCGATGTTGCTACGCCTTCAAGAGCAGTTTTCCACGACTTTCCTGTCAGAATCGGTCCGCATGATAGGTTTTTACGAGACGAAAATGTCTCCTACTGCATGCAAGGTAGGTATACGTGGTTCAGCTAGAATTCAGATGTCTTGCTGACAAGTAATACAGGTCAATGGAATATGGAAAATGCAAGGGCCTGAATCCTTACTGGTGGAATATGCTTCAGCCACTGCTGGGGGTTATCAACATCACGCTATTAATCGAGACCACTCCGATATGGTCAAGTTCAACAGCAAGGACGATCCGAATTACCGAGCTGTTCTTAGTTACTTAAGACAGCTAAATAATGGCCTTACCTCTCTACAACGAGGTATGACGCACTATATAACATGTCCCCTGCTTTAGGCAGCGCTAACACAGTGTGAAAATAGGTAGCACAGCAGCACTCTCTGAGGATGACAAGAGTGAGCTCCACCGGCACTTACACACGTTCTGAAATAACATACTGATATTATGTCAAGCATGTCTATCATCACTGGCTTTTCCCGGTCAGGAGTGGCACAAAGATGGCGTTGTCAGCGTAGGCGGCACTTGCGATTGGATCTTCTCGCACGACATCTTTCAAGATTGGAACACAGACCCAAGGCAGCTTCTTTGGATCCGCGGAAATCCAGGAACTGGCAAGTCTACCATGATGAAGCACATGTTCGACTTTTTCGAGAAACACCGACCAGAAGGGCAGACGTTAGCGACATTCTTCTTCAACGCAAAAGAGGGAGAAAACATGTCCTTAACGACACCTCTCTCCTTGTACCGGGCTCTACTCAACCAGATCTTGTATCAGTCACCGGAATATCTTCCAGAGCTGACTGCAAAATTCAAAACCTACAAGGACGCTCGGAACGGATCCTGGAGGTGGTCAGTAAACGAGCTTCGTCACCTTCTCGCAAAGGTTGTCCCGGCAATCTCAGCAAAGCGTCACATATGCATTCTTGTGGACGCACTCGACGAATCTGGAGAAGAGAATGCTCGCCAGCTTATCGGGCAGTTCCAAGAGATTTTAGCTCTTGCCGACAAATCTGGTGGTGTCTTGAAAATATGTTTCTCATGCAGGCACTACCCGGTACTTACTTTGAAAGACGGGTTGACAATTACCATGGAAATCGAGAATCGGAAAGACATAAAAACGTTTGTCAAGACGCGCCTGAGGCCATTTAAACGTGACGCACGCCTTCTCGAGAAAGCAATCATGCAGAAATCCAACGGCGTTTTCCAATGGGCAAAGCTCGTGACGGACCAGGCCTTGGATCTTCAGATGGCGGGGAAACAGGTGGAGGTGATTCTTCGGAGAATTCAACGTATTCCAAAACAACTCGAAGAAGTGTACGAGAGTCTCTTGTCTTGGCCCGACGACGACGAGGGACAGGAGAGCCGGAGAAAAGCTTTGGAGCTTTTTCAGTGGCTATTCTTCGCTACCAAACCCTTTACCTTCTCAATGGTCCGATGCGTTCTAGATATCGACGATCAAATGAAAGATACGCCTACGAAAGAATACTTGGAAGACGTGCGATCGATGGAGGATGAAAAACGCGTCAGACGAGCAGTTAGAACCCTTTCAAGAGGGTTGCTAGAGTTCCATGTGGACGAGCGCCTGAATCGCGATTATGTTCTGCAGCCAATCCACCAAACCGTTCGGGAATATCTGCTGGAAAAAGGCCTACGGCAGCTGCAGTTCTCTCCAGTCGGAGGTTCTCTTGCAGAACCCCATTACCAGATATTCAAGACAAGCGTCAAATTTCTCTTCCTGAAAGGGTCTTTGAAAGAACCGATAGCGAAAAATGAATATCGATTTCGGTTTCTTGAATACTCGTTGAGATACTTGGGTTATCATTTCTGGAGGACCGACCAGAAGAAAATCGATCCAGAACAAGTGCTTGATCTGTTTCGATGGCCATCGAAATCTCAAATACCTACAGAATGGAGCAAATGCCTCGGGAACAATTTCAATTCTCCCGAAGACCACCTCTTTCCAACTTTCATCGGTTCTGAATGCCACTTCAATTGGCCAAGGAGTCATGGGTCGACTCTGCTACACTTGGCTGCGTTCGTCGGAAACATTAGGATCCTGGAATCGGCAATCAAACGCGACAATAATCACTACCTTCATGTGGAGGATGCGATGGGATGGACACCTCTGTCAATCGCAATCGAAGGCGGTCACGAAGAGTTCGCGATGCGGATCCTCTCGCATAGTCAGGACTTCAAGATCAAGGAGATTGATCTTTACGATGGTAATGGGACAACCACCATCATGCACGAAGCCGCTAGAAAAGGAATGAACACAACGTTGAAGAAATTGCTCGACATTGGAGTCAATGTGGACGGCCCCGAGGGCTTTCGGCCAAGTCCTTTGTTTTTGGCTGCTTACGAGGGACAACTGGAGACGTGCCAAATACTCCTGAACAACCAAGCAAACCCAGAGATCTCGCTACGCTACTGGGGGACACCTCTTTCACTTGCAATCCGAGAGCGTCATAAAGAAATGTGTTGTTTGTTGGTTCAAAATCGTGATGAAGAACCAAGTCATTGGCCAGCCCCGACAAAGGCCAATGTATACAACGCGCTCTGGCCGAGAAAATCGGACGAAGGAGATGAGGAATCGGAGGTCGAGTTCAATTACGCTGATTCCATTTTCGCAATGATTTCGTCTAAGGAAGACGGAGATTTGATCAGAGAGGTTCTTGGCCCTATAAGCACGCCTCTTCATGACGCTTGTGCACGAGGAAACACCAAGGTTGTCTCTTTTCTCATCAGCAATGCCAGATTCGATGTCAATTGCAAGGACGGTTCAGGGAGGACCCCACTTTTCCGAGCAGTTCAAGATGAGCAAGACGCTATGGTAGAGTGGTTGTTTCAGAATCACGAGGTATGTTACTTGTCTCGGGACGACTGGTCACAGCTGCCAGGAAGTACTACGGTCAGGGAGACATACCGACAAATGGTGCAAAAGTATTGGAGTGGTATACCCGGCCCTCCATTGTCGCAGCGGCAAGAGGATCCAAATATTGAACAGTATAGGCAATGGGCACTCGAAGCTTTTGAGGATTCACAATACTGCCGAGAGCCGGAGGTGGACGATGGATCATCTCTACAGGGATCCGTAGAGTTTGAAAGGAACGCTTCCTCCTTTCCTCCAACCATGCATGACAATTATGAGGAAAGGAATGCCAAAAGAAGGAGGATAGATGGCGATCGGTATTTATAGGCCACGATACTTCCAAGTTTTTTTTTTTTGCTTCTCTGAGACTCAATATTAATACAAACAACATACGAAACAAGACCAACACGAATCGGATTACTGAATTCCTTTATATTTCGATAGCAGCGCTGTAAAAATGCTTGCCTTACTTCGTTTCCTTCCGTTGTGCCCTTTGTATTCTACATTCTGGAAAGTGGTCGTCAGACAACATACGGGCAGTTGAAGCTATCGTCCAGAAGAGAATGTCGATTTTTTTAACAAAAGCCTGAGGCAAAGTTACCTAGACTCGAGGATCCTGAAAGTCTCCTACAAGGCACGCATCTTCTTCCGCCTATCCTCTGAGTCTACATCGAATGCGCCCTGATCTTTCTTACTCTTCGCATCGACCGAACTGACTTCCTTCTGATGTTTTCGAGGACGAAGAACATTACCAGCAGGCTTCGGGCATCCCACGTTGCCGCTTGTGCTCTGCTAGCCGGCGCCAATCTTGAGAAAAATCGGTGCAGCCGTCGGCACATGCTCCTCAGCAGCGGCCGGACGCTCATTACCTGCGTTCGCTATCTCTTGCTCGCGCGCCTTCACGATCTGGTCCTCCAGCAGCCTCTGCTACCGCTTCTCCTCAGACAGCTTCTGCTGGTCCTTCGCAGTCGCATCTTTCCGCCGCAAGGCCCCGAGACTGTTGTCGATCCACGCAATCTAGAGCCCCATCGTCCTTCTCCTCGACCCTACACACGCCCCCTCACGACCGAGGTACTTCGCGAACGCGGTCAGGCTGGGCCAGCGGGTGGCGTTGAGGTGTGCACGTGGCGCGGGGTCGGCGATGTAGGGTCTGGCAGATGCGGTTGACGTGGACAGGCTTCTCGCCGTGGCTATTGCGGAGAAGATGGATAGAGGCGGAGGCGAATTGATTCGATTCGAGTGTTCCTGCAGGACGCTGGGAAAGGCTTCACGCGGGGGGTACCATTTTGAGGACGTGGCTCCCGGGCATCGGAAGCTGTTCTCGTTGCGGCATTGCTTCATCTTGGCGATTTCGTGGTTGGGGAGTAGTTGTTTTCCCTATAAGCTAGATGTCCGTGAGCGTTATTATTTGCAATCTCCAGAAGAGCAGGTTGGTCGCAATGTGAAAAGCGCAGGCGGTCGCTGTCATTTCAACAACCCGAAAAGGGGTAGCAGTGAGCGCAGCAAGAGCTTCTGCATGGTTGTGCAGGTGAGCAAAGTCGGGAGTGAGAAAGGCGACAGGATTTGGGGTTGTGGGTGTATTGCAGTGAGTTGGTTTACAGTCGCGGGAGCTAGAGGAATAGGGCGGGATAAAGCTCGGCTATAGTCGCTAATTGGTGGCAGTGGGGCAGGGGGGTGTGCGCTGTGCGCTGTACATTTCCCAACACCAACACCAACACCACAACGTTTAAGTTCTTCACGATGTTCCACCCACGCCAACAACACCCCTCATCAACACTTCGGCATTTGTTGCCACCCTGAAAGCGTGCAAGCCCGCAGAAGGCTGCGTATTGCCATTATTTTCTCCATCTATTTTGCACTGCCATGGCTGCTCTCCTTTTCGCCGTGCGCCTGTGGCTCGCACGCAAAATTTACGGCGAGCTTGCTCCCGGACTAGTCAAGATAGGATCCCGCAGGATCATCAAAGGCCCCTGCCAGGAATCCGAGGCCGAAGCCATGGAATTCGTCCGCAACAACACGTCAATCCCAGTGCCCACCGTCTTCCACACACACCGCATCGAATCCGGCTTCTACATCGAAATGGAGCGCGTCAAGGGAAAGAACCTGGAACACGTATGGAACGACTTGACTGTCGAGCAAAAACACCAACTGGTAAACAGCCTCGCGGGTTACGTCAAAGAACTACGAGCCTTACCCGCGCCCGCAGCCGACCTCGTCGCATCCGCAAAGCAGCACAACAAACTACGAGACTCCCGCGTAGGATCCACGCCATTCGGTCCGTACAGCACACATGCCGACTTCCACTCCTTGCTCCGCGGCCACATTTCCCTCGACAAGGCATCCGATTCCTTCGGTCCCAACGTTGTTGAATGCCACGTAAAAAAACACCAGACTTTCTTCACCCACGCCAATCTCGGAATGCGCAATATCATGGTTGATAACGGCCACATCACCGCAATCATTGGCTGGGCCTTCGCTGGCTGGTATCCCGAGTACTGGGAGTTTACCAAGGCTCATTACCGCCCATGTGACATACCGGATTGGTATGACCTTTTGGAAAATGCACTGGCGAGGTACGATGATGAGCTGGAAGCCGAACGAGTCCTGTGGTCGAAGCTCGATCAGCCAGGAGATCAGCATCCCCCCTCGACAGCTCGCTCAAAGGTCAACAAACCTCAGGAGTAAACCATCTGGTAATGACGAAGATCCAGTATGCATGTGCATTTGTGATAAACAAACCATGGAAGAAAGAATTAATAGAATCACATGCAGGTACAGCTATCATAAAACCTATCCCCAGATTAACCCGTTACAAGCATTTTTAAATAAAGTAATAGATCTTTTTTGCTTATCCGGGCCTCTCCATCACGTCGGCTGCAAGACTTAAACCCTGATCCATGACGCTATTAACGCTCAAATTCTCTGCCATATCCGGCTTGCTCCAACGCCCGTTGTCCACGAAACGCACTTTTCCACCACACCCGCTTTGGCTTCCACTGACGTATCATCACGAACATCTCCACTCCCTCGACCAACCCGCACCACAGCATCATCCACTACTTCGCCACCACCGACATCAACCCCACCCACGACCCGCTCTGCCGGTATCCGACCACGTCCCTCCCTTGCCACTGCGCCGTACGGGTGGGGAAGGGCTGCTGGGGGTTGCGCATGATGCCAGAGGGAGGACGGGGTTGAGCGCTTCTTCGAGGCGCGCTGCCTTTGCAGAGGGAAGGAGGATGTGGTAGAGGGTGAAGGGGGAGAACTGTGTTGGCTGGGCGGTGTAAGCGTCGAGCGCGCATTGCGGCGTCGTGGTGGTGGCCCGCTCGATGACGGGGCATCCGCTGGGTTTGGGACGGGGGTTTGTGCTGCGGCACGCAGACGCGTGGATGGGGAGGATGTGGTGGTGTCGTGGGTTATCTGGGGAAGGAGAGAGGGTAGTGGTCAAGGTGCTGGTTGGGCAGGTACGGAGGCTGAGCTTGGCATGATTTGATGTCGTTAAGATCCTGCTGATCTCTTTAGCTAGAGGCATAGAGGCGGTGTGCATGAGTAATTATTCGAGCCGGCATCTCGAGAAGGATCGGTACAGGAGGGAGGGAGATCACAGCCTGGCTTTCTATTTCTACCGTTTATATTCAGCCACAATTCGCGGAAAGTGGAAGTTTCTAGACTACACTTTTCATACGCACTCCGATCAATATATTGTCACGGAGCAATATGCACATATTAGCTGCCCCATGGCCAATCCTTCTCATAGGCCCAGCCCTTGCGCACAAAGAGCTTCTTGTACTTGGCCAGCATCCTCTTGGACTTTCCGTAATTTGCATGGCTGACTGCGCCCAGCCAGGGCATGAGCATTTCCATACGGGCCCTCAGGTAACTTGTATAGTTATCTCCACGCCGGTATCTTTCCAAGTCTCTGTAGATGGTCCTAACACGCCTGCGTGTGAGTTTAACCGGGAAAGCACCACGGCTCTTCTTCTGCACGTGCCGGAATCCTTTATTCCACAGCTTCTGCAAGCAGATGACTTCGTGCGCCATGCCCGCTTCTTCGTCGTCAAAAATATACTCTATCTGTTTAAGGAAGAGACCAGCAGTCGTAGATTGATATCTGTCTGCATGAATGGTAACAGGTCTTTGGTGGAGGCGTAGTATCTCTTTAGACAGCTCGTGGTACTTGTCGTCATTGCAGAAGGGCTCGTTGTCTTTGGTTTTCCAGTCCGGGCTTTCCTCGTATCCATATTTCGAGTCAGCATTGTGATCCCAGTCAGCGAAGTTAGGCCAGATTTTCTGCTTGAACAGAGGAGCGATCTGTGCGTTGTCCCATCCAGTGATACCGGTGATTTTGCCAGGGTCGTTAATGTCGACCAGAATACTGTCTTCGTCGAGACGGTTGTGCCACAGATGATACTGCGAGATCGGGGAGGAAGGGGTAGGAATGATGTGTTCGAGCAGCTGTAGACACATGTTGCCGAAGAGATGTTTCTTGGCAGCCGTGGGCCTGTAGGCTCCCGGACCGAGGAGCGAGTCCAAAGACTGCGGAAGCTGCAGCGCGGTGTCCACTGCTTGTAGCTCTCGCTTTACAATGGCTGTAAGATACTCGACGGAGCTAGCCCTTGTTCCCTATCTAATTAGTGAAAATCAGAGCGGGTTTGGGCTCCTCATGTAGACTCACAAGGGCCGCGATCACATTCCACTTTACATCTGCCATTCGACACCCGCTGAGGTCCTATCATTGGTCCAATCACGAACCTTGAATCATTGATTTCCCCTCCCGGATCAGAATAGACAAAGTCTTTTGACGGCGTGACATCACCTTTATAGTACATTGCGCCAATGTTACGGAAAGTCATGTCCAGAAAAGACTTCTCAAGCTCGAAAATCTGCCTTGCAAGCGCAAGCACGTGGTGTCTGCCGAATTTCTTGCGGTCCCAGACGGTATCAAGAGGAACGCCAGGAAGCTTCTGCATAAGAATATATTCGGCACCGACAGGGTTCGCGGAGCCCAGGCGGGAGTTCCAGTCCAACACTTTTGGAGCAGGCACCTTCAAAATAGACCGAGCCTTTGGCTCGAGTTAGTCTAATCAAATCCATACAGATATGGGTACAGGTACTCACAAAGTCCATTTTGGCAACTTGGTTCGCGCAAGTCAGGTGCGGGATGCTGACATGCGGCAGTGGTATCTTAGCGATCAGTCGTCTTCCGTTTTCCATTACGAGCTCGTAGCACTTATGGTAGCTATTCTCTGAGATTTTAGTAATGCTTTTGCAGGGCGAGTCCTTCGAAACTCGGGAAGCGGCGCGTGCGAGGGCATCTGCGTTGAAGTCGACTCAATGCATAGCCATGAAGTTGGCTTCGTCGGCCATGAAGCGGTCGCGCGTCCATTTGAAGAGACTTTCGGCATCTTTGTATCATTAGCACATATTTTGTGAGACCGTCTCGTCATTTGTTTACCTTTGTTCCCATTGCGGCGTGCTGAGCGCGGCGAAACTATTCGGCCTGGGGCCTGGGTGAGAGTACCAAAAACACTGTTCACCTTGGGAAACATTGGGGTCTTGTCGGAGGAAATCTTGCTGCGGCGATGGAACGTGAAAGTGCGAGAATCTGATCATTTGGACCCTGATTCGCTTGCGGTATTGATCCGCGGTTAACATGTCCTATTTCAAGAGCCGGTCCCAACGAAGTGTTTTTGGTTGGATCGATGTCCTGTACCAGAACGAACGCGTGTTTCACAGTAGATTGTAGCTGCTGCTGGTCCTCGCCGCCTCCGCTCACTGCCGCTGAAGGTATCCACCGTAGATGCCAGACACGTCGGTACCAAAAGAATGGTTGTTCGCAATTTTCTCCACAAGGAATTATTTAACCTACGCGAGTAGTTGAAGCTGGAATACTTGACTTGGACTTTAAAACCGAAAAGCGCAATATTCAATTCGACGTATCAGATACGACTTCTTTTCCCTATATCAAATGCTCAAAGATGGCATTCCATATCACCTCTCCTCTACAGCTCTTTCAAAAGGGCTATCCGAGCTCCAACTCCACTGGTCTCGATTCAGCAGCTAGCTCGTAAACCGCGGTCATCTCTCCATCAATTTCGTGCTGCGGCACCTCCAACTCGTTGATTTCGCCTCCCCCAGCTTCAGGTCTGTTCTTTGAAATGTCCACCTTGTCTGTTCCAAGTTCATGCCGTCCGCCGGGTGGATGGTAAGACTCGTTTTCCGGGTCTTTGTCCTGTTTTTTGTGGCGTTGCCAGAGAAACCATGTCCCGGCTACAAGCAGCAGAGTTGAGAAGGCACCGATTGTTATGCCTACGATGCTACCGACCCGTGTGCTGCTCCTAGGACTGGTCTCCGGGTCAACAGGACGGATTGTTTGGATATCAGGATCCGGCAAAGGGTCAGAGAAGATGGTCGGCGATAGGCTAAAGTTGCGGCGTTCGTGATCGACGATCAAGTAGGCTTCTTGCAATAGTATGCGGCCAATTGCGTACTGCGACGGGTCGGTAGCGCGCCGGATAGGGAAGTAGCGTGTAATGTTTTCGTAGAATGGATGACCTATCCAGAGGTCAAATGCGGCGTAGGGTAACTCGATGCTGGTGCTCCCATTGTCGCGACCGGAAATTTCGCTCCCTAGCTTAAATGTCAAGGTTGGATTTATCAACATGAGCTTGTCGTGCACCGTCTCGTTAATCAGGTAAAATCCTTTTCCACTGTCGTAGTGAAGGCCGAACGCTTCAGCAAAGCTGTCACAGATAGATCCAGGCAGCCATAGATGTGGAACAGTGGTGTCGATAACAGAAATATGGCCGGAGCCCTCGTCCAGTCTGATACTGCTCATAGAAACGAGACTAGCCGTAACATGAATGGACTGAACCGCGACAGGGAGGTTTCCCTCACGGAAGGAAATGCTGATAGTAGGTGGTCTGATGCGTGACTGGTCATAGCCGCCCAGTACTAAGCCCCCAGGTACACCTTTGTATCCTAACAGCGGTCAGTGAGTGTTTTGCAAGAAATTTCTATAGGCTCAACTTACGGTATCTGCCGCCAGCAGTATATCCGTACGATAGACTCGGGATTATGCCGTTATCCTTCAGGCCTTCGATCACGCCTGCTGCGAACTTGCCTGGGAGCGAGATATTCTGTGTAGCAGGTTTAAGGCCAAGTAGACCTACATGGTAATCCTTGTCGGTGATCCCTATTACTACTGCATCTTGCGATATTGCATGCTTGTCTTTGCTGGGCCCAAGTAGGACGCTATCCACGCCGGACGAACCGCTACCGCTATACCCAAGATTTTCATTGAGCGAGAGTGAGGACTCGCCTGTTCCGTTCCAGGTGGATGAGAGATCAGGTCGAAATCCGAAGCTCGTTTTATTCAGAAACGGCTCAATACCGCGGGTGGTTGAACAATACTCAATATCATCGAGATTGCAGCCGTCAGCGACAGGCACCCACAAACCTGACCCACGAGTAGATGGTAGTACGCGAAAGTCTTGGCCAGGGGTGCCGACGGATATTCTGAAAGTGGACCAATTGCCGTCGTTTCCGTCCCAGATGTGTGTTGGTATTAACACATACGGTGTAGAAATAGTGAAATCCATTTTGGATAGAAACTTGTTGACAGATGAAGGAATCTACGAAGTTAAAATGAAGAAAACCACAGGCTCGAGTTTTGTGTCTGGGGCGGTGTAAAGAAGCCCAGAAATCAAGTCAGGTTCGCAGATCTATCTCCACTTATATGCTATTATTGTTTCCAGCTAGAAGTTTTGTTTCAACTCGAGTTTGTAGCACGTTGCGGGACTCGTGAATTGATTTTCCGCGGTGTGCCATATGCCCCAGTTCTGTGTAACGCGGTGTACCACTCTGTTACAGCACCTGAGCCATGTAAGCACTATGCCACCATGCATAACCCTCTTAAAGTTTGTTATCTTAATATACGACTGCCATAAAGCGCAAGACAGGACAAGAGGGCCATATTAAACCAGACTGTTAGATTATGGGACCAAAAAAAAGGACAAAGTTAACGTACTTCTATGACATAATGAACTGGACGTTCTAAGATGCGATGTAGTACACAAGTGACGTCCTTTTGTAACACCTAAAGGAACTGCTAGTCCTCATAAGACCATACTTGTGCATTTTTTTACGTCCCGGCGTCCAAAAAAAGAGATTGCATTTGAAACATGTCACCTACCGCTTGTGATATTCCCTCCCTTTCCATCAGCCGTAACTGACCAGCTATGCAGTTGCGCCCCCACGGACCACAGCTGATCTGCTCACTGGGAAACCATGATCACCGCCCTTCGGTCTTCATGCGGTGGAATCCTGAGATACTGTTGGTCCGGAGGGCGAAGGTTCCTACTTTGTCGACATGGAAGTGGCATTGTCAGGGTAGGTGGCGTGGGATCAGAGGCGGGCAGTACCACGTCCTCATCAAAATCGGACAGGTGGTTAAGTCAGGGGTGGGGGACGTACGAGATGTTGTTTCAGCCTGCCGCTATGCTCTTCACCGCTTCCACCATTGGGACCGTTCAGATATACACATAAGTGAAATAGGGTGGAGAAGAAGATGTTCGGTGATGGAGCGGAGTCCGACAGGGCTGCTGGTATCGGAAGAGAGGGAGCGCATACGGGTTGGACAGCGCGGTGAGCTGATAATGAAGAATGAGGAGTAGGTGAAGATGTTCAATCTCCTTGCAGCATGTTCAATGGTTGTTGATGCATCCTTCATCCAATCGTTGAGGTGCGGGCTCGGTCCTCGGACGCATTTGTGATGATTTCGGTCTTGAGCCGGGTCCACAAGGAATGAAACGGGTTTACGGCAGCAAGGCAGGATCCGAGGCGAAGGGGGTGGTGATTGGTTCAAGGGAATAGTAGGCTTCACGTTTACTTCTATTGCATGGTACCAGCAGATGGCCTGGCAACTGTTTGTTGACTGGGAATAATAAGTGCTGTTAACAACATGTTCTTTCACGTACGACCATAGGTCGCAGAATGCAGGGCTTCCCGTCCGCTCAGCCGTACTTAAGCTGCGAACCGGCCGATTAGTACTCAAGTGGGTGACCATTGGGGAATCCCGGCTGTTGTACGTTTTTTTTGTTCATTTTTTTTTTCAGCTTGTGGGTTGTACTAACGTTTTGCGGGACCAGATGAACGACACTGACACATGACTCCATAGTGGGCGTCGAAAAATTCGAGCTATCGTAATTAATTTCTATCATTACGTAGGGAGCTGAAGCTAACATCCGGACGTAAATGTAGAATTATTAAATGGACATCTACGTCCGGATGATAGCTTCAGCTCCCTACGTAAGTCGGATGACCTTGCTCGCGAAGATAACTGCGGAGGATCATTTCTTTTGGCGCCTACGTGGGCCCAGCAACAATTCGGCCTAGATGTAGCCGGGCGAGCGCCAGTACTACTGGAGGATGCGGTAGGTGACATAGTCGAGCTACGAGGCGAAATGCATGGCGAATTCGTCCGTCCCACCAACTTCGCTGTCACCTGCGGCGGGTTCGTTCTGCTTCTGGCGATAAACGCGGTCAAGTTCGTCCCGGACAGACCTGGCCTGCGGGCTCGCTTTCCACACCTCCTGCAAGTCTTCCGTTGGCCCCTTCCGCTCGCACCAGCGTCGGTCATCTCAAGCATGTACTTTCTGTAGGTTCAAGGCGGAACCGGAACCAAAGACGTTGATATTGCGGAAGAGGACGCCAGCTTTTGCTCACCTTGCTAAGTTCCTCATCCATGCCACACACAAGGAAACGAACCCAATTGTTGAAGTCAACTTAGCGCTAGTCTAGTGGAGCTCTGGTGATTCGAGCGTCAGTCCAGCCGATGGACTCGCTCTTCTTCTCTTCAACGTCTTCCGCTGACTGATGACGTTGTGAGAAGGGCCACCTGGCGCGTATCTCACAGAGCTAGAAGCGTTTTGTACCATACCATTGCCGGACTAAGACATGTCGCTCATCTGGACGTAATGATTTGGTTAATGGTGTTGTGGTGGCCGAAGCCGGCAGTTATCGCATTGGGATGAACAATGGATTTGAATGGTTGTTTTTAATGGAAAGAAATTGAAGGAGCCCCGAGAAATCCTTTACTGAGAACTTGTGTAAAGAAGGGTTTTTGTGCAGGTGTAGATGTATGCTTCTGGATTCGGAAACAGCGCGGCCCGTCACTGCATAAGGCCTTTACGGATGCTGTATGAGGGTACTGTGGCGAAATATTGCTGCAGGCTCAACCAAATGGCGCAGCTGCTGAGTGAATGGATGCTGCTCTCGGTAGAGAGCCTTTTCGGGTCCTGGATGCGAAGAGGGGTGGGAAAAGGGCGAATGGAGCGAGGCTGCGGAGAACAGCTCCATTCCTCAATCTTGGCATCCGTCTTGGTGCGTGGATAGTAAGAAAATTTGTTCGCTTAGTATTTTATCGAAGTCAAAGTCATTGAATGGGTATATACGCTGTGCATTAATGGCTCCAACACAGGTCTTCTGTTGCAATACTGACCTCGTACCCGTAGGTCGCCGGACAATTGACATGCGTCGCACAAGTCATGGATGTCGGCTACAAAATTGAGTTCCGATGCAGAGGCTGTCATGGTCGTACAAGGCAAGCTATGCTCGGAAGAATCAGTTGGGCACGCTGGCAGGCAGCCACATGCGGCAGAGTGGTGTGATAGTCCCTTAGGCTGACAATCCGCGCAGATCATCGGCTTGGCTTCTGGGCCGGCATGGCCGGCTCCGGAGCGATCCTGAGGGGACGAGTCATCGTAGTTGGTCGGAAGCACGTCGCATGAGGGCGTGATCGGAGGTTTAGTTGAGCCGGGTGAAAAGAAACTCTCCGCGGCGGACTCTTGTTCGACAGGGCCAAAGCGCAAACTTTCGTGAGCGGAGGCGGAGCGAGTAGAGAGCGATGGGGGTGGAGAGGAGAGCGGAAGCGATGACGCAGTTGGCTCGTGCGAGCCTGTCTTACGCGTCTTCTACTGATGCCTAAGGCCTTCCGCTCATCGTGAGGCCATACTACAAGCTTTTGCGATACGGAAACTCCCGATAAAAGTATGATGGCACTGGCACCCGTTGCGCATCAATGGGCTAACAAATCATGAGAAAGCGCTCGCTGACTCCACTACAGAGTAGACTGCAGAATATCCAAGCCTCCTTGCGTGGGTAGATGAATTCAATGTCCGGAAGTACGTACGTTTGAGGTTCAAATACACTCGGACTTCGGTCTCAGCTAGGGTACGGTAAATCGCATCAATCATGCGCATATCGAAATGCTGGGGTAGTTTCATTGAAACAGCTTTGCCCAATCGGTTTCCGTACACAAAGTAGAAAGAAAGCCATGCGAGACATACTTCCCTGAAGCTTAAGAAGAACACCATTCCCGTATTAAGACAAGGAAGAACACGCCCGGCAGCTTGGCGGTGCTTCTCATCACAAGCCAAGAGTCATTTTCCAAGTTTTCTCGACAGCCCAATTAACCTCAATCAGACGCAATATTTCGTAGGCTCGGCCGAACAACATGGGCCACGCCAGCGATAACTGTTGATCATCCAGAACAAGCCCTATTGTATTGCAAGGACGGTCAAGCAGATGCAGATTCAGAAAACATCCCGACATTCCCTTCGACCCCCCCTTCGCTGGCGTCAAGTAGTCGAGTGCAATAACAATGTGTGATCCAGACCTCGCCAGAAGCACCGTCGCACATAAAATACAAAGACAACCGCGCACCAATCTAACCCCGACGAGGGCACACGGCCCCGTGACCATTCTCACCTTCTCCCTCCAGCAACACGGAAACTCTTTCCGCACCCTTCACAGCGCCCGCGCGCCGTGCCCATCCTCACTAGACCAAACCGCTGAACGCCACACCGGGGTCGGACAAAAGGAGCAAAGATACTGCACAACAACCACCCTACCACCTACCTAATTTCCGCGCCCTCGCCCGCGCGCGCCCTGCCTTAATGAAGTGTGTGGGGAAAAAAGCGCGGGCGAGGGAGGGGACAGGGCTTGTTGCCGGAGACGCGCGTTCCCGCCGCGCACCCTTCCTCTCCCTCCCCCAAATGATAAACAAAAACAAGGTAACCCGCACGTGCGTGCGCGCGCGCGACAGAGAGAGAGAGAGAGAGAGCAAGGGTACCTGTGTGTGCTGGTGTGCTCTTATTCCCGCCATACCGAGCTCCGGTCCGGCGATGCCGCCGCCGAAGGCCGCCCAGCCCACACCAGCAGCGCCGCCGCGCCGTCGTGACCGTCTCGCCTAGGCGCGCGCGCGCGCGCCCAGAGCCCAGCACAGCAACACGGCAATAATCATGTGGGGGCAGCCGTCCCTTATCTGGCCTGATGAGGTCTTTTTTGCCGTTTCTTTCTTCCCCGCGGGCGCGCGCGCGCGCGCCCGCATCGCCCCGCGCCGGCCGGCCGGCAGGGTTGCACGGCAACGGCGAGAAGACGGGGGATGAGATGGGCGACGATCTGCTGATGACGAGAATGCTGGGCAGCGGCGGCGGCAGGGCGGCAGGGCGGCGGGCGACGGAGTGGAAAGGGAAAAAAAAAGGGAAGGGGGAGGGACGCGCAATGACCAGCTTCTGGCAGCAGCGCAGCGGCGGCGGCAGCGCGCAGCAGCACCAGCAGCACGGCGAAAGCCAGACAGGAGAGTGGCGCAGGCAGCACACAGCACACACACACCCCCGGAAAGGCTTGTCGCGAACAAGCCTTGGTCCTTGCGCCGAGCTTTCCCTTGCACGAGCGTGAACGAGTCGCTACGCGCGGCCACCAATTACGAGTCCTTGTGTGTGTGCGTGCGATTCATCTGCTGGTGCGGGGAGACGGACGCTTCTGGGTTTTGGCGCGCAAAGCACCATGGTGTCTTCCTCCAGCAGACAGGATACGAGCTGGAATAAGGGGGAGAGGGTCACGAGTTCTTTTTTTTTTTTGTTAATTTCGCGCGCGTCTCCAGGTAAAAAAGAAAAAGGGTCGAGTCGAGTCGAGTCGGGGTCTCGGGTTCTTCCCATAAGGCCCGGCGGGCGGACGGCGGCGGCGGCGGCTGCAACGGCTTGTTCCACGCGAGAAATCGTTCCACTTATGCTCAATGCCTTACCTCCACCATGAGACGGTGGATACGGGAAGACCCTTACTACTCTCCCAGAGTTCCAGGAGCACTTGCGCTCTTATTTCCGCAGGGGGACGGGAGCCGTCGAAGCAGAGATCTGGGACGTGGATGCATGTATGTACGTAGTAGATATTTGGAACTTGTTACAGTAACAAAAGTCATCCAACCAACGGCTTCGACCGCCCAACGTACCCAGACGGTTGTTGTAACACGAGAAAGGGGAAAAAGTCTTGGGTAACCAGCTCGATCGAGTCAGCCATCTTGGCGTGCTCTTCTAATTCACGTCTACAACCACATCTTTACTTCAACTCTCTAAACGCAATATCAATTTCTCTCTCCCACTTCGCGACAAGGTAGGATGCCAACTAGCGTCTTCCCGGGCCATAAGCACCACCACCCGCCCAGCGATCCGCAGCAAAAAAGACAGGCCACCTTCGGCCGATCCTCAGTCCCTACCATTCGCCGCCTGCATCGCAATGGATGCCGCCTTATCTGCTTCACAAGAACATGATGCGAAAAGGAAAGGAAAAAAGGAAGGAGCTTCTCGCTAATGGCTTATTAGAGACTCCATAGAATTCCCGACGATGAGATGATCAGTAATCCGTAGTAGATGAGTAGGGGTAGCCTTTCATCCTGTTTCCCCGCTGGTCACAAGGAACACTACCAAGTAAAAGAACGCGAAGCGATCGGAAGATCGGGCTGGGTTCCGCGCGTACTGTTCGTCAGTCCAATCGGAATGAGCACGAAAAGAAAGGATCGGAACCGGAAACCAAACAAACCAGCTGAGGCGGGTCATCATCACAATACGTACACACGAGAGCAAAGGAAAAAAAAAAAAGGAGCCATGACACAACGAATGACCATTTCAAGTAGCCGCCTGTTGTCAATCGATCAATCATCGCTGGAGAGACCAAGAAAAAGGGGCGAGGAGTAGGAGTAAGAGGAAGGAGGAAGAACGAAAACACAATTCATTTCCCTCAGTAACCAGTTTGGGAGAGAGAGAGAGAGGAGCCAATCCAAACGTGAAAATGAAAGAGACTCGGGGGGGAATCCGCGCTTGAGAAAAAGACCCGAAATATATCACAAGACTTTGAATCAAAGCACAACCAACCGTGCCGTGGTTAACCAAAAAAAAAAAAAAAAAAGGGAACCATGTGGTCAAACGATTCCCCCCCTTCCCATAAGACACCTTTTGACTCCGATTTTTGCACATTCCAAAAACGCTGTTGTTTCCGCAAATGCCACCCGCCCGCTTAAACGCACTCACAAGTCAATCAACAAGAAAAACAAAACCCTGAAAAACTGATGGCAACCGATGCATTTTTTTTCATTGTCATGCAACGAGTGATTGTAAATCCGATTGATGCGGTTGCTCCTGGTGGTGCCTTTCGGGATGCGCTGGATGTGCTCCTACTGCTTCGGGCGGCTCGCGCCTGTCGTGCATCTGGCCGTGGCTTTGCTGATGCTGCTGCTCGTGATGGGCGTGAGCGGCGTGGCTCGGAGGCTGTTCCGGCTCGCGCTGCTGACGGTCTTCCATCCGGGCTTCTGGCGCACCGCCCACCGAGAGCCGGCCCTCGTGCCTGGAAAGCTCCGCCGAGTGTGCTGCCTGCCCGGGCGTGAGATGGCCAGCATTCGCGTCCTGACCGGCAGCTCTGGCTTCTGCGTGGCCGCCGACGGAACCAACCGACGCCGACGGCGAGGCCGATGCCGGGCTAGCGAGGTTCTGCCTTATCATGGATCCGGGGTAGCCTCCCATCTCGATGTCCGAATGAGTGGCTTCGCCTTCAGGAGGGGGCTGAGTCATGCGGAGTTCCGGCTCCCGCACTTCCTTCCAAGAGCACTTTGCGTGCTTCTTGGTGCACCCCATGCAGGCTGTCAGGTTCTTCAGGCAGTCCATGTGAAGTCTTCGGCAACGATCGCAAGGCGGCAAGATCCTCTCTCCCTTCGAGAGAACCTCCATGCGCGCAACCATCTCCGCCTTGAAAGGACCGCCGTCATCCTTCTCCGCGGTCGGAGGGTGCTGTGACCCTGGCCGTGCGCCGTGCGACGGCAGAAGCTGCGAAGGTGTGCTCGGAATGGGAACCGGGGATGTGTTGGAAAGAAGTAGCTGAGCGTATTCGCTATCGCTGTAGGGAAGCCCATTCGGCCCGCCGGACGTGTTGCCCGGCGGGCGAGCACTCGATTTGCTCCCTGACGCCGATCCACCGGCTGAATACTGGCTGGCGCTGGAGCCTCGACGGATCTGGTCGCCATTCGAGCCATGTGTCCTGCGATCGTTGATGGTCGAGAATTTGTTCATGAGCTCGTTGCGAGTGGCAGAAGACGCGCCGTTTCGACCGGGATCGTGCTCGGGGGCGGCGGCAGCGGGAGCGGGTGGCCTCGAATTGACTGCAACGAAGCCCCCGGAGGGCGACTTGGACAACGCAGCCAGGGCAGCATTTGCGTTTTGGCCGAGGCCATTCATGAGGGCGACATTAGAGGGACTGGAGGCGCGGACTGCAGCGGGGCTGTTCGTAGCTCGGCGGTCGAGGATGGCCTGCTTACGGCCCTTCAGACGGTGATTCAATTGGCGGGTACGTGCGGCGACTGCGCGACGAGATTAGCTGCAATCAGGGGTGGTGGTAAGGCTGGTAACAGACCTTGGTCTGCTAGCTGGCATATCTGTGCGAGGTTTTTCTCCAGAATTTCCAGCGTGCCAAGCTCCTTCTCCTCGTCCTCGACAATTGGCTGCGGCGGGATCATTTTCTGCGGAATGCCGCTGCTGATCAACACAAAGTCCTCCTCGCTGATCTGGACGCGGCATTGCTTGGTGTAGAATTGGCAGACGCGAACGCCCTCGCTCATCTGGCCGAGCGTGAATTGCTCGGGCTTGTTGCGCGCAAACTCGACGACGTCGAGCCAGGTGACGTGGGCAGGGTCCTTGCCATGCGACTTCAGCACCTTGGGCGGACCGTCAAACAGGCGCTCGAAGCGCTTGATGAGGATGGGACCCAGCGGGCGCGCGCCGAGGTTGCAGGCCATGCTCTCATGGCGATCCAGCACGCCCTGGTACTCGCCCAGCAGCTGCAGGATGTTGGGCAGGGTGTCGTCGCCGGAGATCAAGGGCAGGTCCTCGGTGTACTGGCGGGCAAGGTAGTTGATTTGGAGGTGGTTGGAGGTTTTGGCCGTCTTGGGCGGCGGCGCAGGAGGAGCTTGCGCGGCGGCATCGTGCGACGGGCTCCGCTTGCGCTTGAGCTGCTCGGTCATAGTGGCGGTCGACGAGGAGGGGTCGTGGTGGGCGCCGGAGTCCATGGCGAGGAATGGGGCAGCTTCGCCGCGTGAGGAGGCCCCGGGGAGAGGTGCGAGTTGGAGTTGGAGTGGTGGTGGTGGGAACGCGGTAGGGCTAAGGGTCAGGGCTCAGCGGAGAAGCGCAGTCGGAACGGGAGCAGTCCTCGGCAAGGCCGCGGTCTGCTCGGCGGGCGCCACAGGCGGCCGAATTGCTGCGAGGCGCGGAACACGGGCAGCGCAACGCGCGCGGGGGGGCGAGGGCTGCGAGGCAGCAAGGTGAGGGCGGTGGGGAGGCGTGGGTTCGGAGGGAGGCATGCGGCGCGCGAAGGGAGGAGAAGAGAAGGGCGGGCGGAGCGGTGGGACCCCGACGAGGAGGGTGGAGGCGAAGCGGAGGGCTCGCTCACGATCGGGTAGCCGGCACAGCTCGCAGGGAGGGAGAGCTCTAGGCCAGGCGGAGGCTATACTGGATCAGCGGTGCGCGCCCGTCTGTGGGTGTGCGTGGGCGGACAGCGGGCGGCCTCGGAGCTGCTAGGCGCCAGTTCCGCGTCGCGTGGCTCCCTCCACCGGCGCCCTTGGCCTGCGGCTGCGGGATAAAATGTCGGCCCACGCTCGCAACTGGAAGCCATGGCCCGCTGCCCCAGGCCGCGTCGCCTGCGTCGCCGCGGTCTGAAGCTTTGCGCTCCGCCCGCCGCTAAGCTCGGGCACGGAAACAATGGCTCACACGCCACAGCTGCGGCGGATCCGCGGCCCACTGCTCTAACAGATGGCGGAACGGCAGCCCGCCAATCCTCAAAGCGGAGGCCCCTCAGGAGCTCGCCACGCCAGGGCTGCATCCTGCTGCAGCCCACGCGCCCGCCAACCAGCCAGCCCGCCTCGCCGCGCCGTGCGGTAATCCGAGACGGTCTCTCTCAGACCTCACCAGTCCACGTATGCCATTGTGCATCGGCTCGAGTGCAGACTCTCCGTGCGAGCCGTTTCCAATACCGAGCCCAAAAGCTTGTCTCTCGGATGGATGAGCCGAGCGGACAGCAGCTTGCTCGCATTAATAACCAGCCAAGCAGTTGGCAGTGCGTCGTAGCGGCAGAGCGGCAGCGCGGAATGTGGACTATCGGCGAGCTCGATAAATACCGCAGGGCTTGACCGGCGGGGGGAGCTCGAGACGGGCTCCATTAGAATCGAGGCGCGGCAGTGCAGTGGCAGGTGAGGGGGCGATGGGCCCCAAACGGAGAGCTGCGTACCGGCGTCCAGAGATAAGCAGCTCGATGCTGCCCGCAGATGCACTCTACAGGCTGATTTCCACCGTGCATTTTCCGTGACCGTTGGAGGGCATTCTCGACCGGTGTGGACCTCGAGGGTGTGGCAGCGCTGCATCGTGTACTGCAAGCGGATCATGCAATTTCGCATGTAGTGCTGCGCAGTGAAACACCTGCTCTCAAGGCGTCAAAATGCCATTTCACCACCGGTGCCTCTTTCCGCTCCTGGCTCCTGCCTGGCGGAGCCGGCAAAAGCTCGGGAAGTAGCTGGGCGGCGGGGCTCAAAATCGCGCGCTGCAGCGTCACCGCCCGTGCTTGCAGCAGCTCGCGACAAGAGACACGCGCACCCACGGTACGCAAAGCTCAACACCACCACCCACCATGTCTGAGCGCGGCAACTTCCGGGGCGGCCGGGGCGGCAGAGGCGGCGATCGCGGAGGACGCGGGGGCTCGCGCGGCGGACACGCCGGCCAGCAGGAGCGGCCCAAGAAGGAAAACATTCTTGACCTGGGAAAGCTCATGGACAAGGAGATCAGCGTCAAGTTCAACGGTGGCCGCGAGGGTATGTGTTCTCCGACGGGCCCTGCGAGCTTCGTCAGCTCGGGAGAGGCGTTGCTGACGATCAATGGCCAGTGACGGGCACGCTGAAGGGCTACGATCAGCTCATGAATCTGGTGTTGGACGACGTGAAGGAGGTCATGCGCGGTATGCTCAGACTGCTTGCCCCGAGGACGTTCACTCCCAGACGCTAACCATATCGCTGTCCGCAGATGACGAAGGCAACGAAACCACCCGCTCCCTCGGCCTTACTGTTGCGCGCGGCACTCTGCTTGTCCTCATCTCGCCACTTGACGGCAGCGAAGAAATTGCCAACCCGTTCGCCCCACCGGAGGACGAGTGAGCGTTCCGGGTTGCTGCAGACACGAACGAGTACTTGGCCCGGTTACTCAGACGAGCCAGCTGACACGGCTTGGCGAGGACAAGCACAAGGCCGCGTCAGATGTTGCGAATACAGATACCACGCACTTGGCTTAGGGGATATAAGATCACGAGGACGTCTCGGCATGGATAGAGACGAGAATCTGCGCCAAGTCGCTAGAAATGAAGTCACAAGAGAGAGTCGTGCTCCATATAAGCCATGATTTTCTTTGGTATGCCTTGGAGATTCGCCGGTGAACTTACCCTGGTTTAAGCGTCCGCTACCAGTTCGTTATTTTCCAACGGCCATGAGCTAACAGTAGAAAATTAATTTTGAGTGAACACAGCAAGCGGTTATATTGAATATTGTGAGAGAGAACCCGGTCTTTCTATTTCCTTATCGTCTAGAAAGAAAATCAGGAAATATCAGTTAAGGGCCAGCAGCCCGGTCTTATCTTCTCGTGCTGCGGCGAAAAGTCACATCTGTGCGGTTTAAATCTGACTAAATCTGGGAGTCACAACACCCTAGGACTGTAGAGAGGGCTCTGACGTCAGCTCTGATTGGACAGAGATTCATGTCAGTCGAGGATATTCGGAACCGGGTTGCGATTAAGCGTTAGGCGACATGGGTCTTGAATATGAGGAGGCAGATGTTAGCTCTGCTTTTCTTTTTTTCAATGCCAACTTTGGCAAGTTTGGCAATGCAAGCCTTCATGAATCCCATTGATCTTGAATGCTCGCGTTGTTACGGTTCGGGGGCGGGAGGCCTGAATATTACATCGGGGCTCACACAGCTCTGACTGGAAGCACCGCCTTGGGCTCGCGTACAATACAGCCAGTAATGCAAAGCAATGTACTCGTACTCAAGGCATCTCTGCAGGCGTGTGGCGTGACGGAAGGCGCGGCAACGACTTGTGCTGTACCGCACCGATATTTTGCCGGCTCGCGAACGCGTGCCGGGTCGAAGGGCTTCAAACTTTTGCTTCAGCGTTACACCTACGTCCTCTCGAGCAGATGGAGTCCTAGGCGCTTTCGAAGGCGCATCAATTGATCTGCCTGACGCCGTGTCTGTGACGGGGGCACAATCCTGAGCCCTATGTACAGAGCACTGCTCACTGGACAAGCGAAGCGCTGGGGAGCGCTCACTTCCAACTACCCAAAATTCCCCGGAGGACATGAGTCAGTGCGCTGGCTATCGAAGATATCAAAGAAATCGAAGAAGACAAGCGAGTTGCTCCACCAGAGGCGATTGGCGACGGAAGAAGCTCTATATTCGACACCTTCAGCAGATTCGGCTGAAGAACCACACTCACGATGGGCGAAAACTCCAAGCTCTGATAAGCACCAGAGAGTGTTTCTCGCTTTCAGGCCTTTCTACTTCCAAGACCGGCCAGGACCCACGAGCAAAAAGGATCTGGGGAAATTAATGAAAAAGCATTCGTCTCTGTTCAAGCATCTCAAGGACGAATACACTACAGAGGATCTGTGGGCGGTCATTAACCGGTTCCGCTATAGGAATGTGTTTTCGAATGTCGAAGAAGCCGCGAAAAGATTTCCCGACTTGAACCACCCTCTCCCGGATCCACCGCCTATCGAAGATCTCGATTCTAAAAGTTCCGAAAAGGTTACGACCAATGTACGCGATGAAGTCGCCGAAGATGTCGAAAGCGCTGAAGACGCCGAAGGTGCTGAAGACGTGGTCTCTGAGCACGAGTCGGATGGTTAGCTTGCTTCCATTTGTATTCTTTCAGGCTTTTTGTCGACTAACCTCCCGAGCTAGATAGGGTGAGCAAAGCGGAGGACGAAAAGCTGGGCATGAAAGGTCATTTGATCAACTATCCAGCCCAGCACGCCATCTTGAACAATGTCCAGGCCATCCTAGAGCATGTGTGCTTCGACTTTCTCCAGAAATATGACCCCGGCTTCATCGCAAAGAGGCGGTGGGAGTGCGCCGAGATGGCTGAAGTCAATGTAGCAGCTAGACACATGCTGGACAACTTTGGCGTCCTGAAACTCCGTGCCGGGTTGGACACGGCGAGCAAAGAGTGGGGCAAGCTGATGGGCATGTGCTACTTTTTGCGAAACTATGCGGTTCACCGTGACAGGATATCGGTCGAAATCATTGCGGCGTGGGTACAACAGAGCGTACATCTTGCCGACATACTTGGAGACCACGACCGCGCCGATCAACTGGATGCCGTGTACACCGAAATCAACATGCGGATACAGTTTGCGCGTTATCGGAAACTGCTGCTGCGACAAGAAGCGCAACAAGAGATGGAGGTTATCAATAGGAAACGAGCATTGCTGGACGCCGAGGAGAAAGAACTCTCGGAACGGATTCGCATCTCGATCTTGACCAACAGCGAAAATTCTGGCGATCTCTTGCGAAGCTCACTGCAGCCCATCTTTGCCGGGGATTACATGGTGTCCACGCGCAGGCAAAAGGTCACGGAACTCAAGGAGGAATTGAAGAGGCAACGGATGGAGCATCTCAAAGAGCAGGAGAAGCTCAAAGAGCAGAAGAAGTTCAAGGAGCAGGAGAATCTCAAGGAGCAGGAGAAGCTCAAGGAGCAGAAGAAGCTTCAGGCGCAGGAGCAGCGTCAAGAGCAGGAAGAACCCCAGGAGCGGCCAGAATCTGTGGAGCAGGCGGAACCTCAGGAGCAAGAGTACCAGAAGAAGGCGACGGACCGCGAGATTACGGCCAAAGACAAGAAGCGTGCTGCTATATCTCAACCCAAGAAGGCTCGAGCACCAGCTACAGCTCCCGGGGAGCCCCAAGGGAATGTGGATCAAGTACTTTTCCCGGGTGCAGGAAGCGAACGAGTTCCACTCGCGGAGCCGGACGTCCATAGCGCCGACTCAGAACTCACAGCAGTTGTGCTGCGAACTGGGACCTTTGCTTTGATGCCGGTCCATGATGGCAGCACATCACCACTGCAGGTAAATCGGAAAACTATTACTCCAGAAAAGTCAGCTGCTGAAGCTGACTTTGTACTAATTGAGGGCGCAGAACCAGCTGACTTACGCCGCATTCGGTCGACTGAAAGCGCGGAAGCCGCAAAAGCCGCTGATCAGACGGACATCAGTCCTACCGAAAACACAGAAACCACTATCCAAGCCGACTCTACACCAACCAGAACCGCAAAAGCCGCTGATCAGACGGACGTCAGCGCCGCTAGTCAGACGGACGTCAACCCTACCGAAAGCGCGGAAACCGCCATCCAAGCCGACTTTATACCAACGGAAACCGCAAAAGCTGCTGATCAGACGGACGTCGGGTCCACCGAAAGCGCAGAAACCGCTACCCAAGCCGACTCCACTCCAACCAGAACCGCAAAAGCTGGTGATCAGAAGACACTTGGCCTCACCGATAGCGCGGGAATCGCTGTCCAAGTCGACTCGGTACCCAGCGAAAGCACATCAAGCAGGGAGGCAGAGAAGACGCGGGTCCTGAAACGCATTGCAACTGGGGTCCAGTTCTTCGGCCAGTCCGCGTTCAAGCCAACGCCGGGGAGCAGAAGTGTGAAGGAGTAGTTGTACATTAGTATCAGATAGATGGGGTCCTTCCTACAGGTTGAATTTCCGTGGTGGCTCAGCGACGATCCCCCATTTGGCGAGCCTTGCGAGAGCAGGACTTGTCTCTCAGGGAATGGTTTACGACGTCGTAGATGCTGGCCAATCACGGACGTGCAGAGGATGATGATCTCGAGGTTCCGAGGCTGCGATTGGCCAAGCACGCGGCTGACAACGTTGGCTGCTTATGCTGTGGCACAAACAAACCCCGCACCATCCTTACAACGGCATGGCCACCAACCCTACTTATGAGCTACCTGGAACCTCACTTCGATGCATTTCGCAAAACTCGTCTCTCCGTTAGACTTTCAAGTGGGCTCTTGATCAAATCTGTGCCATGGTCGCAACACAAATCATCCCTCTCTTGCTGGTAAAGCGACGTCGCACTAGTCACCAAGACTGCAGGCGCTGACACGTTGGTAG
Organism: Lasiodiplodia citricola; assembly: GCA_023089105.1. Lineage (NCBI taxonomy): Eukaryota > Fungi > Ascomycota > Dothideomycetes > Botryosphaeriales > Botryosphaeriaceae > Lasiodiplodia > Lasiodiplodia citricola. The sequence goes on from JAJNLL010000037.1 coordinate 71,234, forward strand.
CTGGCCTGGGCCGCCGGACGGGTGATCTACAACCTCTTCTTCCACCCACTACGCGGCTACCCCGGACCCTTACTATGCCGCGCAACGCCGCTGCCTCGCATGCGCGCGCGCTTGGCAGGACGAAGCCCTTACCAATCCCTCGAGCTGCACAAGCGCTACGGCAAAGTCGTGCGCGTGAGTCCGAATGAGCTAAGCTACTCGGACGGAGATGCCTGGAAAGGTCTGGACGCCGCCACCACATATGCACCACCGTTGCCAAGATTGGCGAAGCTAACTTTGAACAGACATCTACGGCTACGGCAACAAAGGCTCGTTGATGCGGGACTTCCGCACGACGCCGCGGGGCCGCGACATCGAGCCGTCGCTGATCAGCACCGAGGACAACGAGGAGCACCGCCACCTGCGCAACATCCTCAGCCCGGCCTTCTCGCAGCGCGCGCTGAAGGAGCAGGAGCCGCTGCTGCTCAAGTACATCGGCCTGATGGCCGACAAGATCCGCGAGCGTGCGGGCGCGGCCGCCAACGAGGACGGCGCCGTCGACATCACGCAGTTCTTCAACTTCGCCACCTTCGACATCATGTCGGACCTGGCCTTCGGCAACCCGATGGGGCTGCTGGAAAAGTCCGAGTACACGGACTGGGTGCGCAACACGTTCGCGGGCATCAAGCTCTTCTCCTTCCGCGCCTCGGTGTCGTACTACGTGCCCATCGTCGACGTCCTCATGCCGCTGCTGCTCCCGCGCTCGCTGCAGGCCAAGCGCAAGGCGCACATGAAGTACGCCGCCGACCAGGTGCACGCGCGGCTCGCCCGCGGCGGCGCCATCGAGGGCCGCCCGGACATCTGGACGCAAGTGCTGCGCGCCTACGAGGGCCAGCACGAGCGCGTCAAGCTCACCATGGGCCAGATGGAGAGCAACGCCTCGCTCTTCATGGTCGCCGGCACCGAGACGACCGCTACCCTGCTCTCCGGCGCCGTCTACCTGCTCGCCACGCACCCGCCCGCTTACGCGCGCCTGGCGAAGGAGATCCGCACGACTTTCCGCAGTAAAGAGGAGATGACGCTCGAGGCGCTGCAGTCCCGCTTGCCCTTCCTCGTCGCCGTCGTCGACGAGGCCCTCCGCGTCTACCCGCCCGTGCCCGACGGCCAGATCCGCCGCGTGCCCAAGCAGGGCGCGGAGATCGCCGGCCGCTATGTCCCGCCTGATGCTACGGTTTTCGTCACGCAGTGGGCGGCGTTTCATTCGAAGGAGAACTTCGAGGCGCCGGATGACTTTTGCCCCGAGCGGTGGCTGCCTGAGAGCGAGGGCAGCGAGAAGAGGTTCGCCAGGGACGACAAGAAGGTGTTTCAGCCGTTCAGTGTAGGGCCGAGGAATTGCTTGGGGATGAAGTGAGTGTTGCCTGTTTTGTTTTTCTTGCCGCTTATGCGAGTACATGATGACTGACTGCTGGATTTGCTATAGCTTGGCGTATCATGAAATTCGCCTCATGCTGTCGTACCTCATTTGGCACTTCGATTTTGAGCTCTGCAAGGAGAGTGAGCGCTGGATAGAGCAGAAGGCGTACACGCTGTGGGCGAAGCCGCCGTTGATGATCAAGGTCACCCCGCTGCCTGGACGCTGGAAGGACTAGTGGAGCAACATGGCGGATGTCATGAAGAACGATAGGAGTGTGTGTTCGTAAGGATATCTGGAATCTCCGCTTCTTTTTTTTTTACTTGAACTGTTGAAGACTAAGAATGTAAAGAAAGCAGAATCTCCACTCCCGTCTTCAATGGCGAAGTGTTGAGGACTTACAATAGTAATGATAAATGACACTGTACGGGTATGAGAGCGTAAAGTACAGACACGAGGGTCTTCTGAACTTGAATCCTCTTATTCGACAACTTTTGCGCATATGAAAGATAAAGCACAGCTCCAGCCGAAATGCCCATTCATGCTCGTACAACTCGAAAACCCTCAACTCAGACCAAAGACTTACTCGCAGATTGAACTCACAAAATTTTTCATGCATTATTAACGCCTACCCAATCCCCCCTCTTTTTTCCTCTACTTCCTCCCCTTCTTTCCAGCACCACCACCACCACCAGCAGCCGCCGCACCCCCCTTCTTCGCCCCCGTCGCCTTCTTCTTCGGCTTCTTCGCCGCTTCCAACGCGCCCTTACCCGCACGCTCCGCCTTCCCCTTCTTCCAGCCCATACCCGGGCCCTCCTTACGCTCAGCGCTGGCATCCAACCTCTTCTTCTCCTTATTACTCAACTTCTTCTTCTTCCCCTTCACCGCGCCCGCCCCCTCGCCGTTCAACTCCGCGCGACCCGCCTGCTTGGCAGCCAGCTTCTGCTGCTCCGACTCGAACCAGGTGCGCTTGGGGCGGGCGAGGATCTCGTCCTGATGGCGGACGATGTTCTCGCCCTTGCGGATCTCCATGTCTGCCTGGGCGAGGGCGCGCTCTTCTTTTTCTTCCTTGAGGATGGCGTCGATGTCGGCGTCGGCGTCGCGGAGCTTCGCGTCCCACGCGTCGATGGCGTCGAGCGGCACCTGTCGTGATACGATCTTCGGCAGCGCCGCCTTGTCCTGCGCCGCCTGCGCGCGGGCGGCTTTCACGACGGCTTTGACGACCTTGCGGTCCGGCTCGGAGGCGATGGTGCAGGCGCGGCCGGTCGCGCCGCCACGCGCGGTACGGCCGACACGGTGGAGGTAGATTTCGTGGGATTGCGGGGCGCCGTAGTTGATGACGGTGCTGACGCCCTTGATGTCGAGACCACGGGAGGCGAGGTCGGTGGCGAGGAGGTGCGAGGCTGCGTGGCTGCGGAAGGATTCGACGGCGGAGATACGCTGGAATCGTTGTTAGCTGGATAGTTATTGAAGGTTGGTTTTGGCGTGCGGCTTACCTGTTCTTGGCTCATGCTGCCGTGGAGTTCGGCGGCTTTGATGTTGTGGAGACCGAAGAGGATACGCACGCGATGCGCTTCCTTCTTTTGGCGGAAGAAGATGATGACGCGGTCCGTGTAGACTTCTTTGCAGAGGTACATCAGGACTGCCAGCTTCTTCTCCTCCTTGCCTGGTCGCAGGCGGACGAACTCCTGCACCAGGCCGGAGACGGTGGCCTTCTTGGCGTCGACCATCAGGCGGACGGGCTTGTTCAGGCCGACGCGGATGAGCTTGTCGACGGAGTCCGTCATGGTGGCGGAGAACAGCATGGTCTGCCTGGACTTGGGGATGGTGGTGAGAATCTCGTTCAACTCGTCGGCGAAACCGTCTTCGAGCATACGATCAGCCTCGTCGAGAACCAGGATTTCAAGAGTGTCAACGGCGAAGCTGGCGGAGTTGCGCATATGGTCGATGAAACGACCAGGGGTGGCAATGACGACGTCCGGCCGTTGCTTGAGGATGTTCTCCTGTTCTCTGAGACTGAAACCACCGACGATCTGGGCGAAGGTGATATCCGTGAATGCTGCGAGCTTCTTGGCGACGTTGAAACACTGCACAGCCAGTTCACGGGTGGGCATCAGAATGGCCACACGGGTAGTGGGGACCTTCTTGGGTCTGTAGAGAAGACGTTCCAGGATAGGAATGATGAAAGCACCGGTTTTACCGGAACCAGTAACGGCACCACCGACGACATCCTTACCAAGCAGAGCAACAGGGATTGTCTTTGACTGGATAGGAGTCGGCTCGGTGAAGCCAACGGCAGCGAGGCCTTTGAGGATTGGGCGCGACAGAGACATGTGCTGGAAAGAGCCCTTTCCTTTGGCAGCCGAAGGTTTGGAGCCGTCCAAGTCTTCTTCCGGGGCGAAGAAGGCTTTCCTGCGTTCTGCCTCCACGGGATCCTCCTCTTCGTCGTCGTCTGAAGAATCAGACTGAAGGTCGTCAGGGTGCGCCACGGGCTTAGCGACCTCCTCATCCTCATCCTCATCTTCCTCTTCCGCTTCCTCTTCGTCATCCTCGGATTCATCTTCGTCCTCAGCCTCCTCGTCGCCAGACTCTTCTGCGTCCTGAGCACCCATGCCGAAACCATCCTCTGCCAGAGTCTCATCCTCATCAAGCCCGGTGAATTCCTCGCTCGCGTCCAATTGTGCGTCAGAGTCATCGTCAGAGTCCTCGGCCTCGGCCTCGGCTTCCTTCTTCTGCTTCTTCTCAGTCTCCTCCTGCTTTTGGCGCCTGCGCGCAATGATCTCGTCGATGTCGACAGCCTTCTTGTCACCGCCCTTCTTCTTGGCATCGGATTCCAGGCCCCAGCCGTCAAAGTCGTCTACCACGCCAATATCGACATCGCCGGCCTGGAACTCGAAATCAGAGGCCATTGCGCCGTCGTCCTCACCCGCAGCCGCCCAGTTCTCCTCCTCATCGTCTTCCTCGGGCTCGGGCGACGGGCTCGGGGCCTTTTTCTGCTTCTTGCTCTTCTTGTTCTTCTTCTTGGAGGCGCTCAGGTCTGCGTCGGCGGCGGCGGAGTCGCGCTTGCGCTTCTTGGCGTTCGTGGAGGGCAGCTCGGGGTCGGGCTCGCCGTCGAGGTCGGGGATGTTGTCCTCATTGTCGGAAATGGTCAGGACGAAGTCGTCGTCGAGGTCGCGGGGAGCCATTTTTGCGGGCGCGGAACTTTGGTGTTTTGCGCAGCGGTCCAAAAAAGTTTCGGGAGAGCTCAGATTCTGCCGCCGGGGTGGGCTCACCGCCGGAGTGCATGGACATCCGGCGCCACAGCAGCAGCTAGACTTGAGCAGCGGGAAATCATGGCGCGTGGGCGGCCGATTCGCTGTCGAGCTCCCGCCGCCGCAGAGCACACAAGAGGCACGGCGCCAGCGATAAGCGTTTAGTTACTCAGCTGGGGGAGCGGAGTTTTCACCCCTCTCCATCTTCAACCTCCATCAATACCATCGACACTAGCAGCATGAATTCAGAATCCGATCTGCGCCACTCGATCTCACTGCGGCCGCATCCGTTTCCGACCCAGGCCAGCCAGGCCGCTCGAGCCGATCGGACGGAATCTCCTAGGCCGGAATTCATCGCGTTGACGCCCGTCGACCACCCGAGTACACCCGAGCCCACCAACCACAACAAGAACGGCACCAGTACCGCATTCGAGCCTGTGACGCCTCCCGAGCGCCAGAGCCAGGATCCGCTGTCGCATAGGAACGCCTCGCGCTTCACTAACGAAACCGCCGACGTCGAGCGCCAGCCCACCCTGCCCTCCTACGACCGCGCCAACGATCCCTTCAACCTTGCCGATAAGATCAAGCCTGCCCATGAGCTCGAGCAGATCCGTGCCAATACCTCCCGCAAGCGCGATGGCTGTGGCCCGCTCGTCACCAACAAGAAGGCCTACCGCGCCCGCAAGATCGAGGCCTTCTACGAGAACCAGAACGAGAACATCGAGCGCCTGCTGAAGCCCGTGTCCGAGCATGTCCGCCAGGCCAAAGAGGAAGAAGGCGCCGACAACCTGCAGTTCAAGATTGCCGTTTGGGGATCCTTCGCCGCCAACATCTGCCTTGTCTGCCTGCAGTTGTATGGCGCCATCTCGTCGGGCTCGCTGTCGCTGTTCACCACCATGGCCGATGCCATCTTCGATCCCATGTCTAACGTCACCCTCATCCTGGCTAACCGTGCCGTCAAGCGTGTCAATCCCCTCCGTTTCCCTTCGGGCAAAGCCCGCATCGAAACCGCCGGCAACATCTTCTTCTGCTTCCTCATGACCTCCGTCTCTCTGATCATCATCGTCATGGCCTGCCGCGAGCTGGCCGAGGGCCACAGCGAGGACACGCGCAGCTTCCACCTGCCGTCCGTCATCGCCGTGGCCGCCGCCTTCGGCACCAAGTTCGTGCTGTTCCTGTACTGCTGGGCGCTGCGCAACAAGTACAGCCAGGTGCGCATCCTGTGGGAGGACCACCGCAACGACCTGTTCATCAACGGCTTCGGCGTGCTGACGTCGGTCGGCGGCTCCAAGCTGCGCTGGTTCATCGACCCGGCCGGCGCCATCGTCATCTCGTGCCTCATCACCTTCTTGTGGATGCGCACCGCCTACTCCGAGTTCCAGCTGCTCATCGGCGTCTCGGCCGACACGAGCATGCTGCAGCTCATCACTTACGTCTCCATGACCCACTCGCCCGCCATCACCGGCATCGACACCGTCCGCGCCTGGCACTCCGGCCCCCGCCTCATCGTCGAGGTCGACATCGTCATGAACCCCGACGACACCCTCCGCAACACTCACGATGTCGCCGAGGCCTTGCAGACGAAGCTCGAGAGCTTGCCGGACGTTGAGCGCTGCTATGTTCACGTCGACTACGAGACGTCGCATGCCCCGGAGCATTTCTGGAAGAAGGAGCTCTGAGTGCTTTTTTTTTTCGCGTGAGGATTACGTGATTCTGAGTGACTTCGCGTTTGGTGATTGGCCACTGGTTTCGTCTATCCGGAGATCTGTTGAACGTGGCAAAGCAGCCACGAAGTGGTGTTTGCTGTATGCGATTGGTGACGTGTTGGCGTGTATGCGGTGAAGAAAGAGGAAGACAGCAAAATTATCCCCTTGCGAAGTCACGCAATTATCCAACCTGAAACGGATGCTTCTTTTCTGTTTTCTCAACGGCCGCGGTATTCACTAACCGGAGTGGTTGTGGAGCTGTCTTTTTCTGTGTTTATCTTTTATGCAAGAGCTTGTCCTTAACGGCGGTGGCTGTCGTCCGTTCTTTGACTGTATTCTGCTTTCTTTTCGTTCGAAAGAGCGTGATATCCTTGATCGTCCCGTAAACCAGATTATAGAGATTCAAATCAATTGATTCTACTTGGATCAAACGTATGCATCAAGCCTCTGTCTCCTCCCTAGAGCTTCCCTACTTCCTCCCCTCCCACCTCCCGTAGGGTGGCGCTTTCCTCATAGAAGAACATGCTCATCTTCATTGCTCGCTAGCAGCTATCCACCAATGGTGTTTAGTTGCCCGACCACTGGATAAGCTTCGATAAGAGCCTGGTGAGGTAGGGCTGGAGGTGGTAGGAGAGCCTTGTGGTGGAGGTGATAGACGTAAAGGGGGCTGTGTCAAAATAATAATCACTAGAACCAAATTACACAATCGAGTCCTCTTTATCCTACTGTGGGTTTCTGGTCTGTAGATGAGAAGCACTCGGCCTTTAATTCATGTCATGATCCACCCTCTGTTACGAAACGTAGTGAATAAGGATTCGACTAGATTCTATACGAAAAGAAACTGCTAGAGGAGAGAGGGTTTTCTTAGAGAAAGGAGTTTAAGTAGAAGGAGAAGTGCACTAAGTAGGAACGAGTAAGTATACGGGTCGTATGGAAGCTAAGCCGTAATACCCTCCTTCGATGAACCTCCCTTAGCATATGCTGATTCCAGCAGTCCGCGTTGATGGTAAACCGGAAACGACTCTTTAGACCTAATACAACGCTGGCTGTTTGTGACTGTTCATAGCCTAGTAGATCACAATATCTTGATAGCTCGGAGCAGTTCCCTTCTCCGATAGGTCTTGCAGCTCGTTGATCCAAGACTCCGCCATCCGCATCCAGTCAGCTGTGAAAGCCTCTACCACCTCTACCGCCAGCTGGTTGGGTTCCAGGAAACCGAGATCAGCTCTCCAAGAACCGATCCTTTCGTACCCACTCTTTTCTCCGCATGTTGACCGCAAGAGTATTCCGGAGATAAGCTTCATGGGTTTGTCATAGTACAATGGTATGCAAAAAGTTTTTTCGCAAGTCTCCTGTTCAGTGAACCTTTCATCAAAAATCCCGGTAGCAAACATCTTCCACGCCTTGAGAAAAAACAGGCTTCCGGGTCTATTGTCCTTTTGTGACAAGTCGACTGGCTCAAGGACGGTGCGTAGGCGTAGGCAACCCCCGATGACTTCACCGGTGGAATCGTCAGTCGGATGCTGCAAATTGACCTCTAAAACCTCTGAGAGGGGGCTAGTGGTTTCAGACACCGGCCATGTCCCGATTGGCTGCAATGTTGACGCCCAGCTCCAAGTTGGTGCCAATAAGGGGCGTGGTCTGCGAAGACTATGGAAGAACTCGTCTGAGGAGTGGTCAACCCTCCAGCAAAGCTGAACGAGGAACCTGCTCTTCCACAGGCCTGCAAGATACTCATCGTCTACTGCTTCTCGCATTTTTTTGGCCAGACCGGAGATTGCAACGAGCTGATCCGTTGCCTTTGTGAGCTTCCTTCTAGAGTATTCTTTGAGAACGCCGTCCCACGTGCGGTATGTCTTCTGTATTTCTTGATTACGCAAGAGCAAGGCATACCCAGGCCCAAATTCGGGCTTTGGTGACTGATTGATTGCAAGTTCTTCAAGTTTCTTGGCAAAGTCTTTGTAGAAATGGCGTTGGTCTTCGGTGCGAAATTCGTCGGGAAGGTGCGGGTTGGCGAGCAGACATCTGCACTCCCAGAAAACGCCTGCTTTGGTGAAGCTAAGTTGTCGAGCCGGCAGTATCCGCTCTTGCATGACCCAGCCTCTCTGATCCAACACACCTCCATAGACGTAAGTGGACCACACGTTTTCTCTCAAGAAAGTGTGCGGCACAAACGTCCTGTGCCCATCCGAGTCCACAGTCCACGAGGTATCTGCTTCGAATGGCTGAGCAAATTTGGTGTTCCAGTTGAAGAAGCATCCGACAGATGAATCTTTGGATGCAGAAGCGGCAATGTTACACCAGGATTGGCTGTAGACTTGATGCATTGTCTGAGACTCTTTCCTCCAGTCCTCTTCCGAGTCCTGCTCGATGCACAGGGAGTCAATCCACACGTATTTACGCCCTAGCCTCCTGGTGATTCGTACCGCGTCGGCAAATGTTTGTGGGAGAGAGTGAACCGGATATCCGTTTTCCAACTGGCTACGTGTCTCTCTCTTGAGTTGGACCGGTACTTGGCCACCCCAGCAATGTGAAAGTGTTGCATACTCGCAAAGAGAAGAGAGGTCCTTCGTGGAGATTAGACGTACTCGATCTTCTTTGACGTCTGAGCTCTGGCTAGACAATACATCAATGACCCTGGATGGCATCCACAAAGCTTCATTGCTGCTGGAATTGCAACACGCATGCTTTGGTGAACAACAGTCCGACAGCCATCTTGATATATTTTGCCATGTCTCATCGTTATCAGTCCGCTGTGTTGTTGTTTCGATCGGATTACTCGTCAAGCCCGAGAAATTCTGAAGTCCTATAGGAAGTTAGCCTTATCTAATTTAAACACAAGGTGATGCTGTATGTTTGGCAAATCAGGATTTCTTGCAGACGCGGGATTTCAAATCGTGCTGGATAAGATATACTGACCAGATGTTTCATGAACAATGAATGATTCTATACGTGAACCCCCGAGAGAGTCACTTAGTTGAAGTCCAGCCTTAGCTTGTCCAAAAACCGCAAGACTCCAAAATCCAATCGAAAGTGGTCGATTAATTTGACAAGTAATTTTCGCGTCATTCAACTCTGCATCTTCCTCCAACAGTGGCAGCAGTTCTTCTTGCCTGTCTTGAAGTAAAGCGCTCATCGCTTGGCTGCAAAGAATGCATCCGGAGGCGGCGGATTCAATCAGCGCCGTCCAAGTCGTATAGTGGTGGAACTCGAGTCCCTCTTCTCCTTCGGCGAATAACTTTTGGCACATGATGCAAAAGAATGACGCATTTCTCGGTGTGGATCGCGGTGGACCAGTTTCGGCTTCGGCAGGTGGTTCCATGGCTATTGCTCTCACTATTTCAGCGAAAGACAGCCCGCGCTGACCAACGAGTAGAGCAAGTTGACTGAGACTGCTAAATGCTCGCACGCTTCGACAGTCTCGATTATCGGAAGTGCGCGAGAGGAAAGTAGTGGGAAGAGACAGATCGAGGTAGGCTATCAGATCACATTCTTATATGCGAGGCTGGAGCAGCCAGCAAGGCTGATGCTGATGCCTAGTAGCTACATATGTGGGGCGTCATGCATGCCCGCAAAAGAATGGAGCTGCATCCCCGCATAACAACAGCATGTCAGGCTTCGATTTACATTAGTGCGGCGCCTCCATCTGGCCCTTTTCTTGAAGATGAAATAATTCAACCGGAAGCAAGGCTTGTACAACAGTGAACCAAAGGCCAAAAAGAAACCTGCAGAATGTACGAAGGGTCGTACCAAAAGTCCTGGCCGCCGGCCACTGCCAAATACCGCACCTGGGCGGACGCGACTTTTAGTACAAACTGACCAAGTCGCAGCTTAAGTACGGACAAGAAGCCCTTGTTTCTCGTGTCTACTCACCTCGAATTTTCTTCGTATTGCTTTTCGGGAACGGTTGAGCGCCTACGAAACACCGATCTTAGATTATAATATGCTATGGCTTGGTGGAACCGCGCTTGTCGGCACTACGTCGGCAACAAAAATTTACACTATATAACGCATAATGTTCGCATCCAAATGATATCCCAAGCAAGATTGGGCAACCAATAATCTCGTCCGGCTGGCGCGTAAGTAATCACTTCTCGTTGTCGCACTAGTACAATGAAAACTAACAATGTTATAGAATGGTAGCGCGCCAGACTTCTACTTATCTTCTGAAGATCGTGGCATCTGGAGGCTGCGGGTTCGAGTCCCGCGTCGGATGACAGCATATTTTTTTGCTTTTTACGGGACTGAGAGGGGTCCTCAATCTCTTATAATGCAGCTTCAAGTAGCTCACACGTAAAGCAACAGTCGTATCCTTTTTGCTTTTCTCATACCCTGTACGCTCGGCGTAGAATTTGTTAAATTATAGTTAGCTTTGTATTTCTACATCGAGAGACTAACAAGGACGTTATTAGCCCGTGTATAGTGTATAGTCTCTCTATTTGCTCTGCGAGTTATTAACGTCTACCTTTATTACTACTGTTCTCTACGTCCCCTCGTACATTCTGTCTTTCTTATAGTTTGCGTTGCGGATAGGTGCTATTATTAAGAGGGGTATTTAGTGCTTTCTCTCGGGAAGCTTAATACATTACCTGTTTACCTCCCCAGCTTCGCGTCTCAGCCTTTCGTCAGCGCGTCGCGGATCAGTTCATGGCCGCACGGGGCATCGGGAGGGAGCAGCGCTGGCGGGATTTCGAGATCGGGTGGGCGTACGTTGGGTATGGTGTGGTTTAGCAGACGTTTGGGAGATGCGATATGGGCAACCGGAGTTGCGGAGATAGACTCAAGTAGGTAAACGATACGGAGTGATGGAAGATGCTCATATATCCTCAGTGCTATGAAAGTGACGCGATCTAAGGGTCCATGGAAAATTAAGGCTTCGCCGAATTACAGGAGCCATAGCTGCGGGCCTGAGGAAATCTTTCTGCGTTGCAAGATACGAGCACTGTCTTTCTTTTCAATCGGATAGGCTTCTGCTGCAAGTCTCTGTATAAATTTGTGTATGGTATATCTGATAAATAAGTGATCATCAAACGACCAATCCCTCTTCCTATCCTTGTACACACGGTCCCTTTTATCTAATTTCTTCTCATTAGTAGATGCAACTCGTACCACCCGCTTCTCCTCAGACACCAGCTCTGCAACCGCGTTGGCGATAGCGGGCCGGGCCTGCGCATCGTGCTCATCCCTCCTTGCACAGTCCCACTCCAGGGAGTGTTGCCTACTGTGAAGCTGTTACGACGCAAGGATGCGTGACATGGATGGAGAGGAAATGACGATTGTTCTCTACCAAGTGAACTACTAATCCACTTCCCCTTTCCCGAGAACATAGACTGGGCGGCCACCACAACCCCAAAAAAGAAAAGATGCAAAAGAGCCAGCAAATCCACCGCTCAGCGAAGAACAAAAATCCCACTTAGGATCGAAAAAACAGCATCACGCTGAGGTATTGTTAAAGGAGGGATGGAAAAAAGACCAACTCCTAGGATATCGAACTGATCTTTCAAGTGAAACAAAAACGTTTCAAAGCCAACAAAGAAGCTCTCTCTCCTAACGACAAATCCGGTTGCCGACGTCCCAAGGACAAAGGAGATAGATCATTTGAACGGGGAACAGGGCAGCCCCTGTCCCAAAGAACAACAGAAGCTCGGGTCTTGCCACGAATGCATCCACCGAAAAGAAAAAACATCAAATGAATCTCCTCTCTAGAGAACGAAGAGGGTGGTGACGAAGTCGCAGTGCCAGCTGACTAGATGTTGTATTGTGAAAGCTGAGGGCAGATGAAGTGAAGGAAAGAAAGAGAAGATAAAAAGTAGAAGAAGAAAGAATCCCGAAAAACTTGATCCACCAGTACCTATTATCTGCTCCACTACCAATGCTTCGTGTTCGTCAAAAACCATAGTATCACAAACGACATCCAAGAAAAAAAAAAGACCCCCGCCCTAGTTTCCACCACATCTCCCTCTCAAAAAGGAACCCACAAGAAAAAAAAGTCTTGCCATATCCCACCCCCAACCATCTCCGTGCCTAATCTTCGCGTTTTTTCCCCCCGGAACACCTATCAGATTTTCCCCGCACAACGCATCATAAATCATCCCTGAGCCCCCCCTTGATTGATCCCCCATCCCCCTAAAAAGAAAGAGTCCCCGTTTTTCTTCTTCTTTTTTCCCTTAAAACCAATAGCTCCCACCATGATGACTGACGACGAATTCGCACCCGAGCGGCTTCCCCATATCCGCGAGATTCCGCTCGTGATTCTCCAGCTCGACCAAGATTCTATCGCCCACGAGCGGTCCGTCCATGAGCGTGTCTTTGACATGTATGACGATGACGCTTAGGCCCTTTAGCGGCGCGTGGTCTCTTTGATGATGCTGCTGGTTGTGTTGATTATGATGGTGATGATTATTTTGTTGTTGAGCGTGCTGCGGTTGCTGTTGCTGCTGTTGCTCGGCATTCGCGTGTTGCGGATCAAGCACCGCGGGCGCAGCCATGTACGAAGTAACAGAAACCGACGGTGGAGCCTGTTGCTGCAAGAGAGCTTGCTGCTGCTGCATCGCCTGCGCACCGCCGCCGCCGTTTGCAACCGGCATTTCTGGTCCTGGTGTCGGCGTCGGCGTTGGACTTCCGGATGGCGTGGGTGTGTCCATATAGTCGCGCATGATCCGCTCACCCGGAGACAGGAGAGTGATGGAGTTGGTGCGTGAATTGGCTCCGGGTGCGTATTCGTTGATTGAATTGGCTACCGAGGTCGGAGCCGATGTTGCTGATGTGACGGTCGCGTAGGATTTCTGTCGTGATCGGCTGCGCCGGCGGATGTAATAGTCGTCTTCGGTGCCGGAAAGGAAACCGTTGGCGCTGCTATTACTCTCCCGTTTTCTCTTTCGGCCTTTGCGATGTTCTTCCCGCTCGATCTCAAGTTTGTTCTTTGCGTCTCTCACCATGTCTGCGAGCGTCTCCAGTTCCTTTATCAAATGACGCGGCGCGAGATGTCCAAACAAAACAGCATCCCCTTGGGTGTCAGCATAACTACACTCAATAAAGATTCCCTTCAGGGTACCGTTGGCGATCTTTGGTGCCGCCTCGGCCCAAACTTGAGCAGTGCGAGGCGAGAGAGACAGCGTATCGGGCTCGACATCCCCAAAAATGAGAATCTCCCGAGCCGGCGGTGGACGAGAAGACGAATAATGGGAGGCTAGCTCAGTGCGAATGAAATAAGCCGAACTGTCCACAACGCACTGCTGCATCCCCATGTCCATTGGTGGCACTGATGTCCCGGACGCGCCGGTAAACATGGGTGTTCCTGGTGCTGAAGGCTGCGATATGGAGAGGGACCTCCCATCTGCCGTAGTGGGACCGTGCGGATGCGGTAAGCTGGTGGGTCCGATCTCTGAGAGTTGGACACTGCTCCCTCGATGGATATGTCCGGGCCCTTTCATGCAATTTCCATGGCTAACCTTGAATCCTTTCACACCCAAGCCATCACAGACTTCAATGTATCCCCTTCCAGGCCCGTCTCCAAGAGCATGGTGACCTCCTTCGGCCAGTCGCTGAAAGGTAACAAACCCCACTCCTCCGTCTTCGTCGGTCAGGTTGGGCCAAATGACGTCATTGAAGATATGCGTTTTGATAGAGTTGACGGTAAACGGCAGCGCGGCGAGACGTTTGGGTTTCGACGTATTGTGAAAGGCGGCCGTGTTGATAACAAATCCAGAGAGATGATCGAGATGCGGATGGGTGATGAGGTACGTCGCGACGTGCTCACGGACGACATGCACCGCATTTGCACGTGCTGAGGCATATGGGAACGGTAAGCCAGCAAACGCCCCCGAACTCAATGTCGTTATAGTCGGTTGCGGGGAAGCGGATCGCCAAGAGATTTCGGACCCTGCGTCCGAGCTTTCCTGCTGCGATGAGGTATTGGTCGGACTAGGGGAAGTCTCGCTGTCCTCAAAGTGCACACGTGAGGACGTCGGCGTGTTGTGCACCACGGTAGGGAAGTGCTGCTCCAGGATTTTCGTAATGGATGCTAGATGCGTCCCGGCGTCTACAGCTAGAATGGAGTTCCTGGACCATTTCGAGGCCGTGGCGCGTACGAGTAGCCCCGTGACGCTATTTTCATTCGGACCGCCACCGGCTCCCTACATCCACAGATCAGCAGCTGGGCTCAATGCGAGACTTTGATCATGCATGCTTCCGCGCCCTCGCTGCAGAGCCACGCGCTGTGGGTTGCAGTGCTGTCCGGAGAGTTGGCCCCCGAGAGCAAACGGAAGAGGCGAAAGTCGACCACGGCGCATCGGACCAGGCACTTACCAGACATATCACCTGGATAGCCGCGTCTTTCGGGGGGTGGTCCGCGAATCCATCGCCCTTCTTCATGGCGCCGGCTTCCGCCGGACGGGCGGTGACGAAGAGTCGGTCCTCGGCAGGGTTGCGTATTGTCTCGGGTGTCTACAGAGCTGCAGCAGGCACCCTTCAGCCGAAACAGAGCACCGTGTTCGGGTCTCGAGGACCGCGCCTTCGATCTCGATATGTCCGTCCTGCCAAGGTGCGCCGCCGGTGGCCCGCGACGAATTGGTGGGCTCAGAAGATGGCGACGGTGCGGGAGAGAGGTAAAACAGGCGCCGACGGCATAGGAGGGTCTGGGACACGGGAACGGCGAAGCGGAGACTTCTTTGTTGTCGGAGAAGGGATTGGTGGCGTGTCGCCGGACCCGGGCACCTGTGTTGTCGCTGAAAGCAGGGCTCGAGCTCGATGATGGGCCAGCGGGCGGCAGGGCGCCTGGACAGGAGCTGGTGTTGTTCGCTGTGGAATGTGCGACAGCAGCGGGAGCGAGGTGTGCGGGACAGCGCCAGGCTCTGCAGTCAAGGCGCGGTGACCATAGCTTGTGCTGGGTGGGACGCTGGGCGATCGGAGGGCGCGGGCGTTCGGGGTCGTGCTCGGAGGGGAGGTTGCTGTGAGCTCGATGGTGTTGGCAGTGGCTGGACGCAGGCGCGCGTGAGAGAGAAGCCAAGCGGGTTGTGCCGGGGGCTTAGGACGCCGCTGGTCGCACCCAACGGGCTCTGGCTCTGGCTCCGGCATGAAGCAGGTAGCGCAGCCTCTGTCGGTGCCTCTACAGCTGTCATCTACCGTTCGCGACCGTGCTCCCGCCGTGACTCGCGCGCCCTCCATCTAGATGGGCGCGGCGGTATCGATAGCGGCGCGCGCGACCGTCATGTGAATGGCCAGCCCTACGTAGCTGCGCTGCTGCCCTCATAGGTTCGCCCTCGCCCGTCGGCGTGACGTGCACCTCGATCCCCAACGGCCTCTTGGGGCGCCCAGCGAGATGACGACGATTTTCACATGATCCCCGTCATCCCCGCACTCACGATCAGCCTTGCATCATGCACGTCGTGCCCGCCCTCGACCCTGGCCCCTCCTCCAATCGCCGCCCTTGCTCTCGCCACTGCGGCCAGCCTCACCTCCGACGTGGCATGATCACTCGCACTGCTGTCCAGGGAACAGGGGAATCAAATCTCTTTTTTGTTCGCAAAGAGCTACAGACGTCAGGTCGTAAAAATTTCGCTGGAATACCGCTCATATCCCATCCAGCCCTCAATCAGAGCACAATTGCCCCACACTGCCTCTAACTACTAGCTCCGCAGCAATGCAGCAACTTTTTTTTTCCCATCCTATCAACAGGCAGGCCTCAAACCATCTATTTGAAGACCTTGCCGTCGGCCCACTCGTAGGTCTTGCCGTTGACCTCGATGGGCTTGTCCCACGCCCACTGGTCCTCGACGAACGCCTTGTGCTCGGGGTTGGTGTGGTCGAGCTTGGTGAACTCGTAGCTCTCGTAGTCGGGAGCAACATCGACAGCCTTGAGCGCGTCCTGGCCACGGACGAGGAACGCACCCTTGATGACGGAGTCGTTGGTGACACCGTAGACCGAGACGGCACCGAAGATGTACTTGCGGCTGGCCTCAAGACGAGCGAAGAAACCGCCTGTGTACACAACGTTAGAATACGCCATATTCATGTAACATTGCTCAATACGTACCAATGAGGTTGGAGGTCATGAAGGTCATGGTAAGCTCGTCGTTGTACTTGTAGTCAACCTGCCACAGCGAGTACTCCTCGAAGTTGACGTTCTCCCAGAACCAGGGAAGGGCGACCTCGCGGGTCTCCTCGTTGGAGTACTTGCGCTTCCAGTCGTCCAGGGCGAAGGTGGGGCGGCCGAGCTCCTCGAGAGGGTGCTTGGCCTTGGGGGCAGGAGCCGGCTCATCCTCAGTGGTGGTAGGAGGAGGGGCAGCAGCCTTGGGCTTCTCAGCCTTGGGCTTGGCCTCCTGCTTGGGGGGCTGGTTCTTGATGGCCTCGTCAATGAACTTGAAGGGCTCCGAGACGGCGAGCCAGAGGGGCTGGTTCCAGACGGTCTCGAACCAGCGGGTGGTGGCGGGGTTCTCAGACCTCCACTTCTTGTCGAAGAAGTACTCGAAGCCGCGCGAGAACAGGCTGGCAGCGAAGATGTCGGCAAGAGTGAGCCTCTCACCAACGAGGTAGGTGTTGTGGGTAAGGTGCTCCTCAACAACAGCGGCGTTCTTGAGGGCGGTCTTGAGGGAGTCCTCAACAGCCTTCTTGTTGTAGGGGGCCTTGCCGATGATGGGGCGGAAAGCACCAGCAAGGTTGGGGAGGATCTCGGAGTTGGCAAAGGACATCCACTTCAGGATAGAGGCGTAGTCCTGCTTGGTCTTGCCGAGAAGGGTGGTCTTCTCGTTCTGGGAGGTGACTGCAGCTCAAGTCAGCGATTGCTTCGGGAATTGCGGCAAATTTGCGGAAGCTCGAGGTGTGTGCAAAGTGTGTGCAAAGCAAACATTTTCTCAGAGTGTGAATGTTCTCAACAGTAGTCTTCAGACAGGGATAACTGAATGATAAAAAACGCTCATCCTTGGAAAGGGATCTTTGAGAGACTGGTTGAACGTACCGTACACGGCAATAGCAATGCACTCGTGGAGGGTGTAGCCATCGGCACCCTCGAAGGTGGGGATCTTGGCCAGGGCGTTGGCCTTGCGCAGACCCTCGGGGACGTTGTCCGGAGGAGTAGCAGTGACGACCTCGATATCGAGACCGTTCTCCTTAGCAACAGCCAGGATGGGCTGGGTGCGAGGGTGGCCCTGTAGAGAATTGCGTTGTCAGAGAGCGACCTCGAGGAGTCACAGCGGGGTAGAAAATCGCCTCAGCGCCCGCACGTACCTGGAAGCCGTAGACCTTGCCGAAAGACATGGTTGCTGGTTTACTCTGACACTGGAAGCTCAAAGGGGTATAAGAGAACAAAGAGAACCAGTGATTCTCAGAGTCGAGTGATGTGGTGGTTGGGAAGTTGGAGAGTTGGGCGGCGGTCGCGTCAAATTTGCGATTTACTCGCCAGGCAATCGGTGCCCTTCTCGCACCGACCGCCCTTGCAGCCGCAGTTTCCCCGCCTTGGCACGTCTCGCGAAGGGAAATGTCGATGATTGACGCTGCTTGCACGACAGCAAGCACCACCAGCAGCTCATCGCCCCGGTCACGCATACAATGGCGAGCACCCGGCTTACGACAAGCCTCCAGAAGGCCGGGCGCTCCGTCACCCTACCGCTGCGGCCCCGTGTCCGACCAGACGTCGCTTCGCTGCGAGCAGTCAGCCGCTCCGACGCGACTTCCTTCTCGACCTCCGCTCCCCGCGCCGATAATGGCAGCCAGCCGAGTTTCCAGGCGGCCGCCCCAATCCATTTCGGCGACTATCCCAAGGATATTCCGCTCCTGAGCCGCGTTCGAGTAGTGCCAGCATCGCCGTCGTACTTCACGGCCAAGCCTACCTTCACCGATGACTTCCTCGAGCTCCAGGCCGTCCTGCGCAAGTATCAGACACTACCGATGATAGAGCCGATCTACGCGCCGAGGGTGGCTTGGAAGAACTTGGGCGAGTATAGGCTGGCGACCAATGAGGTCATTAAAATTTCGAAATGGCGCAAGATGCAAAAAATTCTGCAGAGGCTCAACTACATTCACCCTACTCTTGTTCCGGAGGAAGTTACGCAGGTCCTGCAAAAGTACAAGAGAGCGTTCAACCCGTACGATCGACAGCCGAGCCCGAAGACATTAGACGAAATGGGAAGGGGAATGGGCGTGGGAAGGAGAAAGACTTCGTCGGCGGTGGCATGGGTAGTGGAGGGAGAGGGAGAGGTCATGATCAACAGCAAGAGTCTGACGGAGGCTTTCAGCCGGGTGCACGACCGCGAGAGCGCCATCTGGGCGCTGAAGGCCACGAACCGCGTTGACAAATACAACGTCTGGGCACTTGTAAGAGGAGGCGGGACAACAGGGCAAGCTGAGGCATTGACTCTGGCAATTGCAAAAGCATTGATGGTGCACGAGCCAGGTTTGAAGCCTGCACTTCGAAGAGGTAGGCATAAAGACTTGCAACCCCAATTTTTTTTTTCTCTCAGCCGCGGTCCACCGAGCTTGTTGTGGAACGTGTCTCTGCCCAAGGCGAGAGCAGGGCGTTCGCCTCACCGAACGCCTGCGCGTTGATGCCCACCATCTGTTTTACTTTGCTTTTGGTGCGGAACGCTAACGTTATCGACTCCACCAGCTGGCTGCGTCACTCGCGATCCTCGCAAGGTCGAAAGGAAGAAGCCGGGCCACATCAAAGCTCGCAAGATGCCCACCTGGGTCAAACGTTAAGGCGGCTGACCGTGCTGTATACTACCTGTACATTGTCTGGCTTGAGCGGGTGGTTTATGGAAACTCAAAAAATCAACAGTCTCAGACAACACCCTTGCCCTTTCGCTTCTTTCCGTGAGCGTCTGTTACAGCAGTAGCTAGGGTCATCTAGCCTTGAGGTCGGTGCTTCGCAGCTGGCTCCGCTTTGAAAACCGCACCTAGTCTCTGTTCATTGGTTGTGGCTAGAAAGAGCAGCTCATAGAGGCGGAAGTTTATTTGCAACAACCTACAAGTCTACCAAACTGTTTCTAGATCGCTTAGCATTTCCGAAACAGGCTGATGACTGAGAAGGCCGGGTCAATCGGCAGTGGCCGGCAGAAGGGTCGATTTTTAGGTGAAACTCTTGTCGCCGCGCCTCGCTGTCTAGCGCAGGTTAAAGAAGGCAAGTAGGTAGCAGTTGATCTGTGCAGCAAAGTGACCAGGCATGACGTTCGCTGTATGGACGGGGCTCGAGAAAAAGGACTGATGGGTGCAGGGCAGGATCCCCCAGCTGAAACACGCCCTATCGAAAGGGGCAAGATGCGCTGCGGGTAAGGTGGGCTCGGTCCGTCCGATGTCGATTAGGGTGAGCAGATGGGATTGCCAAACGCCGCAAGGCGTGGCTGGTGCTGCGTCCAAATAGCAGCGGGACGTGCTCGGTACCTTGCAGGTACGATGTGGCTCGTCCATACGAAGCCGTTTGACCTACTGCAGCGCGCACGCCACGGCGCGACGATGTTTGAGTTATTGCGGGGCTCGAGACAGATCGCGCTACAAGCTACAGATGGCGAAGTTGCGCGCTGGCAAGAAAGGCGTGCCGCTGGCGAGCAGATAAGGTTTGCAAGAGGCTCGCCCGACACCAGTCTGGCTCCAACGGCTCGAGTCTAAAGCGGCCGTTCGACGGTTCACAGTCCAGGGAGCGGCGCGGACACAGGCAGGTGCCAAGCCAGCGCAGCAGGGAGAGCGGGACAAGGCAATCTACAGACGCACGTATACGCGGCGCAGCACTCGGGCGCGAGAACCGCCAGCGGGCGCGCACACCCGCAGCGGTGATCTGTTGCAGTGTGATTGTGATGGAAACAACGCTAATTGCTTCTCGAAGAAGGTGAAACGCTTCGAAAGAGGTTCTCGAAGGCGGATCGTGTGGCCGACGCAATTTCGCCAAAATCCTTGCGTTCTCAGGTGATGCAATGGAGGGGACCGCCGGTCGATCAGTGGGATGCGCAGCGTTGCGGGCGAAGACTGGTTGATGAGGTGGTGTCGAACTAAAATTACCACGACGCTTATCCACGGTAGTTGACGTGCACGTAAGCGGGCTCGCAGCTCGGACTCCAGCGCGCACTGCTCCACGCCGGGTGCGTCCGAGATGACACTCCAGCCAGCGCTGCCGTCATCTCGAGCTGGGTTGGCTGCGGGCAGAAGCAATCTCCTCGTTGCTCTGGCGTCGGGGCACATGAATCGACGCCCAACGTGCCCACGGACGCTAAAGATCGGCGCGGTTTGTAGGGCTCGACGCCCTGGCGAGGCGATCCGGATGCTGGATCGACGGGCTAAGATCCTTTTCTCCCTAGTTTACCTATACCCCGGCACACTCGCATAAAGGAGATTGAAAGATGCGCCCTGTGCGCTCACACCCAGCACCTCACGTCTGGAGCAGAGCGGCAGCCTCGGAACTGGGCTCTGCTGCCTTGGCGGCGTCGGGGGGCGCTGAAACGCGTCTTCCGTCGCGAAAAGAGCCGCCGCGGGCCAGTGCGCTGGACGGTTTCTTCTGCTGGCCCAGCACAGACGGGCACGAGGGCCATGACGACAAAGCGGGAAGGACGACAGACGTGGTGGCTTGCCTCACGCCGGCCCGCTAATCTCAGGGGCGCTTCAGGCGTCAGCCCAGCGCGTCGCGGTCCTCGGTCGCCGGGAGCAGATGTGCTTTTGCGAGGCTGGGCCGCGGGTCTCGTGGTCGGGCAGGCGGCGGTGCGGCGCTGGTTTGACAGCGGGTGGTGTGGCCTGCATGCTGATGTCGAGACGACACGACCCTGGGATCGCCCGCCTAAGTCGCCCCCGCCATTTCGGGCTTTTTCTTTCGCCCAAGGGCCCGGGGCGGCGTGCTCTGCTTTCATCAGCGTCTGGCGCATCCATGGCGCGCGCACTCTGCTAACCGCACCCTGACCCATCCACACCAGCACGAGCCCGCTGCCACCCATCGTCATCCGGCACGCAGGCCGGCGCGTCGTGGCGTACCTGCGGTGCGTAGGGGCCCTGGCTGGCGGGCAGACAACGCTGCCAGCTCCAGGCCAGCCCTAGGAGCGATCCCGAGCCGATCAGCTCGAACTACCCGGCAGCTACTGACAGGCTCCATCACCGGCCAGCGCGCGCCAGGCCAATGAGGCGCCCGCAGCGCCCGCTCTGCGCCAGTCACCTCAACTATCCTCCTCGAATTTCAGCAGTGAGCACAAATAGCACGTTGGCGCGCCTCCTAGGGCACCAGCAGCACGCCCTCCTCCTCTTCGTTTGATACCCGCTACCCGATTCTGCTGCGGGACGACCCAACGTGGGCGGGCGCGCGACAAGGTTCCCGTCTCTTTGCACTGTCCTTCAGGCCGAAGCGTCAATCGCGCCGATTTTGGGTCTCCTCTTTTGCAGCCGATTCTTGCAAGGTTGTCCTTCCTCGTTCCGTTTCGTGGCCCTGCCGAACACTACCGTCGACTCCGTTCAAGGATTCTCCCCGCTCTTTCACAAGCTTTGTTTTTGACACGGGCAGGCACAGCCTACGTGTCTGGCCGGCCCACCCTCGCTGACGCGACCCGCCAGTCTCCGCCTTTTGGGGGGGCATTCCGGGTTCCCTCTCGATCGAGGTACTCACAGCTGCTCGAGGGTATCCTTGCGCCAATCATAGACTACCGTGAGGCTGCTACGCCATTCTTCCAACGGCGCGGCCTGCGCGTGCCATTGGTCGATTGCTCTGCTGCGCCGGGCCTGAGTCGCGTCTGTTTAATATCCCACACGTCGCTGACCTCAGTCCATCGTGAGTGCCAGACTCCTCTCGTTCAATTCACCAGCAGCTCTGACTCGGTGACCCGCGTTCCCAAGGCCTCCACTCCTCGCCCCTCCGCCGCGCACCACCGCTCGCTTCCCACCCCGATCGCCTGTAACAGGATCAGCAGAATCCGAAAAGCTGGCACTCTACGCGACTCCTCCTCTATCGCCGCTGGGGCAACGGGGTGCGCGTGAGACGCCCTTGTATCCACCTCAGAAGGGCAGGTCGGCTGGCATGGACAATAATGACCGGCGGCAGCGGCAGGCAAATCCCACTGGCTACACCGGACAGCAACCTCTCATCCCCCAAGGAACGCCCGCTCCGTACCCGGCTGTGAGCGGCTCCGATCGCTTTCGACAGCAACCGCCATTGACCGCGCAGTCCCCCACCCAAGCACCGCCGACGGCCAGGACCGGACAAGGGTACGGCTACGCATACGGCGGCGAAGGCGCAGCGCAGTTTGTCGGATCGTCGATACCGGCCGGCGCCCTGCAGTACCAACCCGAGTACGGCCAAGAACAGCAACCGCAACAGCAGCAGCGAACGCCACAACAATATTCGCAGTACGCGTCAAGCATGATGTACAATGTGCCCGCACAGCAGCAGGCGGCTCCGCAGGCACCTTACGACTCGGTGCAACAGTACCAGCCACGGCAGTCTGCAGCAATAGAGGTGTTGTCAACCCAATTTGGAGTTCCACAACAGTATTATGGTGTGCCTGGCGAAAGCGGTCCAACTAGCGCCCCTGCGGCTGGAATGGCGGCGCAGAACGTGCCGGCACAATACCCATCCCTCTCTTATACCACTCAAAGTCCCGTCGGCCGGGACCCTCTCGCTCCCGCATACGCCGCTGGAATGAGTGATCCCACCACGGCCGGCTCACACGGGGCGTACGCCCAAGGAAACTACGCCGCCCAGACCCAAGGCGCATCCGACTGGGACAACACGTACGCAGAATACCAGACCCAGGTCAAAAGGACCTTCGAATGCATCCGCGACGGCCGGCTAAGCGAAGGTGGCGGCTGCCTCTTGCGCATCACGAAATGGTTGCTGGGGAATGCCGAGGCGTTGGGTAAGCCGCACGCAGCACGCTCTCACAGCCGCCAGCAGCTGAATTGACAATAGGTCTAGTTCGAGACGACGAGCCCATGCACGGCGAGCGCCTGAAGCTCTGGGAAGAGTTCAACACGGCCTGGCTCAGCATCCTGCAAAAGCAGAAGGAGATGGTGCAGGAAATGGCCGAGGCCGGGCAGGCGCCGCGCCCGCCGCAAAGCCTCATGGAATATGATTTTATGGAGAGCATGGGCAAGGAGCTGGTGGGGCTCTGCGACTCGATGGAGAAGCACGGGCTGGTCGACTACCAGATGGGCGTGTGGGAGGAAGAAATTGTCGCAAGTAAGTTCGCCGGCGCGCGCTCGCGCTTCAAGACGGTACTGACGCTTGGCAGTCCTCACAAAGACACTGGACACGATGGAGGAGCAGACGGGCGCAGGCGGCCAAGGACCCGCAGCTGCGGTGCGAAGGCGATGAACGACGTGACACGCGACTCACTCGATAATGTCCCGATACGAAGAACGCGAATATTTCCTTGATCTATTCTGTAAACTCTGTACCAGGTGCTCGCTCGTCAGCTGCTTTTCTTTCCTTCCTTTCCGGCATGCTGGGTTTCCGACTTGGGGAGCCGGCCGCGCTTCAGCTCTTCAGCCTTTTTCGTTATCCGTCGTATTTCCTTACTTTTTTCCCCTTCTGGCTCATGCATTCCGGTATTTGGAATGACGTGGGGTGCGCATGGGCTCCGGGTGTTCATGGCGTTCCTTTTTCTTCCTTTCTCTCACTGTACAAACATCGAGCATGTTCCAGGCGCGGCGCTAGGTTTGATGTACGATGCTCCGAGTAACGAGCTGGCATGGGGGGCTGGTTCCGGACACAGGGCTTCAGGCTTGCTGACGTATGGGACAAAGAGAGGGGCACAAGATGGGGGGAAAATCCGAGGAGGCTGGGGTGGGCTGCAGCCGGCGTTGGGTGCTTGCTCCTGGGGCGCGGAACGGTGGGGTGGGGAGGAGTTCGGGCCTTGCACGACGGGACGTTTTCATTTTCTTGAAATACCTAGAGGCGGCGGATGGGGGGGCAGGCAGGGCTGGGCCAGGGCGGAGGTTGGGTTGGGCAGCAAGCGATTGGATGGATGGAACGCGACGAGACGAGCTACGCATGACATGGATTTCTGGACGTGTACCTTAGCTAACCTGCTTACCATTTACTGTAGAACTAGAAGGCCGTGAAAGCACACCCAAGCAGGCCCGCTCTCCCAAGACGACGCCCCCCGAGACGCTGCGCCACCCTCGATTGTACATGCATCGCACATGGCCGCGATGCGCTGGCGTGGCACCCGACAGGAAGCCCTTTTTCTGCACGTCGGCGATCTCGAGTGCGCCTCGCAAGTCAGCCTGGAGAGCGGGCATCATTTTGGGATCTCTGTCTCTCTACTCGCTCGGATTTGCTTTTCTCCTCGCCGTCGAAGCCTCATCACGTCGAAGCCGAGGCGGCAAGTGACGTGGCTTGTTTTCGCTGCTGCCGGCAGGCAGTTGGCAGGCGGGAGCAGAGGCGGATGGCTGCTTTGCCTTGCGGGACCCTCGCGCTGCGACGCCCGCCTGCAAGCCCGCAAGCCCACAACCAAGGCGTTGGGGATCGCGGTGGATGCTCGCCCCTTGCGGCAATCTCCCAGCTTTTTTCTCAGCTCACCACACAAGGGCGCTCGAAGCGGCAGCTGCTCCGACGAGCGGCCGCACACGCAGCAGTCTTGGGAGGGGGGCGCGGCGTCCGGGCAGACGAGGCCTGATGAGCATCGAGCCCGACAGCTGCACGCGTGCAACGCCCAGCTGGGGCGGACAGGACAGGCTGCAGCAGGTGTGCAGCAAGCCTGATCAACATGAAGCTCGACGCCCCGCCAGTTGGTGTCTTTTTTTTATTTTATTTTTCCTCTCGTTGCGCCGCAAGGCCAGATCTGCAGGTTGTATGTTTAGAAACATCAGGGCCCGCACGCAGAGCAACTGTGCTGTGCGACTGCGCGCCCTGCGAACGCCTCGTTGCGCGCGGATCCACAGCCGCCGCCCAATGCCGCCTGCTCATCGCGAACGACGTCTGGCCATCGCAGAACGAGAGAGTCCCCACTCTGCTGTCCCGAGTGCCGCCTAAGCCAACCTCGTCTCCAGCAGCGCGGGCCTAATAAGCGCACTTCTCTGATCGCACCTCCTGCGCAACTTCGATGCTCCTCCATCAGAAGCAGTCCCCAGCCAGCCTCGGTCCGCCGGCCAATTGGCACCTCTCCTATGCGGCGACGCCACCGTGCGCCGTCCGCCCGGCGGTCTTTCGCGTGCAGCAAGGGTCGCCAGTGCGCAAAAAAAAATAAAAAACGAATAAAAGAAAGAAAGCCGGGGCGAGTCAGGTACCAACACAGCCCTCACTGCTGCTGCTGCTCTGCTGCGCCCTTGCAGGCCGACGACATGGGGGGTCGGAGACAGAGCTGAAGCCAGCTAGTTAATCACACGACCAGACGACGACCGCTGCTTGCTTGTTCTTGCCAGGGAGGAAGCCCGCCGGGGCCAGCTTTTTCTCAAACAAGTCCCACTAACAAGACACAAGTCTCAACGCCAGCGCCAATCCTTTCGAGTCAACTCGTCTCCTCGCGTCCGGGGACCGCTGGGCGGGATGCGGTGGTGTGCCTTTCAAGCGAGCCGGCAGCATTCCACCACCCGCGTGCGCTGCTTCTCACCTTTTAGCTCCCACGTCTTGCCCAAAAACCGCAACCCTCCCCCGCCATTGTGTAGGCCGCTACCTCTGAAGCGGCCAATCAGCGGCCGTGGGGCCACAAGTACCCTCTCCGACGGAGATACCGCAGCGCCGTCGTGGAATGCAACTTGATACGGGAAGCTCTACTAATGCTTGCAAGCCGTCGAGGCGCATCTGGAACGTGACGCCTACTCCACCGGCGCGGGCGGTGCTCGCAAAGAGCCGAGAGGGAGCCTCCACTTTTCCCCCTCTGAAATACAGGGCGAGCATTTTCCGCCGTGACGCAGCAAAAAAAAAAAAGCCTGACTGATGAAATGCACGGCATCGGCGGCAGGCTGGAGGAGGTCGGGCGTTGCTGAGTCAGGCCGAAGACGCGCATTAAGCAGTCATAGCGCTATGCACGCTGATTTGCATAAAGTGCTCCGCTTTGACGAAAGACGAATCATATGTGGGCCCATTACTACTCCTCAGGCCAATGACTCGGTTCGAAGCACGACATATCAGCAGCACTAGGCGCCCCAGCGTGACCTACGTGTTCGTTTGTGCATGCGCGCGGAGCTTTGCCGTGGCGGCAGAGGAGGAGGAGGGGCAGAACCAGACGATCCGCTTGGGATTCTACCCCGCTCGACAGACTGAGCTTCTCTCTCGAACAAAAAAAATCTGCTGACGAGCGAGTGCCAAGGCCGGCGTCAGCGGGCCAGTCAGCAGCCGGCAGTTGGCGTCAAAAAAGGGTCCAGGTTGCTAACAGACCACCAGAAGAGCGAGAATAAGCGCACTTTCCGCTCGGCCATTGCTTGGGAAAAGCCCTCGTCGCTCTCGTTCGGCCGGGGTCGATCATCGAGTCCGCCCCAGACGAAGCAGACGCAGGAACCGCCGATCGCCCAATCCGGAGCCACGACGCGCCCGCCGCGCTTCGTGTCTTCAATATCGCGCGCCTCCCTCCTCTGCGCTCGCCGTCGCCAACAACTCGGAGTCCGTACCGACCCCTGCTCGCTTCGCCTGGGCGATTGGCGTGGGATTACGTCTTTTGCAAGATCTCGACAACCGCAGATCTAGGCGCGTCACCCAGCAAGGCTGCGCGGGAGCAATTCCATGCTTTGCAAGCACCCCAAGCCACAAACAAACCGGGATGCGATGATGGCGTGGGATGCTGAGTCAAAGTTTGCTCCGACACGTCACTTGTATTTACTTCGGCACTCGGCCGCAGCAAGCGCGATGTCAGCAAGAATGGGAAATGATAAAATGGCCGTTGCGTGAGGAGAGACGGCGAGCGGCTCCGAGAACGCACGGCTCGTGCGCTCGACTGCAGCCCGATCCGAGCTCCGGATGGTCGGTGGGACGACCGTTTTGATGCTTGACGGTTGACCTGCTGCCGCTCCGTGCCGACACCTCTCTCTCCTCGGCGGGTCCGGCCATGCTCACACAGCCGCTCTGCTCGCCCTCTTTTTGCCTCCCGGTCTGCTGCGGAAATCGGAAGAGGGTCAAGATTCGCGGCAGTTCAGCTCACGGCGCCATCCGCGGTCCGAGGGCCCTAGCTCCACTGCATAATCGTCAGCGCTTCGAAAGGAAATCAAAGAAAAAAGAAGATGAGAGGACGAGAGCTGTGTCTCTCGTGAGTCGTGAAGAATTAAACTTCCGATCATCATCAGCCCCGCGTCGTTCGTTTTTTTAGAGTTGCCCTCGAGCGTGGCCGCCTGGACCAACCGACGATCCGGAATTCGCTTCTTTCATAAGAACGACATCAGTGCTGACGCCGCGCTGGGACATTACGAGCAACCAAGGATTTGCCATTCTCTCGGCCGGCGAAGGGGACGACAGACGTCGAAGCCCGGACCCCCAGGGGTTGAAGAGCAGAAGCTCGGATGACAAGGATGATGCCAGAAGGATTCAGCTAGGATGCTGAGTTAGTGCGCAGAGAGCTGAGGGCGGAGCCTGCTTTTTTTTCCTGACCCAGCACCGCACAGCACAACGAGGCTGACCGAACAAGGTAAAGCAGCACCTCCTGCCCCAGGCATGAACCTGCAAGGTGTCCTTCCCGAATCGGCTCCCTCCTCCGCGGAATTAATCAAAAGGCCACGGGCCCCCCGGGAGCGTCACTTAACGGCGAGCGAATGGCGAGAGGCAGATCTGGCTTTCCTTGCTGCGGGGCCAGGGAAGGAGGTGGTCATGTTCACCTTTCAGGTGCCAACACCACGCTCCTTCGGCCCTATCAAAAGGATCATGTGTATCAGCTGAACTACTTGTCTCTCCCGGGTTGATATCGCTCTTCTTTCGCCGGCCAGAAGCCCGCCGCGGCGGGCTTTTCGTCTTGATTGTGAACAATCACATCACGAGCTGGCCAATCGAGATTTTCGAAATACCCCGCCGAGATCGCCCAATTGCAGCCTATTGGGGCAAGCAATGTCGCATTTCGCGAAGCGCGGCCCAACGTCAAACGGCCGGAAGCGCGAGGCGGGATTGTGGAGAACTAGTTTTTTTTTTCTGCCTCGGGGGCTAGACGCAACCGTCTGGCGCATGCACAATCGGGCGATTGCGGCCGCTTGGTGGAAATGACGACCGGCAGAAAAGATTGTCCAGAAGGTTGCGCGCTGCGGGCCGCGGTTGCCCGCACGTACACACTTCTTCGCTTGTGCTGTCCAGCTACTCATCACGGACCTCCTCATCCTTTCTCTTTTAGTGGTTGCCGCCAGTGTCACTCTCTCGATCATGATCTGACTTCTGTCACACGCAATCCCTCCTGAGCTAGCGAGAGGGGGTGGTTGATCAAGGCTTGGAAGACCGTGTGTATGTGTGTGTGTGCCTTAGCGGAGCCGCTGTAAGACCTTCCTCCCTCCCTCCCCCGGCCGGAACATGGCCAACTCGGAAATACCGATTGGCATCATGGCGTGCTCATCAGAGACGGATGCTATCATGCTCGGTATTCCAGCGGTAAACCATCCGTATCTCTTTGGCGTTGTCGCATAACGACACGTCTTTGGCAAGATCCTCGCGCAGCCTCAGCATCTCGACGACCCGGTCAGCCCCGTCCGCATCCTCGCTCGGTAGGGCAGCAGCAGCTTCTGACGTGGACCAATCGCCTCGGCCATGGCGTTTCTTGTACCACTTCTCGATCCTTTGGCGTCGTGCGGCGAGATAAGCTCTTGTCTCAGGCTCCTCCGCGTCCCGTCGTAGCGTGCAACCGTCTGAGTCGCCGTCACATATCATTCCCTCTTTAGGGATATGCGTTCCATCATCACCGGAGAATGGCTTTCTTCCTGCATCATCCTCCAATTCCCTGGTCGTCTCGACCTCACCTTGTGTCTCCTACTTTCCGTCAGCTTTGATGGTCGAGCACGGCTTCAATCTACCTCGGCATCTGGCTAGACGACGGAGGCAACAAGGGGGGACAGCTAGGGACGCACCATGAGATGACGGGCGTACGCCTCTTCTCCGAACAGCTCGTCCAACATGCGCCGCCAGTCGAACGAGATCTCGCGCTTCTCGTAGTCGATACGCAGGTCTGGCAGCTCCGGGTCCAGCGCCAGGCCGCGAATCTGCACCCAGTACCGCCACGCTTCTGGGCGCAGCGAGACATATCCCTTCCTCTCCTTCTTTCGAGCGCCATCTTCTCCTCCCTTTGC
Source organism: Lasiodiplodia citricola (assembly GCA_023089105.1). Lineage (NCBI taxonomy): Eukaryota > Fungi > Ascomycota > Dothideomycetes > Botryosphaeriales > Botryosphaeriaceae > Lasiodiplodia > Lasiodiplodia citricola. The sequence continues at coordinate 100,729 of JAJNLL010000037.1, forward strand.
TTCGTCGCCATCTCCGTCGCCAGACCCCGGAACCGCCCACCTCCCCACCGCCTCCCTCCACTGCACCATCGTCTCCTCCAACACCCCCTCCCCGAAACACTCCACCGGCCGCTCGTCCCTGAACACCGCCCTCCTCCCCGCCATCGAACCTCCTGCTCCTCCTGCTCCACCTCCTGGTCCCCCTCCCTCACCATCATCCCCCCCTTCGTCCTCATCCTCAAACCCCACAAACCCCATCGGCACTTCGAGGTCATACACCGTCGTACTCGACCACTCGCCCCCGCCTTCTTCGGCCACGACCACCACCGCATGCGCTCCAAGCGGGAACAGCACCTGCACCGCCCGCGGCTGCCGCCGCAGGTGGCGGTCGATGAAGACTTGCTCGGCCGCGGCGCGGGTGAGTGCGCTAGCTGAGCGGCAGCTGCGCCAGAGCCAGGCGAGGTGCGGCCAGGCGGGCGCGGCGGGGCTGTGGTGGAGGATGGAGGTGTGGAGTTCGAGGGGGAGGGGGGGTCGGGGTCGGGATCGGGAGGAGGTTTGAGGTTGGGAGGGGGGTGATGAGGGTGAGGACGAGGGGGGAGGGAGAGGCATGATTGGGGCTTGGCTTGGCGTGTTGGAGGTAGTGGATTGGGAGGGAGTTGATTGGGGGATGCTGCGTGGTGATGCGGATGTATTGTGTGGTGAGTCTGATGGTAGAGTATGCCTCTGGGCTGGCCAGCTGCCCGTGCGCTTTCTTAATGGAGGAGCACACAACCTCTCCAACGCGTGCGCGACGATCTGGCGCGCATACAGGTACAGGTAAGGTTTTGGGGGGACGTCGAAAGAAAGACGAGCTGTTGCCACTCGCGTATCGTTCATGCAGGTGCCGCGACGCGAGAATTGGGAGTGCGTTCCTGGGGACGATCATTCCGGGCACTGCTTGGCCCGCGGAACAACTCCGCGAACCACGCGCGAAGCAACCGCGTCGTCTCTGATCATCCCTCTCGGTTGACTTTCCCGTGGCGGCGCGGCCACGTTTTTTTCTTTTCTTTCGCATGACGACGTATACACAGGAGCTAACGAGAACAACTGCATAATCTTCGTATAACGTGCTGGATGGCCAAGAGGTTTTTGACCACGTGCTTGTCGGGAGATGCATTACTCCTCTGTAACCATCCTTGCTTCGGACTTGCGGGGCCTCGGAGGCAGCCTCATACGCGCGGAGGAATACGTAGGCGATTTTGCATTAAACGTATTCTAGGATGCATGGTGCATACGCAGCTTGACCGGTCGATGCCGGTATAACGGTCACTGTGCGCTAGCCTCTGCATGCCCTTTTTTGACCGGTCCGTTACACGAGGTGTGCAGCAACTAGAGGTGTGTCTATCAAACTCACCGGTCGCGCTGCTGCCGTATGCATGCAATCTGTCACGCAGCCAAGTGCCGATGCGGCTTGGCTGTCAGGCATTCTGTCTTGCACATGTAGCAATTGATTTCCATTACTGCGCCTAGGAAAATGGTGCTCGGCAGTGTTCGCAAGCTAACACTACCGTAGCTGTACATCAATCTCTTCCAACTCCTGCCGCTCCCATGCGGACTTTTTGATGTGGCCAAGAGCCTTCCGGACAGCATATTCTCCTTCCCATTCGATCCAAAGAACGTTATAGAACTGCCGATAGGAAATTTTCCCCTTGGAATTTTTCACAAGTTCTTCGGAGAAACCACCCCAGTTTAAATTAATATCCCCATGGCCCTTGGATATCGCAACAAGTTCACACTCTTGCCCGATTAGTGCTGCTTCAGGATCACCAAGAATCACCCGAAGACCGCCTGATTTTGATCCCCGTGCATCAACCACGATTACGTCCTCTCGCTTACGCTTACTATGTGCAGCGATTTTGAATTTGGCCCGGTACGACCGAAATTGAAGATACGGAGGCCAAGAGAGCTGGGCGGGGTCGGGCGGAAGCTCTACCACCATGGGAATCGGATATGGGAATGTAACATCAGGTACTGTCGCGGTCGTGTAATATTCGAAGCGCTTACCGATGCGTTTATAGTGGTCATGGAGGATCCACCCATCTGGAGGTGATGCTGATGCTTGAGCACGAGCACGCCATTCATGCCCGTGGTGATCGTTGCGAATTCTTCTTTGATTCCCCGTGTATGGATCAACTTGATACCAGTCGAACAAGGGCTCTAGGTTGAGGTGCCGGAAGTAGTCCCACCTCTTTTCCTTCCCTTTGAGAAGCTCATAGTCGCTTATTTCCAAGGTGATGGAGTGGGAAATTTGACCTTTCCATCCCAGCCATGACCAAGATGGTACGGCATAACCACTGATGGTTCGATACTGTGCTCCTCTCCTCGAGGACGAGTTAGAGTCTGGTTGCCAAAGCATTGCCAGGTCAAAGAAGAACTCCGGTAAACCGTAGATAAACCCCCCGGGAAATGATTTCTCTAGGGATTTTTCGATTCCAACGAAAGCTCTCTGCATGTCTTCCGGAAACGTCAAGTTTCTTGTGTTGTATTCATTGACTGCAGTACTCCACTCAGACAAATTTGGCCACGATTCAATGTGGAGCGTCAAGTGCTTCCACTCAGGCAACTCCAGCGAGCCGGGGTCCCATTTTCCAGAATAATCTTCCTGCCATGCGGACTGTTGGCACTGCCAAAATACGGTGTTTTGGTGGAAGACAATATATCTTCGGGCAAGAAACATCTCTTGGAAGGTCCATCCTCTTGTAGTATGATGCGACTCTTTCAATTGCCTATTGGAAATTGATTGAAATGAATAGTATTGGAAGTTCAAGGATCGCTGAGGAAGCTGGCGTGGGCGTGATCCTAATCCGACGCCAGGAAGCCCCGAAGTTGCGTCTGTTCCGTCGGCTGCAACGATTGTGCAGTACGCATTTATGAAGATGGTGTCCATGTTCAGTACGTGGAGAAGCTTGTTCTCTTCGTCGTCCTGCACGATACATAGGCGATCAACCCAAAGATAACGTTCCCCCAGCCGTTGCAATAACCGTAGTGCATCTCGAATTGTTTCTGGAAGTTGTACCAGTGGTGAGTCAACCGTGATGCTTCCTTTTTTGCAGAGCATGTCGATGTTGTCCATCCGGGCCTCTGTTGCCGCAGCAAGTTGGCCCCAGACATAGGAGAGCGCAAAATATCTTGTGGTGCTTGGTAGCTGAACTAAGCAACCCTGCTCAACATCGACCAAAAGTAAACTTTTCAAAGCAGAGTCTTGATTCTGCGAATGGCTCCTCAGACATTCATGACCATGTGTTTTGTCACAGTCATACAACCATTGCTGAATTCTGGAAATGTCAATCCATGCGCTGTCTGTTGTACAATTAACTTTTATCTCACGAAACATAGTGGACAGCAATGAAATCTCGGAGGGGCGCCCTTACCTACAGATACGGGTTGCGGTCCAGGGCCATTATGCATGAAGAACATGTAAATAGGGTCCGGAGGACCTGCATAAAAGTAGAGAAATGCTGTGCAGGCATGCAGCGTTACTGTATCGGTAGCTCTGTTCGATTCAGGCTGGATGGATTCTGATATCGCCTGGCAGTTTTGGCAGGTAGGTGCTCTTTGCTGGACGTCTGCGAAACTTCCCAAATCCGTATAGCAGTATTGTTTGAGTGTTAATTCTGCGCCGATTTCTTCGCATTTTTCGCAGACCATCTTTCCTCTGCAGTGACGCAGCGGGCAAAGCGACGACACCCTTTGAGTTCTCCGAGGAATTTGGGAGACGTAGGCCAGAAGGTACCCCGCATCGCCGCGTTGCAGGCAACAGCAAAGTCTTGCAAGCGAGAGGATTACCTAAGCCATTGAAGTGTTGTCCCCACATTTCGTATATTACCGCAAGAGCATTGATATGGATTTCTTCAAAAAATCTTGGCAAACTTGAAAATGCACGGTGTAATCTCTCTAGATATTTGTAGTCTTCTTGGTGGATCCTGATCTCAATCTCAATAGCTTGTGATCACTTGCAACATACTGTGGTCCCAGACGCGGAAGTTACAGCAGGGACGGGCTTTCCCTTCCTTGAAATAGAATTGCCGATGATTCTAAAGCTGTTATTTCATTCTAGTTGTCCGAAGACGCATTTTGTTGCAATTGGATCATCCATTCCACCATATTTACAACCCGCCGTTTGCGACTCAAGGTTGTATGACGACAGTATCGCAGGCCCTAGAAATCAATTAAACTCGCACATAGAAAGGCTTCTCCCCATCAAACCCTCCAGACAAACCAACCTTCCTTCAGAACCCACGCTCACTCACTCTCCACCGCCGCCGGCAGACTCCGCCTCCTCCTATCAATCGCCCTCTGCACATCCACAATCTCCTCCTCGATCTCAACATGCACGCGTAGCTCTTTTTCCTGGAGCGTATTGTAGACGCTGCGCAGCTCCTTGAAATCCAAGTCGTCGACAAGATGCGCGAAGGCGAGCATTAGGTATGCCTTCGAGTAGGGCAGGTGCAGCAAGCCGCGGAAGAAGACGCGCTTAGCAGCAGCGCGGTTGGCGGTCGAGACGAGGTACAGGACGTACGAAGTCCACAGGGCAGAACTCTTCTTGCCGCTGGGGATGGCACAAGGATGTCAGTTACGATGCTTCGGGTGGTGGTGGGAAGGGTGGGAAAATGGGAACGTTACCTCTCACTATCAACCGCCTTCTCGAAGGCCGCGCGCACGGCATGTGTCGTGCCGCCGAGGTTCTCGCCGCGCTTGAGCTCGGAGTAGATGGCGAAGAGCCAGCCGGCGATCGACTGCTCGCTCTGCTGCAGCACGATGTCGTGCATGATGGCGCGCACGCGGTCGTCGACGCGGAAGCGGGCTTCGTTGGCGGCGTACATGGCCAGGAACTTGGTGTTATTGGGGAAGAGCGTGATGCTTTCGTGCACCACCGAGCGGGTGATGACGGGCTTGAAGAGCTTGACGCGCTTGGAGTGGTACGAGAGCAGCTGGCACTGGAGTTGATGGGCGATCTCGTTGGCGGCGGAGTGCAGGAGACCGCGGGCCTGTAGGAGGGACGAAATTTCGAGGAATGTGCTCAAAGCTGCTTCGATGTTGCTTTCTTCTTGGATGTAGGTGAAGAGGGCGAGGCATTCTGCATAGTAGACTGCTAGCGTGGTATCGCCAACGGATATGCTGTGATCACGTCCCTCGACGAGAGTGTTGCGGACCTTGAGCACTGTAGCAGGATGAAACTTGTTATCGTCGTCATCGGTAGAACGCGCTTCTGGTTCCGGTTTGGCGTCGCCAATTGAGGAAAGACGGTGCCTTGCGGACCTCAGATCGTCGGTCCGGAGAGCCTCCCATATCCAAGATCGCCATAGTAGGATTGTGTGCTTGCGGGCGTCAGCGGGTAGCTGATTGCTCATTCCTATTGCCATGGAAAATACGCGGTTGGCTGCCTCCGATTTTCCGGAACGGCTCTCAATTAGGGCGTATGCGTTGTAAAGACGTAGACTCGACGATCGCTTCTTTAGTAGTGCCTTCGCAGCCTTTGCAGCCCCAGTCGGGTTGCAATGCCATTCGAAGGCAAGATAGTACTCAGCAACGGCGTCGTCTGAGATCGAGCCTGCCAGAGTCTTGAGGGATCTGCTCAGCCACTCCAGCTGTTCTTGATTGCGTGTTCCGGAGAAGAAGCCCTTGGAAAAGAGGTCATCGGTTGTTACCTGGAAGCATACTGCCGGTGGGTTCCAGTTGTCGAGCTCATAGTGAGAGTCAACTTCAGGCTCAGCCGAGGTAGTTAGAAGGAGGTGCTTGGATACGGTAGCGTTGAGCCTCTCACTCCGCAAGAACGGGTCAAGCCACCATGACCGAGTCTGCAAATCGGATGGTAATGGCGGAAGAGCCCAGAAGCAGAGATAGGCTTCGACGAGCAGGGTTGGTGGTAGTTTCTCTACCAAAAGTTGGAGCTCGCTCTTGATGTCTGAGTACAGAACAACATGGAAAGGATCGTCTTCTCCAAACTCATCTGTAGTCCGTCCTGGCCATTGCAAGACATTCATTCGGTGAGTCTCCTTTTGAGAAAAGGATTCGAACAGGCGTCGCAGAGAGATGTCACTCTCTTCATCTTGGATAGTGGATTCAGGCGGGTCTGGGAAGACACCATCTTGTCTGGCATTTGCCCAGCCAACCGCGCCGGTCTCGCCGAAGCGGGGACATTCGCTCTCCCAAAATTCTTCAAAATCTTGCAAGATTGTTGACTTGGGCGTGTCCTCACCGAAAGTAGGTCTGAATAGCTGAAGTTCTAGTAATGCTTGCCAGAGCGCAATTGCCCTCTCGTGATAGCCGGCATGTTTCATCAGTGATGTAAGCCGGAGGAATACGTAGATACGCAGGTGCTGAGCTTCTCTTGTGGTAGACTTTGAGATGATCTTCAAGCATTCCAAGAACTTTGACCTACAGTCCTCAAAATGAAACTCCGCAAGATTGGTCTGTAGAGCGTCGAGATACTTCATCCATAAAGTCGTACTTTCGCGGTTCTCTGAAAGCACTTCCTTCCATCGGTTGAAATGTTCTTCTCTCTGGTGAATCTTGGAACTTTCGTCCATAAGACCAGCAATCAAGCGCTCGGACTTCAGAACCTTCAAAGCTCTCTGGTAGATGTCAAAACGGAGAGACGCCAGGGCATGTAGCTCCGATGACTTTAGCTGACGATGAGTATCAGAAGACCCTATACGGATCATCGACTCCTGGTGTTCGACCAGATCCAACCAGGTTTGGAGATCATTGGGCTCGTCTTGGACTCTTCTGGTCAGCAATGCATTCCGCTGCTTTGTTTCGGAAAAGAAATCAGCATGTGAGCCAGCATCCACATCATCACTAGCATACTCCAAGTCGGAGTCTTCGGGTTGATTGGAAGGCTTGGCCTTGCCCTCAATTGATCTGTAGTCGATCTTGTCCGCCTCTGGCTCAGGCGATTCTGAGCCGCGCTTCCTCTTCAAGCTGCGTACAGGAATGAAGTCCTGGTTCTGATCGAGTTCACCGGCAGTATCATGAGCGGGCTTGACAAGACGCAGAATTGGAGCCTCTTTGCCAAAGACCCTTTTGGACAGCAATTGACGCTCAGATCCACCATGACGTCGGCGCATGTCAATGATAATGGTGCGGTCATCGGAAGCAAACCTGTCAATCCTCGCATAGGATGGTAGTCCTAGCACAGAGCCGTATCCGGCCCTGTAATAAGGCGGCACACTGTATTGGTGTAGCCTGCCATACTGAAGATTGGCCAAGTCTCCTTTGCGGTCGATAACGTATATGACATCGTCGCCTACTGCTTGTTTCTGAGCCGGTCGTTCTGCAACAGCACGGTCGTCACGTCTCTCTTCGCGCCTAGTATCGCTCTCATGCTTGTGCTTGTGGCGGCGCTCGTCACGCTTCTCGCGCTCGCGATGCTCGCGATGCTCACGGTGATCTCGGTCTCGGTCTCGGTGACGGCGGTCACGGTCGTCATTGTGACTGCGACTGTGGCGATCACGATGGCTCTTGTGATCGCGCTCGCGATCTTCGTGGCGGTCTCGTCGACGGCGTTGTTTCTCGTCGTCGGGCTTGGGGCTGGGTTCTTTGGGTGGCGCGGGTGGCGGAGGTTTTGGCTTGAAGCTCGAGAACTTGGGCACAGCAGATTTCCCAGCCTGATCCATGGTTAATCGGCGACGTTGAGACGGAACACCGGGGCATACGAACCTGGGGAGGGTCCATGTTGCGGGCGGGCGACAGCTGTGAGATCAGCGGCGGGCGGCGGCGATTCGGGCCGGAGCGGCAGAAAAAGTTGGGGCGGTGAGGGCATTTTCAGTTCTGAGAGCGCGCGCATCGCATCCACTCTGCTGCGCGACACTCCCAGATTCAACTTGCGCTGCGCCCGTCTCCCGCCTCTCTTTTCCATGGACGCAGCGCTGCGCTACACCGCCATCAATCTCTCGCCAATATGACGTCCGCCCTCCAGCAACAGCTCGCCCAGATCGCGGCAACGAGCACCCACCAGCTCGATCTAAAAGCTCAGAAGGCTTCCCACGGCAAGTCGCTGCTGTTCGAGCCCAGGATTGCCGCCTCGCAGGACTTCAATACCATCTACCAGATATGCCACGAAGGCTACCAGGACCTATGCATGCTGGATCCTCGCTTCGCCGCCTTCGCGCAAAACCTGTTCAGCGAGCAGAGCAAGACCGAGGACAGGACACAGATGACCAAGAAGGAGAATGAGGAGCTTGACGTTGTGTTGGAGAGCTTTCTCGGCTTGGTCGGCGCCAGGATATTGCTGAAGCCTGCAGTGAAAGCTGTCGAATGGCTCGTTCGCCGCTTCCGGTATGCTTGACTTCGCCAATCAATCTCCAATGCACTCATACTTACATGTCTTGGCGCCGCAGTATTCATGAATACAACACAGAATTCACCATCTTGACCTTCCTTCCGTATCACAGCACTCCTGTCTTCTTGAGCCTGCTGTCCATCCTGCCCAAGAAGTTTTCGCCCACCTATCGATTCCTCTTTCCCTACATTACCTCGCTCGCAAGTCCGCCGCGTCAAACGATCGTGTACACAGCCACCCACACCCCGGCTTTCTTGTCGGCCCTCAATTCCTACGTCCTGAAGGTTACCAAGGCACACCAGCAATCGCCAGCTCTGATCTCCTTCTGGGCTAGTGTGGCGACCCAGGCTGTTCATGGCATGCTGGATGAGGCCAAGGCTGGCAGAGGAAATGTCCAGCGCCAGCGTGAGGAGGATGTTATTCTGCGCATTCTTCCCGTGCTCAACGAGGCATTGACCCTGAAGAATGCGCCCGAGCTGAAGATTGGCTGCTACATGATCATGACGGTCATGGCAACCAAGGCATCATTTGAAGACAAGCTTCTGAACGGAATGATGGAAGCAGTCACTTCCAGCTGGTCTGTAGAGACATTAAGTGACGCCCTGACCTCCCTCGCAGTTTTGGCCCAGGAGAGAAGGAGCGCAAAACTGTCCAAACCGGTCTTGAGGAGTCTCCTCAAGTTGGATCAGCTGGCCGCCAGGATTTCGGACCTCTCCCAGCGGTGTCGCGTTGACAGGCTGGCTTTTGGCTGTGTTCTGGGTATACTAGAGAAATACGGAAAGTCGGCATCTTCGGACAGCTCCGCATGGCTGGATGTGGTGGAGAAGACCCTGCACGCTCAGATCTACGATGATCTGCAGACTGGCGTGATAATCAAGTCGCTACTGGTTACCGTTCAGAGGATCGACTTGGCTACCGACGTTACTTCTGAGCAGCGGAATCTCCTGGCCGATTTGATCATCCGCCTGAACCAGTCCGCCGACATTGGACAGACTATCGCAAAGGTTATTGATGGAGAGGGCATGGATGTTGAGAAGTTGGAGATGCAGCTCAAGACCGTCCTGCGGCCTGCTCTGGAACCTAAGAAGGATGAAGATGACGACGTCGACATGGAGGATTCTCAACCTGCCCTGCCAGATGCTATTGAAGACGTTTTGTCTACGCTGCCTTCTGAGACATCGGAGGAATCATTCTTGGTCTCTCATGATTCGGCAACTTTCGAGGCTCTCTCAAAGGCATTTGTGCGATGCGTATCCTCTCAGGATTCTCTCGAGAAATTCTCGCAGGTTCCTCTCTTCTCTGGGAATGATTCTCGCTACCTGACTTTCCTTGCCCGGTTCTGGTGTGGATCGTACCCGGCCTTGGCAAGGAGCACTGCAGTGAGGCTGGCAACGCAATGGTTTGGCGCGCTCCAGGACAGCAAATCCGACTTCCAGGCTCTCATCCCTTACGTTGTAAGCGGTCTCGCAGATAACTCCCCTGGTGTCCGTAAAGCTGCTGCAGAATGCGCTGCGGCTCTCGCCGGGAAATTCCCTGCGAAGAAGGGCACGAAGGCTGCCGTTTGGGGCCGCGAGACGATTTACGGAAGCTCGTCCAAGTCTATCAAGTGGCTTTCTACCGATGATGCTGCTAAAGTGCTGACTGCCGCAGTCCTGCCAACCTTGGAAGAGTGCGCTCTGGATGCGAACCATATCAAGCAAGTCTTCCAGACCGCGATGGACGACAGCGCCCACAAGCATGCAGGAGCATCCGCACACGGTCCTGAATTCAAGTCTGCTCTCAGAACCTCTCTTTGCGGCTTCCTGAGCAGCCATGCTGTGAACACGCCCCTCCTTGGAATCAGGTTGCGTTTGTTCTCGTTCTTTGACCAAGTCGGCAAGAGCGGATCGAGCTCTCGTGTCCAGATCATGCTTCCTGCGGTGGAGAAGTGGCTTTCCCTCTCCAAGGCTGAAGCCACTGCTATCTGCAGCATCGAGTCTCTCGATCTGGTTGAAGTTGACCGACTTCACCTTCGTGCAATTGGGTCTCGCGATGCTGAGGGTCTGCACTTGTTGCAGAGAATCATCGAAGGCAAGTTTGGAACGGATCGAGCCAACATCCAGCAGGCCGCTTTCGAGCGCCTGCGTGCAATCTGGTCTTCATTGAAGGGAAGCATGAAGCGGGAGGCAGCCCAGTTCTTGCTTGGCCTTGCGCTCAACTCGTCTGATGACGCACTTGTCAAGACAAGACAGGAGAACGCTCTCGAGACTTTGAGGACCGTTGAACTTCCTACGGACGTTCTCGTCGCATTCCTCGATGACATTCCGAATGCTGTGCAGCTCCCGGAGAACCCGCCCGCAGCGAAGCGTAGGAGAACCAGCAAGGCTGAAATGGCCCGTTTCGACCCCAGGGATACCGAGGAGACTACCAAGGCCCTTGAGAAACTCACTTTGGTCCTTGAACTTGTCGAAGGTTCGTCTCCAGAGAACCACCCTGCTCTGCTGCGCGGCTTGTTCCATATTCTTGGCGAGCTTCAGCAGTACAAGGTCCAGACGAGCTCCAGCCTGGTCTACCTCCAGAGCCTCATTATCAGTTCCCTCCTGGCCATTGTCGACAGAATGAAGGCTACCGGCGCAGAAATCGACCAGGCCGCTATTCGCGCGGATCTCCTCGTCGAATGCGTTCGTCATACGTCCAACCCGCAGGTCCAGAATGCAGCACTTCTGCTCATTTCAAGCCTGGCTACGTGCGTTCCGGATGTTGTTCTTCACAGCGTCATGCCAATTTTCACCTTCATGGGCTCTTCGATCCTCCGCCAGACCGACGACTACTCTGCACATGTTGTCGACCAGACAGTCTCCCGCGTCGTCCCGCCCCTTGCGGCATCTCTGCGCAAGAGGAAGAGGGATCTGGTGCTCGGTGCCGCTGACCTTCTACTTAGCTTCACGGCAGCATATGAGCACATCCCTCTGCATCGTCGCCTCGGTCTCTTCGGGCAGTTGACTAAGAAGCTCGGCCCCGACGACTCTCTCTTTGCCATTCTCGCCATGCTTCTTGAAAAGTATCCCGAGGACGCCGCAGTTCGCCGTTTCGCTACTGAGCTGATGAGGATGTTTGATCCTGTCACCAACTTGAAGGCTTCTACGAGGTATCTTGAGCTTGTTCAGGATGCACTGAAGCCTAAGCGCACCATGTCTGAAGTCCTTTTCTCTTTGAGTGAGAAGGACGCGGACCAGATTCAGGAAACCGCTGTCACTCTTCTCGAGGCTCTTTCGTCGCTACTCCAGGATGGCCACCTCCACAGCAGGGTTCTGAGAGTGCTGAGGGAGGATAGTGAGGATGCTGCCGCACTCCGCACCGTCTTTACCCAGCTTCTTGAGAAGACGATTCAAATGTCTCAGCAGTACAAGCAGCAGGAGGATCTCAGGGCTGCTTGTGGCCAGATACTCTCCAGCCTCCTCCGTCTTCTGCCCACCGCCGAGCTTGTCAAGTCTACTGACACTCTCCTTGGTCATGCAAGTGACGATGTCCGCCGTACGGCTCTTCGCGCTGTTGAGGCTCAGGCCATCAATGTCAAGCAGGGCGATGCTCCGGCTAGGATTGCTCTGCTTGAGTTCCTGCCTCGCATTACCTCCGTTATCCAGAACTCTGAAGATATCAGCCTCAAGCACACGGCCGTCGCTTGCATCGACCAGATTTCGGAGAAGTTTGGCAAGAAGGACACTGCAGCCGTTGCAACAGCGGCCGAAGTCGTTGCTGGCGACCGGGCCCTTGGTGCTTCCGAAGATCGTCTGCGCGTCATGTCCCTTCTTTGCCTTGCATCCACCGTGGAAATCCTGCAGGATGACTTCATTCCCCTCATCCCGAAGGTTCTCCCCAAGGCTTTCGCGTACCTCGAGGAAAGCATCAATGCGGGTGCCAAGGGAGACAGCCTGCACAATGCTGTCTACTCGCTCCTGTCTTCCATCATCGAGCGTATTCCCTACATCTTCTCGGGCTCTTACCTCGATTCGGCACTGCAACTCTCGCACAAGTCCGCCGCTGCAGAGCTCAGCGACGAGGCCGACGAGAACCGCAAGCAGTTCTGCCACCTGGCTGCCAGGCAGATCGACGCAAAGGACTGCTTTACCGCGCTCGACCGCAACTGGGACAGCGCAGTCAATGCCGGCTTCCCGGCGCCGAAGGAACACCTCTCCATGCTGCACACGGCGCTCGAGACGCGCCTCAAGTCCGTCGTCGGCAAGAGCGCGCAGACGCTATTCAGCTTCTTCCTCAAGGCCTTCGACCTCCGCCGCACCCAGCTGCAGAGCACCTCGGACGATGCGGAGGAGAGCGAGACGCTTAGCGAGATCAACGAACTGGAAGAGCAGATCAACTCGGTCGCCCTGACGATGGTCATGAAGCTGAACGACGCGTCCTTCCGCCCCTTCTTCGTGCGCCTGGTCGAATGGGCTGCGTCGGCCCTGCCCAAGAAGGAGGCTCGCGGCCGCACGCTGCGCGCGACCAGCCTGTTCGTCTTCCTCGGCGCCTTTTTCGACAAGCTGCGCAGCATCGTCACTAGCTACTCTAGCTACGTGCTCGAGCTGGCCGCTGAGATTCTGGGCCGCGAGGAGGTCGCGGGCGTTGAGGAGGCTGCGCTGCTGCGGGCGGTGTTGGGCGCGTTGACGAAGAGCTTTGAGAATGATGAGGATGGTAAGTTCCACTTCTCTCTTACACACCGTCCAACTTCTCTAAAAAAGACAAAAACATACTGACATTCACCCGAACAGACTTCTGGACCGCCCCCTCCCACTTCACCACCATCTCCACGCCCTTGCTCACCCAGCTCTCAACCTCGGCATCCTCGCCCCTCCTCCACTCGCACGCCATCCCCGCCCTCACCGCCCTCGCCGCCGCCGCCTCGCACGCCGCCGACCACCACAAGGCCCTCAACACGCGCATCCTGCAGCTCATGCGCGCCGACGCCGCGCCCACCCGCCTCGCCGCCGTGCGCGCGCAGCAGGCGCTGACGGACGCGCTCGGCGAGGAGTGGCTCGCGCTTTTGCCCGAGATGCTGCCGTTTATTAGTGAACTGCAGGAGGATGATGATGAGGAGGTTGAGAGGGAGACGTTGAGGTGGATTAGGCGGATTGAGGAGATTTTGGGGGAGAGTTTGGAGGGGATGTTGCAGTAGATGGGGGGAGGGATGGAGGGTGAGGGGGTAATTGGTTTGGGGAAGACAGGACGGTGGCTTTTTTGAGACGTTGTTTCGGTATGTAGGAGGTATGGAGAAAAGAAAGCGAGGGAGGGAGGGAAAAGTTTGTGAGCGTTTTTTCCGATGGGCGCTTGGGTGGTGTGTAAAATGGGATTTGAGACTTTTCTGTTTTCCTCTCCGTATGTGCTTATCGTTACGGTTGTACAGAAATAAGCTGGATCTCACACCGGGGACGTTCGGATAGCCAACGGCAACGAAACTTTTTTTTTTTTTTCCAACGAGACTCAATATGATGTTTCCGCTGACTAATCAAACATAGTAATGCCGGCTAGAAAGAAGCGAATGCGATCCTTCGACTAAACACCAACATCTCCCGTCACACCGCACCTCAGCTGAGAGTTAGACTAATCACAGCCAGACTCAAAGCGGGGCTGACTTCTACCTCATATTGGACCACTTCTGCGTTTCTTGGTACGTTCTTGGCAAGCGGCCGTCGCGTTGATATCTTCTACCACTAAGCACCGATAAACAAATGCTCTTTAATTCTGATAGTTGTTTTTAGCCTTGTTTTCTTTTGGTGCCATGGAATCGCCAAGTAGATACTGTCCCAAGGACAGTGCAACCCCCCAACCCGACCTCGAGACATGCGAGTTCTGCGAGAAGATCCACGTCCGTAATCCGGACCTTTCTAGAGACGAGATAAACGGAATGTTCCACGGTTATTGCTCTACCTGCGTACCTCCAGACCTATCACTCTGCGGTCGATGCCAGCATATGAGACTTCGGCATCAGCTTTTCTGCGAGCAACACGAAACCTTTGACGAAACGGTAGTGCCAATGGACGACTTAAAGGCGTCTGAACGAGACGATGCCCCTACCAGTTGCATCTTATGTTCATTCGTTCTGCGGATTGCCCTGTGTTTAGGAGCATCCGTTGAAGGCGTTTCGATTGAAATCGGCAGTGCGGATGACAAGCACGTCTATCCAAGAGATGATTCTAACCGCAAGAGGCGGTGTTTGCTTGGACTTGAAGACTCATCTGGAATCGATTATGTCTCGTTGGTAGCAGAAGATCTTACCCCCAGTTGGCACGCACATCCCGAATATGCAGAAAGGGGGAGAGCTTTTCTTTCACAGTCACAAATGATCAAAGAGGTTATCGATTGGAACTACTTGAAGGAGTATTTGAAGGTCTGTTGTGAGGAACACGAGGATTGTCGCCAAGAACATGCGCAGCTACCGTCTGGGTTCCGACTTATCGATGTTCAGGACAGATGTCTTGTACGCGGATGGCCTGGGGTTGAGTTCCTTGCTCTGAGTTATGTCTGGGGTACGGATCTCGAGAGACGAGAATGTGTAAAAGGAGCCCTCACGAAAAACTGTGTGGAAGAATTGGAGCACAAGGACAGCCTTCAACCATCCGAACTACCAGCCACCATCGAAGATGCCATTCAGGCATGCATGGCACTTGGGGAGAGATACCTGTGGGTCGATCGTTTATGCATCCTGCAAGATGATCCCGACAGCAAAAGGCATCAGATCCATGCTATGGGGAGCATATTTGAGTCCGCAAAACTGGTTATAGTAGCTGCTGGAGCAGAGAATATGCATGCAGGCATATCCGGTATCAGTAAGATCCGAAGGAACATACAGGTATCAACTCGATTTTCCGGAATGGAGGTTGTACAGCAGTTGCCTCACATCCTGAAGAGCGTTAAAACAACTGTCTGGTCTACCAGGGGATGGACGTACCAAGAGGCGGTCTTGCCAAGACGAAAAGTCTGGCTTACAGACGATCAAGCGTTCTTTGAGTGCGGCAAGGGTGTCGTTTCTGAACACAACTTTGGAAAAGTGGCAAATGCAGAGTATCTCCAGGCCGGGGTGGCTCAGTTGTACCCCTTTGAAATGTCTTCTGCTGAGACGTACTATTACCATCTTCAGTTATACACGCAGCGGACCCTCACTTTTGATTCCGACATCTTCAACGCCTTCACAGGAATCGGAAATTCTCTTTACGGAGATGACAGTCTAATTTTCGGCCTACCACATAAGGATTTCGACCAGGCTCTTCTGTGGGAAGCTTTGGACACGTATGCTGTAGCCCGCGAAGGCCGAGATACTGAAAATTTGGTCCTACCAAGTTGGACATGGGCCTCAGTCAAGTGTCAGGCATACCGATCGCTGCGTGTTGGTTCGCTTTTCTGTGGTACACTGGTCCAGTGGTCGGTATGCACGGAGTCTGAGGAACAACCCACACTTCTACCCATCAAAGCAAGAGGAGCACCCTTAAGGTGGAAAAAAGAAGGATTCCACAATCGTGCGGAGCCCTCTCCTCATCTGTACCTTACAGTTGCTTGGATCCAAAATTTCATTCGGGGCAACCTACCACCGTCGCTTCAGTCCGCTCGCAACAGGACCTTTGCGGAAATAGATGCATCAGCACAGTCACAATGGCCCAACTACAGCTCATTCTGCGAGGATCAGTGTGCACTATGGATCGATGCAAACGGAGTTCCAGCAGGTCTCACTGCCCAGCTGAAACCCGGAGATCTTGTTGGCCACGTACTGACGGCATTTCTTACAATAATCACCACTTCTGGTCCATATGGCAACGAATGTTTGCTACGAGATCACCGTGACCAAATAGTTGGAATGGCACGGGTGTACGGCCGATCATTGCCGACTGTTCCGAATACCAGGATCAAAGCTGTTGCCGTTTCCATTTCTTTATCTGTGTACAATGATCTAACCTATTTCGCCTCGTGCTATCCCAGCCTCCAAGGATTGAATCATCGAGATCCAAGGTTTGAGGCTGCAGCGCAAGAATTGTGGCGAGATCGGGAAGAGAATTTTACATTCTTTGATTCTGAGGGGAATGCACTTATCCCACCTCCCGTGGTCAACGTCATGTTAGTCGAAGAGAGTGGGGGATTCTGCCGTCGCATAGGCCTCGGATGGGCCTATCTAACACGGTGGATGCAAGAGAATCCAGTGTTCGAGACTATTGTGCTGAGGTGAGGAACTGGCGTACTCTGGCTTTCGAGAAAAGAAAAGGAGAGAGGAAAAGGTGTTCAGCGTTTTTTTTTTTTTTTTTGGCGGGAGCTTTTGGGTGGTGTGTAAACTCGGTTTTGCCTATCCAGTCAAGCAAGATTGTAAGCACGGATTATCTGCGAGTATTCTGTTTCCAGTGTCTACCTTCTTTGAGCGAAGTAATTGATGGAATCAACTTCTAGAAAACTGAGACGAGTCTCTAAGCTTAACTTCGTCAACGTTCCCCACCTTCTTAGCTGCTTCACGCTCTTGGAGGCTCAAAAAACATTGCCTGGGCCATCCATCTCACCCCTTTGTGGCTGAAGTCTGTTGCAAATGTCAGAGAAATCTCTTCAAGATGTGCATCCGAAAAATAGAGATGTGCATACTCATTGCAACAAAGTCCTCTGGGCCGTCGAGATCAAGTGGCTCCTTTTGGATTTTGAAGTCCGCAATGTCAAACTTCGGCGTATTCCTGAACGCCTTCAGATACAACCAGACTCTCTGAATAGGCAGAGATGTGAAGATGTCATGCCGATTGGCTCTGACGATCTCTTTGTTGGCATCCGAGAGCCTGCAGTTGTTCATGATGACGTCCGTTTTAATACGCAAGAATAACATCCGCCCAGCCTGACTGACGTCATAAAAATAATCCTCCGGGGTTGCACCTAGGACTGTCAGCCTACAGCTTGCAGCGTTTGTGATATGTTCATACCTGGGCGTAGATGTTTGTAAATCTCGTAGAGATACTTGCGCCTGCCAAGCAGCTCGAATCCAACCATGGTCGCAACCCATTGCGACATGTGCACTTCTGGCTTGGGAAGTTTCACACATTCGTAGACGCTGCTGACTTTTGGGCCTCCGAGGAGTGAAACAGCGCGCTCAAGCTTCTGGAGGTACTTCAGCCTCGGGTCATCGGGCTGGTCCGTTACGACCTTGAATCCTTTTCTTGGGTCTTTGAGGTAATCGACAAGGATTTCTTTCGTGTAGTCATTGGATCGGAAGGCAATAGCCTTGGTCGACCAAGCCTCTTCTAGCAAAAGCTCATTGATGAGGCCGACGTGACGAGGCTCCAGGGGAAAACATCTGAAATAAAAGACATGGTCCGCCGAACGGCCTTGATATCCATTCAATGGAAGGAACTTCCTATCCACGATCTTGGAGTAGTTGTTGCCGCATTTCTCGATTGGTAGGTCCTCTAATATCGAACCAGCTGACTCAGGTTTGATGTGGAGCTCTTTCATAGCGTTCAACATGACCGCTCGTTCAGCTTGGTCGCCTTCGTCGATCGATGTTGGAAGCATGAAGCTTCGAAAAACGATCATGAGGTCGGGCGCGATCGGGGCGAAATTGTGATACTCCGTGTAAAGCCCAGGCTGGAGTTCACCCGAGTCCGGGTCGATGCGTGGGCTGACGGGCCCCTCGAAGATGCCGTACGCGTTTTCTGTGAGGACAAACTCCTGGCCCGCCAATTTCGGGGTACAGAACGACATGAAGCTCCCCTGGGCGTGCAGAATAAACATGAGCGCATCGTGTGTATACGCCGTTTGCTGTATCCTTTCCGCCCATCGCATTTCTGGATCCATCTCCAGAGCCAAAATTTGTCGAATATTGTCAAACCACACGTCCTTTGGTCTCTTGAACTTTCTCTTCTCCATATATTCTTTCAAATGTTCCTTGTCGTCCGAGTTGTACGTGTCTAAAGAGTCGTGATCGTACCGTTTATGGAAACCACTGTTCCTGTATTTCATGAGAAAGAAAAACTTCCGCAGACAATCTCGCTCGCTACGACGCAAAGCCAGGATATTGGTACGTGTGGCGAAAGTCTTTCTGGCTTTCCGAATAATGGTTGCTGCATCAGACTCCAGCTGAGCAAGGCGCTTTTCCAAATCGTATCCATCACCCATATCCTTCTCTCGGTACATGTCGACGATCCCGAACTCCGACCGTAGCTGGCATGGTTCCACGTTGCCCGACTGGAGGTTGATGGAGTTTATGACACAATCGTGCGGTTTGCCCTTCGATTTTCCACGCCGCTTGGCCGGGCCGGGAGGAGGTTGGGTCGCCGCTGCGAAGTTACGCAGAATAAATCGTGGGATGAAGTGATGGAACTGCGTTCCTTGTGCGTTTCGTTCGCGGTGTCTCGAAGGTCTGGCAGCCATGATGGGCGTGAGTGTTGAAGAATCGGAGCGTAATGCGAGAGATTCATATTCTTTGAATGCGTTTCAGCCTTGCCTCTTCCCAATATGGGAGCGGGGTCGAGGCAGCAATATCACCCTTGTATGATGACGTGGCAATGCAATCGACCTTTTGAGGCAGTGCTCCCATACTCCAATAGGTTTTATAAGTTCCAAGAGCGAATTCATGCTTGTGGCTGTGTATGCTTTATCGTTCGATTTTTGATGTTTTGCTCATGAAAATTTTAGTCGTAGCACGATCGACCAGTCTTCGCGTATTTAGTTCCGAGCTGACCGATGCTCTTTACTGATTCTGGTGTATGCGTTTTCTAAGTAAGAAATCAGTCGTTTGGCAGCATTTATACTTGGGGACTCCTAGAACCTCATCTTGAATGGAAACTTACAAGCATTAGGACCCAGAGACTGCTTTTCTCTAAGCATTTTCAACGTCCGCCGATGTCATCCATCACATTCTTCTTAGGCGTTATTACTGTTCTCTCAATAGACTTGTTCTAGGAAAAGGCTCAAGCTCCTCAACCCACGCCAACACTGCAATGCCGAATCCGCCCTTAGCCTTGCCCAATTCTTACAAGACCAAAAGCCAAATCACCATCTCTGTCACTCCATATTCCAATGCTGATGCAAATGCCATGATCAACAGTGTGTGTGAACAAAATGCGCTCAATTGCATGTCGAATCGCAAAGACGACAGACAAACGGAAAATGCATAGTAGTAGTATCTCAATGAACGAGGATGGGATGTGTGTGGTATATCGAACAGCAATAACAACAACAAACGCTTCCCAGCAGCAGCAACGAGAAGGAGAAGATCGAAAAAAACAAAAGAAAAAAAAACGCCGTGGTATGGTGTAGTCCCCCAATCCAGGTATATGTACCCAAAAAAAGTCCTAGCAGCAGCCCCGGCCTTTAGCTCCCGATAAACCTTCCCAAAGAGAGAGAGAAAAAGAAAAGAAGAGAATCCCTAGCCAGAATGAAGCAAAAGAAACCAAGAAAAAAAACGCAGGAAATATTACAACAAAGGAGGTATCGGTATCGGTATCAATCTCTCAACTCCCCGTTCCCCCCTATCCTAAAACCCCCCTCACATCGGCGCCGAAACCTCCCTCCTCGACGAAGCATCCACCATCGGCCGTCTGGGCGTCTCCTTCCCCTCCGCCACGCTGCGCGCGCGCCTTCGCCGCTCCTGGATCTTCTCGAGCGCGACCTCGCGGTCAAACGGACGGTCCTTGAACGACGGCGTGCGGTGCAAGGTGGCCTTCTCAGCCGCCGTCGGCGTCGCGAAGGCGTCGTGCACGCTCGGACGGGACGACGGGGTGAAGGTGGAGCGGGAGACGGTGTGGAAGTGGTGGTTGGAGGTTGAGGAGGCGGGCTTGGGCGAGTCGAAGCACATGGGGATGGTGGTGGTGGTTGTCACGGTGCGGTGGAAGAAGTTATTGTTGGTGTTATTGTGGGCGGGTCTCTCGGAGGCGGCGGAGGTGGAGGCGGCGTAGGATGATGCGTTGGACGCGTGGCGGTAGTAGTGTGCGTGCGAGGTGCTGCTCCGGCCACGCTCAGGGCCGGGAGTGCGAGGCGGAGAGGGAGGGCGGCTGGAGGCTCGGGAGGCTTGGGAGGCCCGGGAGGCTTGGGAGGCTCGGGCGGAGGCGGCGGCCTGCTCTATCTCCATGGGGGCGGGCTCCACTGGTGTGGGGAGAGAGGCGGGTGCCGCCGGGGCAGCAGCCTCCATGGGTGGTGCGTCGATGTCGGTCATCTCAACATCTTCGATCTGCTGTTTCTCCTCTACTTCAGCCGCCGCTTTTTCGGGCGAGGGGACGCTGCGGAAAGTGCCGGTCGACGGCGAAAAAAGCAACTCACGTTGCTCGTCCGAGAGGGTGGCCGAGTGAGGCGGCGTCGCAGGCCGGCTCACGTTCGCGGGCACCGAACGCTTGGACGTGGTAGTATCAAAGTCAGCATCGCCGCCATCGCTGATCGGAGGGGTCATGGAGGCGGGCAGGCTGGTCCTGATCTTGGCCATCTCCTTTTCGAATGTGTCGTCGTGGATGTAGTTGTCGCCGTTCATCTCGGCCATCCTGCAAGAGCAGCACTGGAACTGGCACTCCATCTTCATGAACTCGACCGTGTCCTCAGCACGTTCGCGGCGGCGACGCTCGGCAGCCAGATCCTCATGGAGAGACTTGAGTTCGGCGTTCTTGGAAGGACTCGACGGGATGAAGTTCTCCTTGTCGGAACCCGAGCATACCCTAAGCTTAGACGGCGTCTTCTTGGGCGAATCGAACTCATCCTCTTCGCCAGGCCTCGATTCAGGCAGAGCAATCAGACCCTCGGCGGCGATCCTGGCAACCTCTTCCTCCTTGAGGCTGGTCTTCAGAGCATCACGCTCCTCCTCGACAGTCTTGATCTGCTCCCTGGCCTTGGACAGCTCTTCCTGCACGCCAACCAGCTTGTACTCTGCCTGGAAAGCCTCCTGCTCGCGCTTGGCGCACTTGATCTTCTCCGACTCGAGGCCGGATTGAGTGATGCGGAGCGAGTTGCGGGTGGCCTTAAGCTCCTCCTGCATCTTGACCAGCGCCGACGACGACTTGAACGCTTCCTTGCGGGCTTTGCGGATCTCCTTCTCGTACAGGCCCTGGGCATGGCTGTGGGTCTCTTTCGCGCGGTGCAGCTCCTCCTGTGCTACCCATCAGCAACCATCCCCCCTCTCCCGCTTCCACTAGCTTCCCACACCTCGTGCAACCAAGAGGGGGAAAAAAAAAGACAAAACTTACCATGACGACCTCCAACCTCTTCGCAACCTTCCTCTCCCGCTCCCTACTCTCCTCAGCCTCCTTCTTCATTTTCCTCGCCTCCTCACGGATCCGGCGTGCCTCCTTCTCAAAGCCGTCCTTATCATCACGCAGCCGCCGGGCATCCAGCTCCGCCATCTCGCGCGCCATCTCCGCTCGCCGCACAGCCGCCTCATCACGGCGGTGCAGCTCGCGGTGGTCGAGCTGCTCGAAGCGAGCGACGGCGGCGCGCACGTCTGACGACGAGTTGCGCGCGTGGCCGTGGTGGCTGGCGCGCAGCTTCGGCGGCGAGCCCAGCCGCAGGCTGCCGTAGTAGTCGGTGTTGTTGTTGCTGCCGCTGCCGTTGTCGGAGGCGGACGAGGTAGGCGAGCAGGGCAGGCTGCCGCGGCCGGTGGTGGTGGTTGGGAGCATTAGTGGGGAGCGCATGTTGTTGAGGCGTTCGGGGGAGAGGGCGGCGAGCGGCGAGCCAACTGCTGCTGCGTCGGGCGATTGTTGTGGTAGTGTTTGCGGATCCATTGTGGGATCGGTGTGTGTGAGTGCTCGCGGGTGTCTTGTGCGAGCTTCTTCTCGTTGGGGGGAGAGAGAAGGGGGGAAAGATTAATTTTTGTTAGTGGAGGCTGGTTGCAGATGCGAGGAGAAGTGCGGGCAGTTAGGTGTTGATGAAAGCTCGGCCCTGTAAGCACTCGTTTCTCCGGCAACCGCCCGCCACCCCAATCCTGACGCCGCACGGCAAGCGCCTCCCCGAAACCAACACATTTCTTCAGACTGATTGGCGAAACTGTGTCACTGATATGAGTCAAGCTGAACGTCAAAAGTTAGACTTAATGAGATGCTTATGTGACCTCTTGAGTGGCTCTACTCTTGTAGGCAGCTCTACGCTGAATGAAAGTTGCGCTTTAAAGTGCTGCAGATGCCCGTACTTTTTGCGCTCATGTTACGGTCGGCGTGGCGGCAACAATGCGCACCGGCCATGAAAAAAGCTTGACTCTTCAACTTAACGCACATCTCTCGCCATGTCGCTGTACTATGAGGCAGCAACGATTCTGGAGAATGCCGACAATGTCGGCGGCTCGCTCACCTCTAGGATATACGGGAAGAAAGGGCTGAAGAGCAAACCTACCGCCATCTACGCCCTGGTCACTGAGGCCACCAAGTGGTCTGCTGTCTTAAAAGATGTTGTCGAGAAGAGCGGCATCTTGAAGTTGGAGAAGAAGGTTGGTCATACTTTCCTGCATCTAGTCCGAAATTGCCAGCAATATATCTTTCTTTCTGTGTTCTAGTTCCAGTCCCTTCTTCTATTCCACTTCTCTACTTCTGTCCATTTTTTTTTCTCTCTTTCTTTTCTTCTTACATTGGATTCAAATATGCCTCTCTATCGTTCCTGTCGAGAACATTATTTCAAGATGGGTATTCTAACACTACACAGCTCACACCTCTCCTTGCCGTCCTCCTCACCCATGATCTCCTGATCTCAAAGGGTGGCGTAGCGGCGCCAGCAAACCACCCGCTCAAACTCGCCATTACCAGACACAAAGCCCGTCTGAGCGCCGAATTCACAAAGCTACGCGTAAAGCGCGGCTTCAGCACGCTCGACGCCTTCCGGCAGCACATCAACGCCTGCGCCGAATCCGGCATCAGCGCCAACAGCGATGCCTCCTCCGCCCCCAGCACCGTCACCGAGCATCCCCGCTGGGTACGAGTGAACGCAGTACGCACGACGCTAGACGCCCAGCTCCGTACGACCTTTGCCGACTACGCGCGCAAAGAGAAACTCGCGGACGTCATGGCGGCGCCGGCAACGGCAAAGGTGCTCCACGTCGACGCGCACATCCCGAACCTGCTGGCGCTGCCGCCCCGCGCGGACCTCTCGCGCGTCAAGGCCTACCAGGCAGGCGAGCTGATCATCCAGGACAAGGCGTCGTGTTTCCCAGCCTACCTACTAAACGTACAGCCCGGCGACGGCGACGCCATCGACGGCTGCGCGGCGCCCGGGAACAAGACGACGCACCTGGCCGCCATCGTTGCGGAGAACAATGCAGCAGTAGTCGCGGGGGGAGAGAAGAAGAAGACCGCGAAGCAACGCATCATCGCCTGCGAGCGCGACAAGCGCCGCTCGGGTATCCTGGAGAAGATGGTCAACCTGGCCGGCGCGGGCGGCCTAGTTACCGTCAAGCAGCGCCAGGACTTCCTCAACCTCGACTCGCACAGCCCCGAGCTCCAGGCCGTCGGCGCCATCCTCCTCGACCCCAGCTGCTCCGGCAGCGGCATCGTCAGCCGCGACGACGACGTCAAGCTCGTCCTACCTAGCGCCGCCGCAGCCCCCCCACCATCCACCACCTCCACCGCCACCTCCCGCGGCAAGAAGCGCAAGCGCAAGGGCACCGCCGCCACCTCCTCCACCTCCTCCCCGCAAGAACCGACCACCCTCCCCCTCACCGAACAAGACGCCCCCGAAGAAACCCCAACAGACCAAACCGACCTCTCCGCCCGCCTCACCTCCCTCTCCTCCTTCCAACTCAAGCTCCTCACCCGCGCCATGGCCTTCCCGGCCGCCCGCAAGATATCGTACTCCACCTGCAGCATCCACGCACAGGAAAACGAGCACGTCGTCCTGCGCGCGCTGGCGTCGGGCGTCGCCCGCGCGCGGGGGTGGCGCGTGCTGCGGAGGGAGGAGCAGGTGGAGGGGATGAGGCGGTGGAATGTGCGCGGGGAGAAGGGGGCGTGTGAGGGGGTTGAGGGGTTGGATTTGGTGGAGTTGGCGCGGAGGTTCGGGGTGGAGGGGGAAGAGGAGGTGAAGGAGGTGGTGAGGGAGGCGTGTGTGAGGGGGGAGAAGGGGACGGGGGAGGGGACGATGGGTTTTTTTGTGGCGGGGTTTGTGAGGGAGGGGGAGGATGGTGATGATGATGGTGGGGATTATGATGGGGTTGGGGATGGTGGCGAAGTAGGAGGAGAGGAGGAGGATGAGGATGAGTGGGGCGGGTTTAGTGATTGATACGCTCAAGAGGGCTCGGACTTATTATTGATTGGATTGCATTGCATTTCGGAATTTCTTCTAAGCGCCAGACCTTGGTCTAAGACGTGCCAAGAGCTGAAGCTCGCAGGTGGGTACCCACGGCGGTGTGGGGCAGCAGGAGTCATGAGGCTGAGTTACGATCAAAATCAGCGACCGAACCTGAGCCTTGCACTACCACACGCCTTTCCGGACCGCTTCGACGAACTATCACCACTCGGAATCGCCTTCTTGGACTTGGCCATGGGGACATTGTGTCAATACTGCAAGGTTCTGGAGATCGATGACGCCGCCTGGGGAGGTTTCCGGGACGAATCAATACCAGGCAAGAACGTCCTTGCTTTCTCTGGTGGCAAAACATACGAAGCATATAGGAGCAAATATCTCGAAAAGTATCCTGGCAGTCACGCTCAAATCCGGTATTTCATCCGCCATTATTTCAGGAATGATACGTTCCCGGAGCTGCCTAATCTGAAAGAGTCTGCTGCTGAATGTGGATTCTGTGCCTTGCTCCGCACTTGGGTAAGGTGGCAGTCAGTGGATGAAATTCACAGATTCAACGATCCAGACCGACCCATTTTTATTCGGTTTTTTCGGTTTGCTTGGTACGAAGCCATCGGAGAGAACGATGTTCCTTTCAGAGCATTCCTACGCCTGATTATATATGCTGCTTGGGACGAAGACTTTTCGGTAGATTTTAGAGGTCCCGATATTAAGATATATGCTCCTAATGGTAAGAACTTCTTAAATGGTTCTAAGCAGCTGGACATTGACGCGAAACATTAGGGCCATGTGCCACATGGTTGAGCATACATCAGGAAGCCCCCAAAATTCCAGATGTATGGGAGAAGATTTCCATGATCCAGCCATCTCTCTGGAAATGCTCGAAAGAGTGCGGCCACCGCAAATATAGCGATTTCGTTCCTTCTCGTTTGATATATGTGGGCGACAAGACTGAATTCGGCTTCGCGGATCCTCGCTTGGTGGTCTTGTCAGATCCGGGGAACCTACCAGAAGGCTGCACAAAGGACGACGTCGAATACGCTGTCCTGAGCTACTGCTGGGGCGAATTGGCGAGCAGTGCATTGACGACCACGATGGGTAACCTTGCAACCCATCTGAAGAAGATACCACTCGCGAAGATGCCCGCAACCTGTCGGGACGCCATCCTGGTCACACGAGCTTTGGGCTTGAAATGGCTGTGGATCGACGCATTTTGCATCATACAGGGCAACAATACAGATTGGCACAAGGAGGCTGCCGAGATGGCTGATGTGTATGGAAACGCATTCGTCACCATCATTCCTTTGAGGAGTCTTTCTAGCCACGAAGGGTTCTTGAACCAGCTTCAAAAGCCCTCAGTAGCCAGAGTACCCTTCAAATCATCTATCGATCCTAGCGTTGAAGGTTATCTCAACATGCGCGCTTCGCTTAATGAGGAGCACCTTCACCTTACCTTGAAGAACGAACTTTGTTCTTCAAAATGGCAAAGTCGTGGCTGGACATACCAAGAGGACGCCATGTCACTACGAAAGTTGTACTTTGGTGAGACAGACATATACTTTAGATGTGGCTCTCAGCGGACCATTACTTGCCAAACGACCGCCACGAAATCATCCGAACTCGACGGCGAATCCTGGCCATTGACAGAACGAAGAGGAGCTACGACAATTGCCGACGGAACGAAAAGTGGCTGGTACGAAAGCCTAAACCAGTTCACCATGAGGGATTTGACGTTCAAGACAGACGCATTCCCGGCCATATCCGCGATTGCTAAAAGGTATTGCAATGGCGTTCAAGAAGACTATCAATGTGGCCTGTGGAGATCAGATCTTCACAGAGGAATACTTTGGGAATGCCCAGACGGGAAATTAAGCCCAGAAGAACATATGAAGAAGCTGACGTCACAAAGTGACTATGTTGCGCCGTCGTGGAGTTGGGCGTCCGTGTATGCCATGGGATATCCCGTCTGCTGCCCATCCATGGTAGAACCTCCCATTTGGAAGATTCTGGAGACAGAAGCTCTTCTTATAGACGCCTCCAATCCATTCGGCCCTGTCCTATCTGGGCATATACTGGTCCGAGGAAGATGGTGTGCTTTTTCAAGTCTAAAATATGAGTATGATAATGGCGCTGTTTACAGAGGAGATGAGGCGTTTGGTAGATGTTTCTTCGACTGGAAAGACGCGGAATCCACTGTCTATGAATCAGAAGAACTACCTGCGAGCTATGCGGAGCGCTTGGTTATTCTTTTGGTGACGGCAAATGACCCAGCCGATAGCGCCACTGGTATTCTGCTTATGCCGTCGATGGGGGACGAGGCATGGTACAGAGTGGGGATCTTTAAGCAAAGGAGGGAACGGTCCAAAGACCAATTTCTTCGAAATTCGAAAGAGCGCACGTTCAAGATACTGTAGACATTGGGCTTGCACAAGTGTGTGGAGTGTTTTGAATATATATCTTTCGATATCTTCAAAAAGTTTCTAATTTTGGACATTCCAATGACGAATGTATTGCTGTTGATATTTTCCCTCTTATTTCTAAGTTGCTCTAGCCTTCCCTCTCGCTCCCACCCCTGTTTAAGGAGCAATTAGGATCTATATCAGATCCATTCTCAGACCAAAACCATATCCCTCTCCACAACCACCCTCTCCCTAACCAGCTCATCAACATCAAAACTCTTCACCCGAAAAAGCCCCACCCGCTCAAAACAGCTCCTCCCATCCCCCTCTCCTTCCCTCCCCGCAACCGCCCCAGCCACCGACTGCACCAATATCCCCATCACCCTCCCCGCGCCCCGATCCTCCAAAATCGGCACCGCCAGCGCCCTCCCCAGCCCGAGCAGCTCCTCCTCATCATCCAGATCAACCTCAACATACGGCGTCAAAAAGGGCCGCGAATACGGATGCCTCTCGAACAACTCCGGCGCCGCAACAGCCGCAACAGCCCTCCCCACGCCCCACGACGTCGGCCGAGCCTTCGCGTGCGGGACGCGCGAGGGGTTGAGCATGGGCGCGGCTAGGTCTACCCCCTCCTCTTCCTCCTCCTCGTCTCCATCACCGCCCTTCTTAAGCGCTGGATGGTTATCCAACCGAAAACACTCAAACGCCTTCACCCGCATCGTGATCTCCGCATACTTAACCGCACCAAACCAGTTCCCCTCGTCCACCAGCTCGACCCGCGCATCCAGCACGCGCGCCGCCGCCGCGGCGCCGCCGGCCTGCGCCTGCCGCAGGTCGTCCGGGCAAGCGTGCCAGAGGGGCAAGCCGACGGTATCGTCCGTCACGTTCGCGGCCGAGTTCGACATGCTGGCCCAGCTCCAGGACGGGGCGCGGTAGGGTCCGCCTCTTGGTGGCCGCCGCATGCCGTCGCACTCCCACAGCAGGCACCACGGCAGCTCGGAGCGGAAGTGGCCGGCAAGGTACTGGTCGTCGTCGGGGTAGAAGTTGGAGGCGAACAGCTCCGCGACGCCGGCGAAGGCGGCGAAGACGTCTTTCTCGACGAAGGTCAGGCGCGCTTTCGCGTAGGTCGCGACGGCGCGCTGCCACTCGTTCATGACGGTGTCGCGCCAAGCAGCCTTCTCCCTCTCCTCCTCCTCGGCCCCGGGAAGTGGCAGCGGTGCTCGCGGTACGCAAAACGGCGCCCCAGCAAGATCGAAGAGCGGATGCGCGCGCGCCATGCCCTGCGGCATGACCTCAGACGCGAAGCCCAGCTCCGCGCACTCCCACCACACCTGCTCCGCGCCAAAGTGCAGCACGCGCGGCGCGAGGAAGCGCTCCTGGAAGACCCAGGCGCGGCGGGTGAGCGGCGCGGCGAAGAAGCCGCCGTTGAGGTCGCGGTCATCAACGACCGTCCACATGTCGCCATCACCATGCCCAGTATCCCAGAACACCTGGCACCCCTGCAGCGCAGAGGACGACGAACTCCGCCGCACAAACGCGCCCTCATGCGGACTCCCCGCGCGGTCAGCCGCGACATTCAGCACGCACCGCTGATATATCCGGCGCATGGCCTTGACGTGGCCGACCCAGTCATCCGCGCTGCCCGGCCCCGCCTGCTGGATGCAGAGGCTGTCGATCCACAGGTACGCGATGCCGAGGCGGCTAGTCGTCAGCACCGCGTCGCGGAACGTCTGCGGCAGGCGCTCGACGGCCACGCCGGCCGTGAGCAGCTGCTCCGTCTGCGGGCATAGCACCATGAACTCTGGGTTCTCGCCCCAGCAGTGGCTGAGGGTGGCGTAGGCGTAGCCCCCCGAGACTGGTGGCTGCGTCTGAGCGGTGATGACGAGACGCGGCCGGCGCGGGTCGCGGACGTCGAGGAGGCGCTGTGGATACCAGGGACTGCCGCCGCCGCTGTCGAGAGAAGCTCGGCGGCACGTCTCGTGGCTTGCGAGGCACTGCTCGAGCCAGAGCGCTGCGCGCTCGGCGACGGCCGGGTGACCCGTGCTGTCTGGATACGTTCGACGGCTGCCGAGGTGGTGTACGCGCCACGGCTCGTCGCGCAGCTCTTCCGGGCTGGGCGAAGAAGACTGCTGCACGATCGCCTCGCTGCATGCCTCCTGGCCCGGCAGCGAAGCGGACCTGTAGACGTTAACGCTGGTGATGGCGATTTCGCCGTCGTCATCGTCGTCGTCGACCGCAAGATAAGGCACCTCGGCTCGGAAGAAGATCCAGGCCGATCCTCTTTCCGCATCGAGGTTGATTTGATAGTTGAAGGACGCCGATGATGATGATTCGGCGGAAGTCGTCCGAAGGTTTCGTTTCTCTTGGAGCCATTCGCGGCGGACGCAGGTGCAGATCTTGCAGCCGTCGGTTGCGGCGCGGTCGAGGTGGGCTTCGTTGGCGTGGTGTTTGCCTTTGGCGCCTTGGGTCGTCATGTACAGCGAAAACATTGAGAGGCATTTTGAGCAGATCATCGTGTGTTGACGGCTGATGCCTTCTAGCCAGCAGCCTGTTGCTTCTTGGTCAGTATTGAATAATTGAAGGCTGATCTGCAGCAGCTTACAGAGTGGGAAGTATATGCAAATTCATGGTAAGGCGGCAGGGGGCTGATGCATGGCACTACGGCCCCCACATGAGTGGCTGAGTTTGTCATGCGGTCCTAGTACGGCAGGCTTTGACCAAGCAATTGCCGAGGAAGAAATTCATTCAAAGAAAAAAAGATTCAAGGAAACGTTTGGGCCGTTGGTCGAGTAGCTGCAAGGACTGACGTTTGAGGAAGCGGGCTTCGGAACATGTGCGGATTATGTCATCACTTACTCACCTGCACTCAGTTTCCAGAAAACATAAGGAGCGCCAAGATAGATCGACTGGTACATAAGATCATTCAAGATTGTAAGCATAAACGATATAATCGACGTGGATTACAACTGGGAGTAAGTTTCCTGGTTCCAAACCTCAAGCGAGGGATGGTCTTTCGATCTCGTGAAGTGGCCAAGTACGATCTCGAAAACCGGGGCTTGTGCGATTGTCCAGCCCTCGCTCAGATCGCACAAGTGGCGATCAATATTCGCACCGGCGGCAGTCCAGATATGTCATGAGGAAGGAGGAGCAGTATTTGCGTGAACGTCCGAAGATCATGGCATTTTCCGTTCTGTCTGCGAGGAGATATGTGAGAAGACCACCGGGGAGGCGAGGCTTCTCTTATTTTTCCCTTTTATCAAAACATTTCATGCACTCGCCCATAGTAGCAAGAAAGTAAACCCGGTCCACAAAACCATTATCCCAGAGCTTGAAAACCGAATTTGATTTCTTTGGATGGATGATTTTATACGAACCACCTCCAAATGAGACACCTCCCTTTTTGATTTCTCTCCCACCGCTTTCCCGATTTCACGCTGAAGAGAGAAGCAAATTCCCCCACAGACAGAACCCCGCAAAGCCCACGCAGTAACCAAGAACACCGTGAAAGGGTATTTACCGGTTGGACTTGGCAACGCGCTCAAGCTCGTCCTTCTTCTTGATGGCGTACGAGTTGGAGCTGCCCTTGGCGGCGTTGATCAGCTCCTCAGCAAGGCACTCGGCAATGCTCTTGACGTTGCGGAAAGCGGCCTCGCGGGCACCGATGGTGAGGAGGGCGATGGCCTGGTTGACGCGGCGCAGGGGCGAGACATCGACGGCCTGGCGACGGACGGTACCGGCCGAACCGATACGGGTGGAGTCTTCGCGGGGACCGCAGTTGACGATGGCATCGACGGCGACCTGGATGGGGTTCTGGTCGGTCATGATGTGGATCTGCGCAGCGTTAGAGTCCTGTTCTTCGCGCGGCTTTTTGCGTGCACACGTACGATCTCGAAGGCGTGGGCAACGATGCGGACGGCCATGAGCTTCTTGCCGTTGTTGCGGCCGTTCATCATGAGCGAGTTGGTGAGACGCTCAATGATGGGGCACTGCGCCTTCCTGAAGCGCTTGACGGCATAGCGGCCGGCCGAGTGGGAGAGGTAGACGGGAGTACGGATCTGGATGTAGTCGCTGTGGGCGCCGAAAAGCGTCAGCACACGTCCTCGCGCCGGTTGGCTAGCAAAAATCGTCGCGCGAACTGCGAGCGCTTGCTCTGGAGAAGGGTGATCCGTACGTCAAGGAGATGTCCCTGATCTCGACATCCTCGTAGCTCCACTTGTTGAACAGCTTGATGCTGCCAATCTCCTCGGTGACGTCCTTGGGAAGGACGGGGTAGCCCTGGGGGCTCTCGACCTCAATCTCGCCTTCAGACATGTTGACCAGGTATTGACGATACGACGCTGCCGTAAGTTGAAGGGGAGGTCGTGAGCGGGTCGTCGGCGGGGGTGGTGTTTGTCGTCGGTGAGGTCGAGGATAATTTCAGCAGAGTGTCGGATCAATTGAGTGCCGCACACTCGCTTAGCCCACACGTGATCCCCCAACACCAAACCCACCGCGACGCACCAGCACAGCACAGAGCAGATTTTGCTCGATCCAGGCGACCGAAAAATTCTTGTGCGTGCATTTGAGAGATTCGGTTTTCTCTCACAAATCCAACCGCCAGATCTACAGTAGTTGTGATGCTCATCGCTGGCATTCTCTCACTGCAGCTGCAGACCCTGCTTGGCATGTCGTGAGCGAGCTCTCCAGAAATCGGCCGTGCACCTTTTACTCTGCGGTTGGAAGTTATGCCGTGCGCGAGTAAGCAATTGATCAAAGTCTCAAGCAAATAACATACAATTAGGTCTACCAATGGCAACGCAGTGTCTGTATAATTACAATGGCGAAAGGAAAACTCCAGTATCTAATCAATCTATCAATGCACGCCTGATCTCCAATCGACCACAGCTGTAACTTTTTGGGGGGTATCGATAACAATCTGTGCAATTAATGCGGCCATCTCACGCCCTATTGCGCAAGAGCTCCTCCAGCGCCTCGCCCAGATCCACAAACGTGATCTTAGCATCACTCTTGACCTTTGCCGCCGCCCTCCTCCACGCATCCTGCATATCGCTCTCCCGCACCCTAACCACCCACCCCCCAGCCGTAACCAACCTAACACAACCATCCGCTCCCCTCCCCCTCCCCACAACCCCATCCGCCCTCAACAGCCTCTCCAACCACTCCCTCCCCCCATCCTCATCCCCTTCTCCCCTCCCTCTCCCTACCCTCCTCAACACCTCCTCCACCCCCACCGCGCCCCTCCCCTCCAGTCCCTCCCGCACCACCCTCAACGCCTCCCTCTGCACCCTCCCCTCCTCCTCGCGCGCCCTGCGCTCCCTCTCCCGCCTTTCCTCGCGCTCCCGCCTCGCACGCTCCTCCACCGCCGCCTCCGCCACCGCGCGTCGCCGCTTCTCCTCGAACAGCTCCGCCTCGCGCTCCTCCGCGCCCTCGCGCTCGCGCGCCCGCTGCGCCTCCGCCTGCGTGCGCACGAACTCGTGGTACGCCCGCCGCTGGTCGCGCCGCGCCAGCGAGCGCGCCTTCTTCGCGCCGACTTGGCGTGTCGCTGCTGCGGCTGCGCGGCGGTGTTGTGCGGCGGCGGCAGCAGCTGCGGGGTCGGCGCCGGGTTGTGGAGCGCCTTCGGCGGCTTCGATGGCGGCGAGGGCTTCTTCTTCTTCGGCGGCGGCGGCTAGCTCTGCCTCGTCGTCGTCGTCGATGAAGTCTCCGTCCTCGAATTGTGCTGCGTCGTCGTTGGGGAGGACGGGCGCGGCGCCGGCAGCGGCATTGCGCTCGGCAGCGGGGCGGATGTGTTCGTTGTGCTCATGCTGGCCATTGTCGGTGGCGGTGGCGTCGTCGGCAAGGGGTCGCTGCTGCTGGGAGCCGAGCGATCTGTTCTCGAAGATGACGGGCGCGAAGTAGAGAAAGGCGCAGAGCGCGACGGTGTGGACGAGGTCCTGAACGAGCGGCGTGCCGGGCCTGGTGAAGGGCAGGAGGCGGTTGAGCAAGGATTGGAGGATGCGGAAGGGATTCATCGTTGCCGGTGTCGAAGGAGAAGGAGAAGAAAAGGCGAAAGGAAAAGAAAGAAAGGCGCCCGTCGAAATGTTGCTGAAGAACCCGGCCAGACTGTTATTGTGTCATGCTTTGGAACATCCGGAAAGCGAGCCCACTGCTGCTGCTGCGCGGAGCTGGCGACGGCGGTCGTGGTGGGTTGGTTGGATGGCGTTGAATTGGTCCAAGCTCCCCCAGAAAAGTTGGGTGCACAGGTGCGCGCGAAACGAAGCTCTTCGGCTGCAGAGCGCTATCTCCGGCACCTGCGACAAGGCCCTCACCCCCGCTACTGACCCTGTCTATGGTCGTCAGTCGTTCCGAGCACTCTATTGTATCGTTTAGCTAGACATCATCGTTTTCTGTTTTTCTGGTCCTATATTAGAAATTTCCAGTGTAGACCACAATTTTCGCTCCCAAGGCTACTCTATGACGTGAAGTCGCCGGCCTACCAGGTCTGTGCAAGGCTCCCTGGCATATGATTAGCGCAAATTCCATGCAGCGTAAATAGAACTCTACTTTTAGCATAGCGATACCGTTACGAGCCTGTCGATATAATATGTCACGCGGTCCGGCCGATCATGATGAGACTCCTGCAGTCTCAAATAAATTCAGGAGTCAAAGATAAGTTCGCAGGCTTCTTAATTGTTCGCCGGTGAAGCATACTTGCTGTTGAAAAGATGATGTTTATGCTTTCCTGGAGCTGCATGCTTTCAAATATTTAAATATAAACTTAAGAGATATAAAGCAAACAAAGTGGTTTGTGCTCGAATAATTATTGTGGTATTTGTGTTGAAACCAAAAAGCGATGCTGAAATAATCCTTACGTGTATTATTTGCAACAGTTTGAGAAGGAAAAAAAAAACTTTATCTTGTAGAGCCTGACGCTACATTTTACTTATCAAGATAACAAAATCGACAAAGACCTTTATAAATTTGAGAGTCACATCTACGCAGAAGCTTTATTTCAGCTCCTTGTGCAGGATAAGTA
Source organism: Lasiodiplodia citricola (assembly GCA_023089105.1). Taxonomy (NCBI): domain Eukaryota; kingdom Fungi; phylum Ascomycota; class Dothideomycetes; order Botryosphaeriales; family Botryosphaeriaceae; genus Lasiodiplodia; species Lasiodiplodia citricola. Next base: position 134,636 of record JAJNLL010000037.1, read on the forward strand.
TGGTTTTTTGTAGAACACAGAATGTTTTTTTTTTTCGAACTACGATGCTGGCGAGGGATATGTTGTAGGATCCACATTATGTCGATTGCCTCACCAATGCATCTCTGTTTACGGAAAGGGCTTGCTAAGACGTTGACCAAGGGCTCTTATATTTCCTGAGCACTATCTTTGTTTCTTGGAAATCCGACGGCGGAATACACCAAGAAAAAGGACTGGAGGTGATGGTCCCTTTTTTACGCAATCCTCAGCACTTGCAATCCCGACACCTCCATTGTACATACATCCCGGCAATGCTACCAAAGCATTTAGTATTTGCGTAGAGCGGTTCGATTATAAAGCAAGAATGCTTAGACCCTCATTGGGACTAAAGTCGAGAGGGACCGGATATATCGAGTGGGCCTCATGTAGCGGTAGGAGCTCACGTGTGGAGTTGCCATCTCCCGTCCTCGTATTACTTTCATACGTGGATTCGCTTGTGTGGGACGCAACAAGGGGGTTGTTGATCTTTTATTTGACCTCTTCGAAGATGGGCTTTTGCCCTGCTCTCGTTGCATCATGATGCTGCCCTCATCCGCAAACCACACATACCCACAGCCGTAACCCCCCAAGAGAACCGAACGCCATGCTGCTTCCATGCCAAGAAGACAATCAGAACCTGGAAGAGAAAAGGGAGACTCTAAAATTGATCTGGAAGAGAAGTCAGCGACCGACAGCCATTGTTTGGCAAGAAACGCACCCAAAGTCATGCTCATCGAGACGTCGGTGTTCTCGACCATCTTGGTGAACTCCTCGAAGCTGATCTTGCCGTCGTGGTCGAGGTCGGCCTCCATGATGGTCTTGTCGACAATCTGCTGCAGCTGCTGGTCCTTGAGGTTGCTGCCGACCATCATCTTGAGCACGATGAACAGCTCGCCGTTGCTGATGAAGCCGTCGCGGTCGATGTCGTAGACCTTGAACGCGAAGCGCAGCTTCTCCTCCTTGTTGCCCTTGCTGCTGAAGGCGCTCAGGCCCGACACGAACTCCTGGAAGTCGACGTCGCCGCCGCCGTCCTCGTCGAAGATGGCGATCATCCGCGTCGCCAGCGGGTTCGACGACACCTGCGGCAGCGACAGGAACTCGTCGCGCTCGATCGTGCCCGAATTGTCCTGTACAAGGGGGGAACATGCGTGTCAGGTTTTGTAGATACGACTTATACGAGTTTGCGGTTTGCATTCATGCGAAAGGGGGTGGGTGCAGCGCAGAAGGAGGGGTCCAAGGCCGAAGCTGCGGGAGGGCTGAACATGGCAAGGGCGGAGGCGGGCGTACCTTGTCGAGCTTCATGAAGCGCTTGCGCAGGCGATCAACCTCCTCGCGGTCGACTGGACGCGAAAGTCAGCACCGCGTCAGGCAACACACCGACACCCCGCCGGCGGAGGCTGAAGGGCTGGCGCCGGGTGGCGGCAGAAAAAGAAGGATTGGAACGCACAATTGGAGCCGGACACGATGTTGTCCAGCATCTGGGAATTTGCGTTACCCATTTTGGCGGTTGGGGCGAGGGAGGCGTAGCTGGAAAGGGCGGTTACGGCGACGAGGTTGCAAAGGCGGAGAACAGGTAGGTTGGTGGTGATGTACACAGACGGGTGGGAAAGCAAGCCGCAGGGTAGCCCAGCCCCACGCTCTCGCTCATCTCATCTCAGGAGCCCAGCTGCCGCCCCCGGCCCGGCCAATCACGCACGCGAGTCAAACATCTGCCCGCCCGCCGATAAGTCACGTGACCCTGTCGGAGCTAGCTTTCCACGCGGAGAAACGCAGAGCCAAGCGTCACCGCCGCTAGTATCATCATCGTCAACCCTCTTGAGAGCTCGAAAACCTCCCCCAACCATCACACTTCCGGCCACCACACCATCCAATTGCCTCCACCATGGCCGCCCCCGGCCCCCTCGAGGTCGCCTCGACCATCCAAACCGCCTCCCTGCAGCGCTCCCCATCTCCCCACCACGACCTCAACCCCTCCACCTCCGCCGACGTGCGCGAACCCGTCCACGTGCACCACCACTTCGCCGAGGACGACGACGACCACGAGATCCCGCTCTCCGTCCTGCGCCCCGCGCCCCGCCGCCCCCCGCATGGCGGCCACCACCACCTCCCCCCGCTGCCGGACCTGCGCTTCGAGCAGAGCTACCTCAAGAGCATCGAGCGCTGCGAGTCGCACTGGGGCGTGGCGTACGTGACGCTGCGCGACCAGCTACTACTGCCGCTGCTGCAGGGCACGCTGTGGACGCTGCTGCTGAGCGGCTGGCGCCACTGGAACCGCGCCAGCCAGCTGTCCGGCGCGAGCGTCGGGGCGCGGGTGCGGCGCTGGTGGTGGAGCGTCAACGACTGGAAGTTGCCGACGTTGAAGAAACCGGAGTTGGCGGAGCGCGTCAAGGATGTGAGTGTCCGCTTTATGCGGGTGTGTGCGGACCCGTCTGGGAGATGATGATGTGGGAGGGGAAGAAAGGCTAATGCAAGGTGTGTGTGGGAATAGTACTACGTTAGCGAGTTTGCCAATGCGGGATCGGATTAGAGGACGGCTGCTCGGGGTGTCTTGAGCGTCGTTCATGCGATAGATGAAAGCATTGGGATGGGAGTCTGGGCGTTATTGTGGGATTTAAGAGAGACTTGACGAAATAAGAGATATGGGATACGAGTGATATTGCTACGCATCCGCTGTGAAAATGCGCAGCTTGTACTGTCTGTATACATCCGTTTGTAGTCTGTGTGTGTCGTCTAATTGTTGGATGCCAGAAACCAAACAACACCATTGTGTCGCAGCCACCGCGACGGGTATCTTCCTAACCCGATGCCTAACGCAACCGTCTGCCCATGTACCGAACCGTGTACCGAGTATGCTACCAGAATCATAAGCTTAAGGAAGAATAAGAAAGAGAATTGCTGAAAACCCCTTTGTGCCGAACGCAAGAACAAGAGAGAGAAAACAGAGAGCATGAACCCAATCAGAAACCCAAACTCCAAACACCGTCACTAATGTAGAAACAAGAAGAGGAAAATGAATCAGCCAACAGCAATCCTCCGAAAGATAAAGCAATTTCCAGAAAAGAAAGAAAACATTGAAGACAAGGAAACCCAAGACTACTCATCGTCTAGTAGTCCTCCTTCATCAAAACCTCCACCCCATCATCACCCCCCACCCGCCACTTCTCCCTATCCCCCAACCTCGCCCTGCTACACTCGAACGTCTCAATCTCATACCCCTCAATCCCCACCCCCTGCCACGCCTCGTACATCCTCTTCTCCTCCTCCCACACCTCCTTCGCCCCCCGCGCCTCGGGCATCTGCTCCCCCTCGACCAAGCGCAGCGCCCTCAGCGCATGGCATCCGCGATCGGCCAGACTCGGATCCTCGCCCGCGCTGGGCGGGAACAGCAGCTCCGCGTCGTCGAGCGCGAACCAGTGCGCGTGGAAGTGGTACCGCTCGCACCACTTACGCTCCTGCGCCATGAACAGGGGCGAAGGGATGGCGGACCGCTTGTTGCGGGCGTTGTTGACGCGCGCGCGGCAGGCGGTGCGGAGGTCTGTGAAGAAGGGGTCGGTGTCCTCGTCGTGGAGAACGTCTGCGCTGGACAGGCTCTTGAGCGTGGCGGCGGCATGCGGCGGCGCGGAGAGGATGTCGAGGAGGAGGGCGCGGACGGGCGCGCTGGTGGCTAGGGTGGCGGTGGGGAGGTGGAGTTGCTCGTCGTCGTCGTAGTCGTCGCGATCGTCGTCGTCGTCATCGGCCACCAGGTCGGCAAGCCAGTCGAGCTGCTGCAGGAAGGCAGCGACGTCGAGCTCCAAGACGTGCTCCTCGACGTCAGCGGCGGCGCCGCGCGCCAGCCTGATCAGCGCGGACGCGGCGGCGTCGCAGCAGTCCGGATCCTGCATGTACAGCGCCAGCGCGTACAAGTCGAGCAGCCGCTGCGAGGTCCACCAGCCGTTCGCGGCCCAGATGTGGTTGTGCCGCGTCGCCACGTACGTCTCGTAGCTGAAGGCCGTCTCGCGCGTCACCCGCGGCGGCAGCGGCAGCTCCGCGTCGTCCATGCCGGCCAGGCCGTGGCGCGCGTACAGCGTCTGCACGCGAATGGAGCAGCGCAGCAGGCGGCGGAGGGAGACGGGGACGATGCCGTCAGCTGCGCTGGCGTCCGCGGCGCTGAAGTGGCGCAGGTGCAGTCGCGCGCTCTTGGGGACTCGGGCTTGGAGGGGGTTGAGGGCGGTGTTCTGGTAGAGGCAGGTGGATGGGTAGGTGGTGGCGTCGATGGTGGGCTCGTCGCTGGCGCTGGACTGGCTGGAAACGTCGCTGGCGACGTCGATGCCGGAGTCACTGAACTCCTCGTCGGCATCCTGAGTGTCGTCGGTGGTGGTGGTGTCGACAGAACGTGCCGACTGTTGAGGGACGAGGTCAATACCGCTGTTAGACCTCGTCTTCGCACGCTTGACTGGACGAGGTGTCGAGTCCTCATCAACCCGGCGGAAAGTCTCCTCGTGAATGCGCTTCTCGCCAGCATTCTTGTAGGTGACGGAGCTATTGTCCGCCTGCTCCTCGCGCTCAGACTTGGCGGCAGCATTCAACTCCTTCCTGCTGACCAGCCTCCTGCGAGGCTTGGGCGCCGGCTTGCGAGAAGTCTTCCTCTTGGTGGAAGGACCTCGCTGCAGGAGTTCAGCCAGGTCAGACACCTCGACAGGATCACGATCGGAGGGGATGTCGGAGGGAGCAGGCTGGTCGGTGGAGGTATTAGAGGGCTCCGCTGCCGCAGCGGAGGTGGAAGACTCGGTGGCAGGGGCAGAGAGCTCGCCGGCAGAAGCGGAGGACTCGGCGACGGGTGACTTGGTACGAAGGCGCTTCAGCTGGGGCGTGGAGACCGGCTCGTCGGGTTCGGCAGTGAGGGTCCTCTTGGTAGCGCGCTTCGGGGCTGCCGTCTTCTTCGGAGTGGCTGTCTTCTTCGTGGTTGCCGTCTGCTTCTGGGGGGCCGTCTTCTTCGGGGCGGGAGTGGACGCCTTGGGAGCATCCTCAGAAGCGCCAGCAGCCTTGCCTCTTGACTTCTTGGGTTGGGTTGTCGACTTCTTTGGAGCTGGAGTGGACGCTTCTGGAGCATCCGCAGACGTACCAGCAGCCTTACCCTTCGACTTATTGGTCTGGGTGGCTGTCATCTTCTGGACTGGAGTCGCCGCCTCGTCCCCAGTGACGTCCGTGTCGGTGGACGCTTTCGCGGCCTTTGTGGCGCTCCTAGTGAGCGGTGTCGATGCGCGCGGCGTCGACTTGCGCGGCGTAGTCGTGCTCTTCTTGGGAGTGCGCGTCTTTGGGGTGGCAGGCAGAGGCGTAGCGGTGTCGTCAGCAGCGGCAGCGGCAGACACGGCGACGACGGGAGACTCGAAGGCGACAGTCTTCTTGCCGCGCTTCTTGGGGGCTGGTGCAGGAGTGGACGAAGCTGCGTCACTCGGACCGGCGCTGGTGGTACTCTCCTCTGGAATGGGAGTGAGAGTGGGCATGACGATGGGGGCCTTCTTGCCGGTCGTCTTCTTCGCTGGACGCTTGGCGGGGGTGCGCGTCTTGCGGGTGGAGGTTGGGGTGGAAGGTGCGTCTGCATTGCTGGCAGACTCGGACTCAGTGGTGGTAGCTTTCTTGACGCGCTGGCGCTTCGGGGTGGTGGTCTCGACGTCGGCATCAGTGTCGTCGCGAGCGCGCTTCTTGCTGGATGCCTTCATCGGAGTGGAGGCAGAGGAGGTGTTGGCGGGCGCCTTTGTGGATTGGGAAGGGCGCGGCATGTTGTGGGCGATGGCAGGTTGTTGAATCGGGAATTTGGAGGGTATGGTATCAGAGGTATTGAAAAGAGATGAGAAGAGTTTGAATGTGGTACGCTTGGTGTTGGTCGTTGCGATATCGAGGGAACGCGAACGAGGTCTTCAAGCGCGGATTCAAAGAGTTGGGGAGAGGAAGAGGAAGAGCAGGTGGTCCGGCTTCAGCGGGCGAAGACCTTGAGTGCGCCTTCGGACAGTGAATGTCGCGGGCAGCAGATGATGGCGTCTCCTAGGTAACGAGAAAGCCGACCTGGACGAGGTGGCAGCATCTCTGCACTCATAACCACCGCTGGAAGGCACTGATGTTTGAGATCATCCCCCAATGCTCACCTTCTGGCAACTAACCAGCGTGGCGGAAAGGGAGACTGACTTGAGAGAGGGTCATGCCAAAGGCCTGTCCCACTATAACTTATACATCCCGAGACCTTTCTACACTGACAAAGCCTTTGGAAGAGTTTTATAACATACTTAAGAGCAGTCCGAAAGAGGGAAGGGCCCAGAAAGGAAAAGCAAGGAAAGGCATAGTACACCTGCCCACCGGAGGAAATTCCCTCCGGGTTCTCATCCACTTCTCATCAGGTTGTTTTGGGTCAATATACAAACATTTAACTGGTAGCATCGTAAAAGGCTCAGATTCGGAAAGACGAACAGACATATATTTTTCTTAAGTGCCGAATATTTGCGGTTGTAGAATACTTCTATTGCTACTATTGTGTTGAAATAATGACTGCAAGGTTTTCATTTAGGCTATCTAGCCGGTCTTATATACATCTGGCTGGTGTTTGTTTGATACCTTCTGGAAGTGTGCCTGCTTGTGCATAGTTTGATTCTTAGCAGCTGATTTAAAACGATGCTCAAAATAACAAGTATGCCGGATGTGAAGCTACTCTTCCACTTCCTCTTGTTTCTTTAAATAAGAAAAAAGCGGAATTCATTTCGATTAAACCCCTTTATGCCTTGCTTACATTTTTAAATTGCGTAGATTCCGAAGGAGAGCTGCTCGTAAAAGACAGCGTCGTAAAGGAAACCCGACCGGAGGCTTGTCGGGTCCAGCAAACGGAAAGCGTCTCTCGTACACCTGTCAACCCTTTCGGGAAGACCCGTATAATGCTCAGCTGGGGGTCCTAGCTTCATTTAAACTCATCAAGAGGACACGGCAGCCGGGGAATTCTTTACGAGCTAGGCTAAAAGCGGAGAATGGGTAGCATCGTCGCCATTTTTAGGATGAGTTTGCTTCGCCGGACGGCCCACTAAATCCATAGGAGCTTGGGCACCAAAAAATACTACGTCGTGAAAAGTAGGTAGACTAGGCGGATCATGATTGATGATGCGTTTTCAGTGTTTCACACCGTCACCTGTTGGACAGTGGACATTCCCTGTGCAGATGAACATGGTGAATGGACGCCTCGGGGCACGCGCACAGCGACAGTGATTCCTTCTGGGCTGCGGACTGACACCGCCACTGTTGCTCGGCGCCGACAACGAAGCGGTAGGCTAAAAATAAGCGTGGATTACTGCTGTGGCGTGGGGGCGGACCAACCAGACGGGCCAAGCGCATCCTCAGCCCCAAATAACCAATCTACTTTCGGGTGCCCGCAGTGCCGACCACTCTGTCAGCAGAAGATCCCCGCTACTGATCTACAGAAACAAAGTCGCCGCTCGCCCATCTATTTCATTTCCAAGTTTTTTCCTCCGTGAGCTCCTCCAGCTTCTTTCCCTGTGCAAAATCACTTTCCATTGGAGCCATGTCGAAAAGAACCGTGTTCACGACCATAACGCCGCTGCCTGCGGGCGTCACCCGCGATGTCGTTCTCGAAACGCTACATAACCATGTCGAAATGATCGACCTAAACCCGCTCGTCATCGAACGTCATGTCTGCCCGCCGCCCCGGGACGCGACGGCAGAGGAATACCACTGCACCTGGTACTCACTCACCGGTAAGCTATTCCGCCAAATTGCTGCGTGTTATCGAACATCCAGCTAACAACTCCCGTCAGACCGCGTAAGCTACCTCCCCGGCGTCAGCGGGAAAGTGCAGTACAACGCCTGCTTCCACGACCTCGCCACCGGCGTGCAAACCCACGTCTACGCCCCGCTGGGCCTCGACATCAAAGAGAAATGGTCCATCGGCGGCAGCCTGCCCGGCGAGCCCGTGCAGCCGGTCGAGCTGGGCCTGGGCGTGCCCAAGCAAGGCCTCTACCTGCGCGAGGACTGCGACATGCGCTGCAACATCGTCATGACCAAGTTCGTGCGCGGCACCCTGACGAAAGCACACAAGGTGCTCGTCGACCGCCTGGTCGAGAAGGCCGGGCTCGAGCAGGTCAAGGTCGACAACCAGCGCATATCCGTTGCGAGCAGCACCAGCAGTAATCCCGCGTCGTCGCTCGTCGGCGGCTCCAACGACGTCACCACCGCCGCCGGCTTCCCGGCCTCGCCGACGCTGTCGTCATCCGGCACCTTCAGCGACGCCGCTAGCATCGACAACATTCCGTCTCTCATCAGCAACAGCAGCAACCAGCCACCGCACTATCACGAGCAGCCGCCCACGTACGCCGAGCTGCCCAGCCTGCAGCCATCGCTCGCAGCGCACCAGGCACAGGCACAAGCAGCGCAACAACAACGGTCGTCGACGCCGCAGGTCCAGGACTTCGAGAAGCAAAGGCCTGCGTCGGGAGCAGCACCAGCAGCAGGCGAGCCCTTCCCGCCGTACGCCGATAACGACTTCGTGCCCGAGCCGCTGAAGCCGCGCAAGGTGCAGCGGCACAGCTACATGGCCTACCAGCCCGCCGCGTACAGCAACGCGAACGCCAATAACAGGCTGTCGTACGCCGCGTACCGCCCGCCACCGCCGCAGCACGGATACTCCGCGTACCGCCCGCATAGTAACGTCCAGCAGCAGCAGCATCTCATGCCGCAGCAGTACCCCGGTCATGGGAGGTCGCACTCTGCGGGCGCTGTGCCGAGTGCTGCTGTTGCGCCGTCGCCTGTGGAGCTGGAGGGTTGAGTTAATCTTCGTCTTTTGCTTTGATGTTTATTGGGCGGCCTTTTTCACGTTTTTCTTCTTTTCATGCCCTTGACGAATCTCCCATTTTGTCACACCCCTTCCTTCGCATGCTATATATTTTTTTGCGAGAGAGCTTTTTTGTGCTCTATTCTACATATTTTACCCGTTTTTTTCCCGGAGATACCAAGTTGGAACCGAAAAAAATACCAAGATAGATGGTTAATGGAGTAGGATGGGCATTGGGGTCGTGTGTTTCTTTGGCGCTTTTACGATATTCCTGTCAATACTCTGGTCGCTCTTCGAGGCTGTCTTGGTGGTGTTGAGGTTAGTGAGATACTCAACGGCAATGGAAGGGTCTGTCCAGGGATGTATGGAATTGTTAAATATCCTACCTTTGAATCTGTACACTTTTCGTGTTTGAAATGGCTCACTCTCACTCCCACTCCTACAAAGGGCCTTCGTTCACGTCTGCTTTAAGTTTAGAGTTAAGGTTTCACGTCACTTAGCTGTACTCACCCGTAGATGTACAACCATACACCCTCCGAAGATTATACCGCCATAGATATACAGATGAGCATAAGAGCCAAACGCGGGGGCGAAGACTAGCAGGACCTCGGAACGACGGCTAACCTTACCAGTAGAATCAAGAAGAAATGTTAGAAACGCTACTCGACTTGTGTAGGCAGTTAAAACTATCGTCTGGACGAGGCGGTCCACACAGCGGCGGATCTCGCAATCCAGATACGTGCTATTCGCGGCGGTAGTAACAGGCAGCATCCTGCGTACCTTCCTTTCTTTTAGCCCAAAGTCAAGTACAGTAACATGTTCTTCACTCACCAACAGCAACAACACGCCATAGCCTCTACCCGTTCGAACCACACACGGATCCAAGAAAAAAAAATGGCAAAAAACCTGTTGCTCGCCTTGTGGCTAGCTACAGAGAAAACCCCCAAGGCTTACCCCGTCCATAGGGCGCTGGCAAGGATTTTTATTACTGTTTTTATGCTCAATCTTATAAGCTTTCTTTTTTTGACCTAGACCAAGTGAAGTTAGCATGTTCTTTTGATGGTAACTGGAGTAGTTACTACTTTGCCACTGTGGGCGAAAGGGAAGGCTGACTTCTTGATTTATATACCTTAGGCACTCTCAAGATCTTCCGCCCGGTAACTGCCCTGCGGAAGCTACGCTCACATATGCGCATCCAGTATTCCTTCCGCATCACAGCAGCCTCCGCCATCACCTCTGTCACCACCGCCATCGCCTCCATCACCTGCATCACCACCACGCTCACCTCCATCACAGCCCAGCATCATCAGCAGCAGCGGCAATTCCGGCGAGCAGCGCCCTTCTCGGACAGTCACTCAGCACGGAGGAGGGCCGTACTTCCCATTCCGCATCCCTCGACGAGGATGCACGCCTTCCTCACCTTCCTCCCCACCCACACCAGAGACACCACCATGTCCTCCTCCTCCTCACGCGTCATGCCCGACTGGCTCGCGAAGCAATCCACCACCGGAACCTCAAGAATAACCCTTCCTCCCCTCCCCGAAGACGGCTACGATCTAGGATTCCCACTCCCCAACGCCCCGACCACCGCCCAAGGAGCCATTGCGCTCGTCCAAGCCCTCCGCAGTGACAGCGGCCTTCCAGACTCGACGCACTACAACGAAAAGTTCAACGGCCTGCGCCAAAACCGCCTGATCCAAGCCATCATGAAGCTCCTCCTCCAATGCCTCGATGTTTGGGCCGCTGACCCAGCCAACGCCGCCGTCGCTGAGTATGTCAACACCGCCGACAAACGCATTCGTCGCCGCCACCAGCTTTCCCCACTGGTAGTCGGATTCAAGAACGCCGCTACGAGAAACCAGTCGTACAGGAGCTGGGAGGAAGGGCTGCACCCCGCGACTGCCGCAGAACCAGAGACGCTGGACGCGCTAGTCTACGAAAAAGCGGCATCCGGCACGATCGAGGAGTGCATGGCGGGCCACAGGGTCAACTCCGCGAATCTCTACCTCGTCTCGACCAAGGACCACCCGTCTCTGGGCCAGTCGTTTGCCGTGCACCGACTCCAGCTGCTGGGGAGCGAGGGTATCCGCAAGGCAAGCGAATTGCTCAGAGACGAGGAGAAGAGAGCACAGCACATGAACAGAGGCGGGACGGACCACGACGTGGCGGTCCTCATCACCGCCGGGTCGGATACGGTCTATATTTACGATCCGGATTTCGACCAACGGGACTGGCCGCGGCCGAAGAGGTTCTCGGAGGCCCTGATGATCGGCAGGGTCAGACAGCTGCTGGAGAATCTCAAAGGCGGGAAGAGTCCTAAAGACAGAGCGCTTAAGAAGACGAAGATCATCATTGGCGGCGGCGGAAACGAAGGTGATAGCTGCCGCGCTATGGCGGTGAGGTGGATGGTTGAAGTGATTGCACAGCAGTGGATGGGCTTGGATGGTCAGGAGGCGGCCCAAGGGCCGCCTTTGTACTTTGGTGAGGGATGTGACCAGCAGGAGGTGCATTGGTAGGTTAGAATCTCTTGCAGGATTGCGAAAGGGCCTTTTTGAGAGAAGTGCTATATTTGACAGAGTATCCACGGAGTAGATAGGAAGCAACGGGCAAGGTGGTTTCGTCCAAACACCGTTATGCCCAAGCACATGCGGGATCGCCCACGTAAATCTACACGACAGTTGCCATTCCTGGTCTCTACTGGTAGCTTTCCGGCGTGAGGCTTAAATGGCCGTTGTAGACGTTCTATATAGCAATGAGTCAAGTGGAATCCATGGTTGCTATGACCTCTCCCCCAGAGTGGCGAGAAAAGGATGCCCTCACGTCTGCCCATTTGCTGCTCGCTTTTACATCACCAACTACTTATCCCCCTAGCAGTCTTCTGCGCCTTGAGCTGAGTCGCTCTGGCCGACCACTATTTCACTTTCAACCCTAGGACTATTGAATATATTGACGAGTCTTTATACTCCGAATCTGTATTCTGCGCACTGAATTTCTTTTTGCATCGAGAGAATAATGTCTTATTCATATTCCGGCTGCGAGGCCGCCCTCCTTCGATCTACGTACGAGTTTCTACAATGCATACATACGCTCTAAGTAGTGCGGGAAAGACTTTTGGAAGAAAGAAAGAGTATAGAGAAGACGGCGCAGAGATAGCAGCAAAACCACCACCCGCCATCTCATCCTAGCACCTCCAAATCTTCCACCCATCACGATTTGCTGGTATAAAAATCATCCGCCTCCGCCTCATCCTCCAATTGTTCTTGTGTCTGCTGCTGCTGCTGCTGCTGTTGCTCTCCCTTCTGCTTCTTTCCCTTCTGACCCTGCTGCTCCCCCTGCTGCTGCGCCTCACCCTTCTGCTTTTCCTTCTGCTTCAGTTTCTCCTTCTTCTCCCCCTTCAGCTTCTCCTTCTTTTCCTTCTTCTTATTCTCCCCCTTATCTCCCTTCTCCTTCTTCCCCACCCCGTGCGCCTCAGCCGCAACTTCATCCTCCCCTCCCTCCTCCCCCTCCAACTTCGCCTCCTCCGCCAACAGCGCCTGCAACGCCGGCACGAACTTCTCCAGCTCTGCAAACTCGCCGAGCTTGACACGCATGTAGTCAGACGCGACGCCAACGCGCATATCGCTGCGCGACTTGATCTGCGTGGCCAACGCCTCGCCGCTCTCTTCCGTCTTCAGCAGCGGCGTCGATACCGACACGGGCTTAGGCGGGCCGTCCGGATTATCCAGCGGCACCGATTCATCCTGCTCAGGCACGGCGGCTTCGTCGTCCTGCTGGTCGGGCACGATGTCGTCCTCTTCGCGGATAGCGTCCATATCGACATCATCATCGACGATGTCCATCTTGTCGTCTTCCGCGGCAGGAGCGGCCTCCTCGCGCTCCATGACAGGCAGTTTCTGGTAGCGCTGGCTAAAGTGCGTGAGCAGCGTCATGCGAGCGCGCATGCGGGCGCCGATAGCCAGGGCCTCGGACGTGGTGCTGTGCTTCTTGGCGATCGCGTTGCCCTCGAGGCCGTCTTCGAACGTTGCCTCGTGCACGAGCAGCGTCGAGTGGCGGCCGATGCGGGCGAAGTCGGCGCAGGGGCGGCAATCGCCGCTGTAGCTGACCTTGAAGGGCTTGGGGTCCTCCTCGCCTTCCGTGTCTTCAGCCTTCGTCTCGTCGGGCCAGGTCAGCGAGACGGCGCGCGCGCCGTGGCAGTGGTTGACGAAGACGGCCTGGACGTCCTGGAGGCCGAAGAGGTGTGGGTACAGCTCCTGCGGGATCTCGATGGCCGGGGTGACCGTGTCGTAGGGGAAAAAGGACGGCGGGTGCTGCAGGCGGAGCGTGGCGGCCACGTCGTGCTTGGCGAGGTTGGCCGTGATGGCGAGCGGCCACAGGCGGCTGTAGCCAAAGTCCTCGACGGCCGCGTACTCGGCCAGCCAGTTGACCATGTTGATGTCCGAGATGACGGCCAGCCGCTTCTTCTCCGCCGCCAGCGCCGGGTTCTCCTTGATCGCCGTCATGGCTTCGAAGACCGTCTCCGTCGTCGGCTGGCAGCCGTGGACGACCTCGTACCATGCTTTGATGACGCCCACGATGCCCAGGATGTGGTCCGCGTGCATGTGGCTCATCCAAATGACGCGGAGCTCCTTGAGGACTTCGGCGAGTTCGGCGGGCTTGAACACACGCTGCAGCTGGCCGATCGTGTTCTCACCGGCATCGAGCAGGTACGAGCCGTAGCCTGGGACGCGGACCAAGGTGGCGGATACATTGCGGTATTTGGAAGGTAATGCAGATCCGGTACCAAGAGCGATGACCTCAGCTTCAGGCATGGGAGTCTTGCGGCGCCACTTCTCAAACTGCTCGGATGAGGTCTGTATGCTTTCCTTGACGGACTTTGCCAGGCTCAAGACCTCCTCCGGAAGATCTTCCGTGACATTCTGCGGGTTACAGCGCTTGACAAGATTTTTGTCTTGCATCTCGAACTTGGGTTCTAGCTGCAGTACAAGACCTCTTTCTGCTGGCGTAGCATGCTCGGGAAGCTCTTCCTTTTGAGAATTGTACGGCACGAACCGCTCTTGAGGCACCGTCTCATCGTCGTAGTGGGGTATACCATACCGCTTCTCATCCACTGCTCTAAGACGCATGGCCCCTTTACTGGCGCTATCGAAGCTGATCCGGTTGGGCAAAACGTCGACTGAGGAAATGATGTGCTTCAAGTGGGCCCTATCCGCCATGAACTTCTTCAGCGCGGGGTTGGCAGCTACGCCAGGACCGAGAATCCACACGAAAGCGTCGACGCCGTTCATAATCTCTTCGCGATTCCATTCTTCCCGTTGGATCAGAGGCTCCACGTACGACGACGCAGGAAGGTCGATTATGGCGACTCCTCGGCCTCTCCGCGGAGGTTCAAGGACCATGTCAGAAGTGATGGTCTCACCCAGCTCGTTCTTCACAGACTCCCCGGCCTGAAGCTTGGACCACAACCGACCCTTGGGGACTTTATGTTCGATGACTTTTTGAATCATGAACTTGCCCCGCTGAGAATGGGTGCGGATAATGTACGAGACAGCCTGGGGCGCCGGCTTGGTAGGCGGCAGAGCGAGGGTCTTGACGGCGGGCCACGGCTCTCTGACAAGCACCCTCAAGTCCGGGTTTTCAGGATTGGGCACGGGACCGGTGTACTTGTCGATGGATTTTGTCTGCGCGTTCCGGATGAAGATGGTGGCCGGAAGCTTCACTTCAGACAAGGGCTTCTCGGAGAGAGCATCTAGGCGCCAGTTCGAGTTGAACATTTCGTTCACGACCGCGCGGGTCATTTGCTCGTATCTCGCAGTCTTCGCCTCCGGGCTTTCCTCTTCGAGCGCGTCTGCCGCCGGCTCGGGGCCGTTGACTTCGTCGTAGCTCCGCTTCCTCGACGTCGATGTCGTCGACGGCCGTTCCGGGTGTTCAGTACCGGTAGGGGTGATGGACATGGACCAGACCTTGATGTTCTCGTCGACGAACAGCGGGACGGGATCGCCTTTCTCATCCTTCTTGACCTCCTCATCCTTGATATCGACCGCATTGATGGGCATGCCCTTCCTGAAAACGAACCTCCGGCAAGCGGCGATGGTGTGGTTCAGGTTCGGGGGACCGAACATCGAGAGCACCTTCGGCGTTGCATCGAGGCCCCTCTCTTTCTTGTCTAGATTGTGTGCCGCCAAAATGTCCGACAGGGTCAGCATCATACCCATCAATCCACCAGTATTGCACCACTCGCTGCGGCCGGTGATGAACATTTCCTGCGTCTTGAGCATGCGCGTGCCCAACTGGTTCATTGCCCGCTGTGTGCCCTCGCCCAAGCTGCCAAACAAGTACCGCTTGTTATCGAAGTGAAGCAGCAAGGTCGTGCCGGGCGTGTCCGCCGTCGGCGTGGTGAGAACCTGGATATAGGCCTTCATACTTCTCTGGAAGTAGTCTTTATTCAGGTATTTGGAGATGCGTCTGTCGTAGGTGGGGCTGTACGGGCCGTATGGAGTGAAGATCTGGTCGGTCGTAAACGGTCGATCATAACATGGCTCGTTCGAGTAGATGATGTAGGCAGGTCTGCTCCGTTCGAGGGTGGGAGATCGGCGGACGACGGTTTGCTTAAAACCTGGCGGGGCGCGCAACGGCTCGTCGAAGGGCGCTTTGTTACTTTGGGACACCGCACCGTGATCAATTTCCTGTGGCTGAGGCTTGAGCTTCCCTAGCAGTTCGCGGAGTGCATGAATGGCGGTAACGTCGGTGTGACTGGTCGAATTCAGGCGGCAAGTGGTGGAAGGCGCAGGGCGGGAAACTCTCAAGCAGCGCGCCCGCAGCAACAGAGGGTTCGGCGCCGTTTGCAGACACCGCACAGCTGTAGATATGGAAGCCACGGCGGGCACTAGAGGAGCCGTGGTTGCGAGCGTTTTTCTACCGACGTGGGAGCCGCTGTCCCATGGCCATGCAGTCGAAGTCTCAAAAATTTGGCCCAGCTGCGGAGCGGCGACGCGCCAATCTCCGTTACGTCAGCGATCCACCGCCACAGCGGGCCAGCCACATGCACGTTCAGCACTATGCACAAGATGTACGCCTTTCAGACTATGCATAAAATTTACTCTAGATCAAGTGCAGTAGACACAGGTATACAATCAACGCTATTCGCGGAGGCCTCTCGGGCTCAGATCAAACAAAAGAAAAAATGTGCTTGTGTAAGCGCTCCTTTTTCGGCGCCTGTGTCCACTCTGCGCTAAGGCAGGTCGAATCAGATTCAATCCCAGTTCCCAAATGTCGCTTCCCGTGTTGAAAAAGAGAGTCGTAACCCAACCCAAAAGTCTTCGCTTCCAAATATTCACAGAGTCAAAGAGAAAGAAGGACAATGTCCCACCTAGACGCCACTACCCCACTAAACACCACGCCCTAATTCACTGCTGCTTGCTTTACAGCATCATGCTCTGCATCCTCTCGTACACGGCATCGAACTTGGCGATGGTACGCTCGAGACGCTGCTGCAGCTGCGCGGGGGTTTCCTGAGCAACAACAACCTCGATGCGAGCGAAAGCCTTCTCGGGAGCGATGTCACCGAAGATGCGTTCCGAGGGGGCGGCAGTGGAAGGGGCGGGCGAGTTGTAGTACAGAGCGAAGTCAGGGTTGCCATCGTCAACCTCCTCAGCCTCGGCGACGGCCTCGGCGGGCTTCTCGGCCTCGAAGCGCTCGATGACGGGGTAGTCGGGCTTGATCTCGGTGATGGCCTCGACGGGGGAAGCACCGGAGCTACCCTTGCCCGAGAGGATCTCGGTGTCGAAGGGGTTGGCAGGGCCCTCGGGGATCTCGAGGACGGCGAAGACCTGGGGCTGGTTGAAGTTGAAGCCGCCGTTGAACGAGTAGTCGAACGACATGTTGGGCTGCTGCTCGGGGATCATCGACATGCCCATCTGAGAGTTGTTCTGCGAACTCTGCTTAATCATCTGGGGAGCGGGCTGCTGGGGAGCCGACGCAGGCTTAGCCGGCTCGGTGAGAGCAGGGTCACGGCTGAGCTCATCCAAGAAGGGGCCAAAAGCCTGGTGGCGAAGCAGGCGCTCGATGAAGGCACGCGAACGAGCGTTCTCCTCCATGAGGGCGCGGTTCTGCATGCGCAGCTCCGTGTTCTCGTTGGTCTTGGTGGCGACCTCACCCTCAAGCTGGGAAATGTACTCTGCAGGAAATTGTTAGCAAATGCGGGGTGAGACCGGAAGTAAATCATGCATACCCTTTCTGCGCGAGCGGAAGGCGCGGGCGGAAACCTTGTTCCTCAACTGGCGGCGCTCCTTGCTGCTGAGCTTCTTGCCCTCTTCGCTGGCAAGGAGCCTCTCGTCCTCGTCCATGTCCTCCTCGTCCTTCTTCATCTTGATGATGTGGGGAAGAGGGTTGGAGCCGCAGTCGGAGCCATTGGAGCTGAGAGTGCTGTTGGCGCGGATCTGGTTGACAACGCGCGCAATGGTCTCCTCGGTGCGGGCATCGGTGAACTGGGCAGACTTCCTCTGGACGTGGTGGACGCGGTTCTGCTGCTCCCTCTGCTGCTGTTGCTGCTGGAGCATCTGCTGCTGCCTCTGCTGCTGGGCCTGCGCCTGCGCCTTGGCCAGAGCAGCTTGCTGCTGATGCATTCCAGGGAAGAAGCGCACCTGCTGGGGCTGCTCCTGGATAGCGCTGGGGTCGACGAAGTCCTCGTTCTGGCTGTTCTCGCCCTGGGGGAAGAAGAAAGCGGACATGTTGTTGCCCATGTCCATGTCCATGTCGCCCAGACCGGAGCCCCAGCCGTCGTCAAAGCCGATGCCCGAGTTGCTGAAGGGCTGGGCGTAGTTGTTGCCCATAGATTGCGACATGCTGATGCCGGGAACAGAGCCCGAAGGCAGGCCGGTCTGCTGCTTGAAGAGGTCGTACTCGTGGCTGGGCTTGGCCGGGGTCTGGTGGTCCTCGGCCTGGTCCAGCGGCATGATGGTGGTGGCGGGGCTCGCCATGGTGGATGCGACGCTCGAGGGAGGCATTTGCGACGAGGAGCTGGCGGGACCAGGCGAGGGGATGGCGTTGAAGTCGACCAGTGAGTCCATATCGGGATCAAAACACTGGTTCGGGAAGGGCGCGTAGCCCATGCGCTGCGCTGCGACCGTCGACATTGCGGGCAGATGTGAGCAGAAACGGCGATAGAGTGCTGGCGGGTGCCTCAGGTAGGCGGCGGGTGGTGTAGAGCGGCTTTCCCGGAGTGATGATGTCGATGGGTCTTGAAGAGCTGGGTGCGGGCGGGTCGCTGGAGCAGGCGCTAACAGGCGTCGTAAGCTTTCTATTTTCGGCTACGGCCAAGGCTGCACTGGGGCGGAGTGCGGGAGAAGGCTGGGCAGGCGGCGGTGGGTGGGAGCGTACTCTTATGCGTAACGAGAGAATCGGTCGGGTCGTGGGTATCTCGGTGCTTGTAGTGGTAGTTTGTTGGAGTGGTGGAAGAAGTGGGTTGGAACGGGAGCGAGTGTGGGCGACGGGCTGGTTTTGCGGACGATAGGGAGGAGACTGTTTCAGCTGGCACGCTGGGCCAGCGGCTGCGCCTCGACACCACAGGCAATCTCCGGGAGCTTGGACACCGAGTGGCCGAGCACGCAGCAGGGAGCCTGTGCCGGCTCAAGTGCGGCAAATGACACCCCTGCTCTTCCGCCGCCGTCAGCGCCAGCACCGTCGCACATCAGCATCATCGGCGCCCCGGCTCTTCGTCGGACGGCCGAGATCCTCACAACTGCCGTCCCTGCACGCGCCAGCGCAGAGTGCCGGCCTGTTTCTGCTGGACTCAATCGCCATCTAGGGCGCTCTGGAGGGCTCCTGGAGCGCCGCGACGGGGGGTGACATCCTGCGGGCGCGCTGGAGGCTGTGAGTGGCCAGCAAGAGTTCGCGCCGAGATCCGAAGCTTGCGAGGACGACCACTGCCACACTCCCGCGAGCGTACGAACCAGGCTCATCACCTCTCACGACCGCCCGTCCCAGCCTGTCGTTGGGCGACGATCCTCCGACCGCCCCGCCGGTCTGACAGCTCACGGTCACGGCACCACCACCAGTAGTTCAAATGTCAAGCGCTCCGGATCACCGTCGTGGCGCGGCCGCAGCGCAAGGCTGCGCCCTGGCCTATCACGCATCGAGCCACACAAAGTCAACCAGAGCCTCTACGCGCGAACCACGCTCGACGGCCCGAGGTTTCGTCGCGGTCCGAATCGAAACGGTTCTCTGATTCAGGAGGGTTTCGGCAGCTCTTTTCGCTTTTATCGTCGGCGGTCGGACCTCAGACGCTCGGAGATAATCTTTGCTATACAATAGCATTATACACGGCCGGAAGACCGGCGCGCTTCCGTATTACATGACTTGCCTACCCTCCAGGCCGTCAGCTACGGCCGATGGACCCGCCTGTCGCCCGAGGCCTTGCTGGGGCAAACACAAATAAATTTTCTGCCTCTTCGTCGAGATGCGGCGACGCCCTCCTCATGCACCAGCCCAGAGCATCAGCCACGACAATGTGACGCGTGTCTCGCGTGCTTGCGTCTTTCCGGCTTAGCCCCCAGCAAGGTTGAAGTAGCTCCTCCGCAAAGCAATTACTGCCGTAGTCCAAATTGAAGAGGCCCGTTCGCCTTCAGAAATCACTGACTTCCGACACGGCATCAGTGCACTCGCCGTGATACCTAGACCCCGGCAATACGGCAATGCCCAACAATGCAAACTACTCTCCAGCCAAGATCTTCCTATCGCTATTGAATCAATAGGCCTACCTGCCCGACCGCATTGCGCGCGCCTGCATGCTGTTTCTTGCGCCGCCCTGCTCGCAGGAAACACGACTGCGCCAGCGAGAAAAAGCATACGCGGCCTCACCACCCCCTGTCAAACGTGCTATTTCCAGCGAACCGCAGCACAGCCGCACATTGAATTTTCGACAGAGACGGAAACCTCTCCATGCGGCCGCCCAATTGCCCTGCTCATTCCTTCTCGTCGCTGCAGCCCTGCTTCGACTTTCCCCAGCTGGGATTGGGATATCCGAATTGATGAACGAGGGATCGGTCTGCGGACCACGCTCTATTGCCGGAAGGTGAACCCGTCTGGCCTGGTCTGTGGAATGCACCGGCCGAAACTCATGGGAGCCGTCGACACGCCCCATGCCCTCCAGAGTCTCGATCGCCCTCGACAGACACAATTTTCATCCCCACTCTTGATCGCCGCCTCAAGCTCGAGCAAAAGCCCGCAAGCTTTTCCGAAGCGCCCGCTCTGTGATGGCTACGTCCCTTGGCGTCATTGCTGGAATCCAAGGCTGAAACTCGTGGCCCTATGGCTTGGTGGAGTACCCCACGGCCGCGCCATCGAAACGCGTCTCTCCTTGCAAGGAGCCAATCCCTCCAGTACATCACCGGCATTTGACGCCTCCTGCGGCAGAGACGTCTTCTAGAACGTCGTCTGCCCCTCTCCGTCTCCATCTCCGCAATGCCTTTGGTGCCAAGTGCCGCTTGTCGGAGCAGAGTGAGACATCCTGAAGGGATATCACCGAGCTCCGAGGCTTGCATTGGGAAGCATCCGACTTTGAACAGCTGAGCGGTGGAGTCTTTAGGCCCAATTAGGGCCTAGATGGACACTCTTTCC
The DNA here is from genome assembly GCA_023089105.1 of Lasiodiplodia citricola. Lineage (NCBI taxonomy): Eukaryota > Fungi > Ascomycota > Dothideomycetes > Botryosphaeriales > Botryosphaeriaceae > Lasiodiplodia > Lasiodiplodia citricola. The sequence continues at coordinate 155,070 of JAJNLL010000037.1, forward strand.
CGCTTCCGCTGGTGTGAACAAGCAAGACCTACGTCTGCCCCGTTCGCTTCTTGCGGTACACTTGCTGATCTCCTGAGCCACTGGTGGCGCAAATGCCCCCTGATCCCGTCCATCTGACCGTTCGCCTCCTTCTCGCCGGGCAAGCATCTCCCTGGATGAATCCTGGCCTGGGGAGGGCCTGGGGCCTGGATTGGGGAAAGGAACCGACACGGAGAAGGAGGCCGTGAGGGCGGAGCGAGGTACGGCGGACCGTCCGGTCAGGCATTTATTAGGATTCCATGTTTGTTTCGTTGCTGTGATCGCTCGTGCCGAAAAGTATGTGGAGCCGATGCGGCAGCCGGGTGTTGGCGAAACGGCCCTCAACCGAAGTCACAGCTCGTCGGAAATGTGGAGTCAACCATGTAACCAAAGGATCTCCCTATTCCTATACAGTATAGACAGAGGCAAGTCTAGTCGGGACGAAAGGTGTGGTCGGGCCCCCATCGAGCGATCTTTAGCTCCTTCTCAAACACTAAAAATCGAATGGGCCTCTATCCGGCCGAACCGGACACGCCTAGAGCAACCTAGAGCCTCAGATTATGATGAATTCGCCGGTGTCGGCGGGGAATTAGTACCCCGCCGATTAGAACAAAGTGCGCATTATCTAGCGCTCTTTATTATGGATCTATCCCCAATCACCACTATTGTATAGACCCGGACACACCACTCGTCTCGGGCATTGAGCTGAAGAAGCCCTACCCTTCTATTACGATGGCCGTAGAGCAGATCGATAGCGCGGGGCTTAGTATGTATTGAAAAGCGCAGATCATGTCTTATGCTCGCAGCCCGACGTTTTCACCGTTCTTTCGGAATTATCATTATCCACGTCGGTCAGAAAATTGTCAATGAACAAGATGAAGCATATTCCAAGACCATCCAAAGTCAAGGCTATGCGTCAGACACTTTCCCTTTCACGCGGGTCCAAGTATGTTTTGGACCCACCCACCTTTTTCTTATCACTTCATCTTTCCTTTCGCGTGTCGCAGTTCTATCATCTCACTCAGGTGGCTGGGGCTTCAGCTTAGATGTGCGCTCTCACATGATCAGTAGCTACGCAGATCCGAAAATACTTTGAGTCGGTATGCACAACACCTGCTGCTGCAGCTCGATTCTCCGAGGTGCATAGTCGTCATAGAAGAGCAGATGCTTACCGCTCAGGTAAGCACGTCAGGCTCTGACCTCAAAAAGCTCGACAAACACCAATAGGAAAATGTGGCTCCATGTTAAATAGGCATTGGCGGAATCTGTGACGGATCCCCCACATTTCCCGACGTCGGAGAAAAAGGCTATGTTGTGGTGACTGAAATACACCAACGCCATCTCCAACGCAACTGAGACAACAATACTCCGTCGGAAGAACGAGACGCCTTTCTACGCCCTCACCTCAGTTTCACTGAGCGGTGACGGTTGCAGTGCGCACGGCACATTGACGATCCCATTGCATTAACCGACGTCGTACGTCCGAGGGTCTCGCTTGCAAAATCCGAGCTTCTTCTTTCGGAGCAAAAAGCAAAGTGTCGGCTCGAGAGGCTTCTGGGTAAGACAGTGCACTTCTGACACACGTAGCGTTGCAAAGTCCGGGTGTGTGGTAAGACCTGGATACGGCTATACACACGATCAACACGGTAAAAAATGACTCGGCTTTGGGGCTCCATCACATGGCTGACGTTGGCAAGCGAAGTTCATGACATGTACACAGGATAATCTGGGACCCTGACGAACTGTGGGCTTGAGGGGCTCGAGGGGCGCGTTGCCGAACTCCCGCCGTAGGCTGCCCCGGATCGACGGCCACGACTAACGGCGGACGGCGCACTGACTTTGCGGGACAATCAACGATGGCCAACGGTCCCATTCCTCTTCACACCACCTCCTCGTCGACCAAACCAACGGGCTCTGGCCCTCATTCCAACCCGTCTCAACCCCCGGTGGTGCCCAGGTCTCGGCGTGCCGTCATCCCCGACCGGGCAGCATGGAAGCGCGCAAAAGCACCCCCGCAGGCTCGGGAGTGGCTAGGTCGGCTGCCCCGGCTTGGCGACGTCATGGTTCATCCACTTTTTATCGCTTCCCCCGGAATAATGGCCGCAACGCTTCAATCAGCGCAATCGCCAACGACGAGTGTATAGTTGGAGGCTGAACGGCATATTCGCGCATCTTTTTCCGGACGTTAAACCAAAAGACACGGGCTGCAGGCCCTCCATGTATAAGAGCAAAGGAGACGCATGCCAGGCCAAGACACGCAATGTGCCGCGGATCGCTACCGCCGTAACCCTCTTCAGCCAAGCCATGCGGCGACAATCCAGAACAGCGGGATCGTTACGACCCTTGAGGTAGGATAAATCGGGGCAGACCTGCATGGCCTGATTTTTAGATTGTTGCGGCAAGCAATTGCGTGCCTTCTGCCAATAAAGACGGTTCTGTTGCCGCCCGCGATCTTCGTCCCCTTTGCCTCGCATAATCTTGCTCTGCATCATTGCGCGCTAGACAGCTTGCTCATAGCTACGAGCTTCCTCAGCTCTTCCAAGCTCCAACTGATTTTTTCCTTTCCTTCTTCTCCTTTGCCCGCTCGTGCATCTCTACAACCACATTCCAAAAGGCAAAAATGCAGACCAAGCTTCTCTCTCTCGGCCTGCTGGCCGCAGCAGGTACCACGCTGGCGCAGACGCCGCCGTATTTTGAACCGAGCACCGATGTCAACCTGCCCGCAACCTTCGACGTCAACAGCACCTCTCCTGATTTCTTCACAGTCGGAGGCGTCTTTTCCATCAATGGTAAGCCAAAAAGAAAATGAGCACTCTCTCAAGCATCACCGGCTTTCCACGAAAATCCGCAAGAAAAGAAAAAAAAACACCAACAACCTCCCCAAACTAACACCACCACCACCACCACCAGCCACCCAAGAAGAGCCCCAACTCTACGTCCCCACCAACGCGACCTACGTCACGCACACCAACGGCTCGCAACCCCCCACCTTCATCATCCTAATGGTCGACCCGGACGCGCCCTCTCCGCAAAACACATCCTTCTCCCAAATCCTGCACTGGCTGCAGCCGGGCGTCCGCCTCTCCCGCTCCGTCGAGCCCACCCCGGGCCCCAACAACACCGCCCTCGTCTCCATGCTCTCCGAAGCCGACACCGATACCCCCGCCATCGCACCGTACATCCCGCCTGCCCCGCCCTCCGTCGCGCCGCACCGCTACATCGTCATGCTGTTCCGCCAGCCCGGCGACGCGGAGGGTGACTTCGAGCTGCCCGAGGCTTTCGAGCAGTATAAGGGCGGCGAGGAGCGCACGGGGTTCGATGCGGAGGAGTTCGTCAAGGCGGCGGGGTTGGGTGAGCCCCTTGCGGCCACGTACTTCTTGGTTGGTAAGGAGACGAGTGGCAATGGCAGCGCGACGTATGACGGCGATGATGCGGCGGCCGGCATTGGCGGCAATACGACCGTGCCGGCTACGTCGTCGGCGAGTGCGGCGGGCGCGAGCGGAAGTGCGGGTGCGAGTGCGACGGCGTCGGGCTCGGGTGCTGCGGCGGCTGCGTCGGAGACGTCGGGCGCGGAGAGGGCTGGAGGAGGCGTTGCGGCGCTGGGCGCTGTGGTGGCGGGTTTCGTGGCTCTGGTTCTTTAAGGGGAGAGATGTGACTGCTGCGCGGTTGCTTGGGGTCAGGTGCCTACCCTGTATCTGTATCGAGGAGGTGATGGAATGAAGGGAGGTGAGGGGGATGGTGTAGATGATTTTATTACTATACCCGAAGTCGAGTCATTCCTTGAGAACTTTGGTTGGTATGGGTTGATTAAGACGAAGATTGGAGTTCTGGGAGCTGGAATGTAAAGCACGGTTATGTAGAGAACGAACGCTAAAAGAATTATAAAAAATTGTGCATTGGGATCTTGCTCCTATTCAATGCTTGAACGCTGCGGGGCGAAAGACGATAGAGTGGTCCACACAGTAAGAAGCGGGCATAGGAACATGCAATGACTCTCCGTCTACGATGTTGTTATTGCTTGCAGTGCTAAATTAAGATAAACTGATTGAGGTTGAAGATGGTCGGAGTTTTTTCGAAGATATCTTCGCATAGCTTTCCTATCTTAGTTTGCTTAACTGTGTAGATATAAAATTGGTGCTGAATAGGAAGAATACAATCAAGAATGGATTTGTAGTAGAAAAGTCCTTAATTATTAGAATAGCTATGTACATAGAATCGTAGTGTTCGGTGGACTTGGCACTAAATTTAGGTGCGGCTCGTGCGAGTAGGCGTAGTGACACTAAGATTGTGAGTAGGATTTAGACCATCAAAGATGCGCTAAACCGGAGTGGTTTTAGATAAGAATAGGCCGGGCACAGGATTGCTTTAAAATTAACAGCGTTGAGCTTCTAGTAAGCCCCACTGGAAAGCAGAAGATTGATAATAAATTAACGGAACATAAGGAGCAATAATGAGACGAGCCCGCAAATGTTAAATAAGATGAGCTTCTAGGACCTACGGAGCTCCGATAATCTAGACATCTTAGTTACTTCTTACTACGACTTAAACATCACCCAGAGCTCCTGCGATGTCTAGGTAGAGCGGATAAAAGCGAGATGGGGAGGTTTAAAAACATGCTCAAAGCCAGACGCTTGTCACCTCCGTTCTCTTTCATGTGAGATATAGAAATGCAGTTTAATCTCTCCAACTTAGACGCCGGTAGATTCCCTGGCAAATGCTGCTGGCTGGTGGCCAAGAATAAAATCAGTAGCTTATGCGGAAGACTGATGAAGAAGACAGGAAAATGTATAATATCACAGTTCTTCAAAAGTGTTCTCAAAGCTATGCCACAGTTTACCGGAAGAGCCATACGCTCAGTTAATGAACTTGCAATCGTTTCTTACTTTAACCTCTCCGCCGCTTTGGTATGAGGGAATTGCTTCTCCAGGACGAACTCTTGAGTGCGAGCCCTCTCAGATTTACTTCCCCCCCAAAAAAAAATTTAGCTAGTCGGATATGCACGCCTCCGGAATCAGGGCGGCGCAGACTTGCCCAACTCGTCGCTTGACTTTGAAAGCGCACTGAGACAGCTCTCACGCCAGTACCACAGGCCCGCATACGTAGCCCCCGGCCCGACCAGGACCTGCCCCAAAACGACGGCCGCCACCGCTCTTCCCGCCTGCGCGGTCGAGACGTAACCCCTCCGCCGCAAGCTCCAGACGCTGTAAAGCAGCCAGACGAAGACAGAAAAGAAGCAGAGGAGCATGTCGTACCGCCAAAAGTCGGACATGGCGGCGTCGAAGTCGTCCTCCTGGCTCGAGATGCGCTGCGGCGGCGGCGGGAGAGCGTCGAATCGAAGGGCCTGTTGTCCGAAGGACACGACGTCCGGGTGGTCGACGGCGAGGTAGACGAAGACGGCTGCGTGGGTGATGGCGGCGACGACGGATGTGGTCAGATACGCCGACCGCAGGTGCTCCGTGTCTCTCTTGCTGTACATGGCCAGAGGGCGATGGCTGCTGCTGCTGCCGAGCAGATGAGAAAGCACCCATACAAGGGTGCAGGAGAGGACGGGGGCTGGCTGCCACAGGGCGATTGCGTTCTGAACGGCGGCAGGGCTTCCGTACGGGAGGAACATCAGCGCGGTGGGGATGGCGTAGCCAAGGACCACGGCGGGGAGGATGGCTTTCGCGACCGCCTCAGGAACGGTTCGGCCGGGCAGGTGCTCGTATGCCCTGTGGGAGGAGGTGAAGACGCTGACGAAATAGTAGATGGGCGCGACCAAGCCGATGCCGCGCAGCTGGTACGCAGCGGTCCACAATGACGGCCTGAGGAGTTAGCAAAACTCTTGTGGAAGGACAGGGATCGGTGGCGCGTACCAGGCTAGCGGAGTTCGCTTGTTTCCAAGACGGTAGGCCTCGACGATCCACACGGTTGTGATGGGGAGCAGCATGCTAAGGAAGTACACCACCATGGCGCGGAGCCCCGCATCCGGCCCGGCAACGCCGCGAGCGAAGGCAAAGACAAGTGTTCGGAGCCAATCGTCGAGCAGGAGTACACCTGTGTACGTGGTCCGCAGTGGGCTTCCTAGGAAGCGCAACGGCTCCGAGTCCGGAAGGGAGAGGGCGAGAGCGACCTTGGCAGTATAGGCCAGCGCTGCGAAGAAGCATGCAGCCGCAACGGCCACGAGACGCCCGCCAGCCATCTGCTTCGCCGGCAGCTCGTCGTGGTAAGGAATCCAGCGGGGACGCTCGGGGAGGGGCAGCATCTCGAGCCGGACGCCGGGCGAGATGACGTCCGCGTGCCTTGACATGGCAGTCTCCCTCTCCAAGCGCGGCAGGATCCAGCGCGCGAAGAGGCCCAGAGCGCGCGTCTCCATGGCCTCGACTCTCTGTTGGTCGTGTGCGCACGACACCGTCTCCCATGCGCGGTTGTAACGGACGTTCTGCGTCTCGGAGAAGATGTGCTCGATGTCTGCTTGCGACAGCTCGGTCGGAGAGGACTTCAGTTGTCTAAAAAGGGCGTTTACGAAGGCCGCCGAGGTTTCGATGGCGCCATTGCCGCCATGGCCTGGGAGAGGATTGAGCTAATCCTGGTCAGCAATGATTCTCCTGAATTGTAGTCATGCTGTTACCTTGTGTGCTGAGTCTCCAATTGTGATGACACGGCCGAAATACCACTTCTTGAAAACATACTCAGGGAGTGCCGTCAGAACCGAGGATAGTTTGTTTTTGTAGATTTCGGAGAACCTGACATCCTCGTACACTCGATCGTCCCAGTACCTCTTCACTAGCTCCTCCTCGTCTTCCTTGCTGTAGCGTGGGATCGCCCCGCGCTGCGTCTCAGGAAGGCGCGTGAAGACGAACCAATATACTCGACCTCCAGGACCGGTGATGAAGAGGTAAGAGAAGCCCTTTCTAAACACATTGAACGCGGTTTGGAGAGGCAACCCAGGCGTAGGCTTGGATATACCAAAAATGCAGTTGTACTCGGTGGGAACGTCTGAAGAAAAAAGGTTACCCTCTAGTGCTGCGAGGCTTCAGTAATGACCTACCCGTCCGCTCCGATGCCGGAATGTAGCCCGGCTTTGCCATCTCCGCAATGCGCCACATTTCACTTCTCACCGTGCTGTGGATGCCGTCCGCTCCCACAACCATGTCGCCAAAGTGAGAAGATCCGTCTTTCAGTGTCACCCCGATCGAAGAAGCGCGCTGCGTCATCGTAGCGACACGCTTGTTCAGCATTACCTTGGACTTGTCATTGAGATTGTCGTAGAGAATCTGCAAGACTTGCTGACGGTCGACAAATATGAGCGGGTAGCCGTGCCTAAAACATGTTAGCTGCTTGAGGACTGCTCCTTGGATATCTCTCACCTCTCCGCCATGTGGTCGGATAGGCCATCCATCGTCAGCAGAGGCTTTCCGTCCGGTCCCACCAAAACGCCTCGCTCCAGCGGCTTGTCGATGAGCGCTCTGATGGGCTCGTAGCAACCCAGCTGGTCGAGGATGCGCAGCCCGTACGGCAACATGCCTATGCTGGCGCCCACTTGCGGCGCAATTTCCGAGTGTGCCTCTAGAAGCACGTAGTCGACGCCAATTCTTTCCAACATGTTGGCGAGAGTGAGGCCGGTGATTGAGCCTCCGACTATGATGACTTTCATTCTGGTGGCGGGGATGTCGAGAGAAGATGCGATGCCGAGATTTGGTGATGCTCTTCACACTAAGAGGATTGGCCTTCTATTTAACGCTTTCCATCAAGACAACTGCGGCTGATTCTCTTTTTCCCCCTTTTGCTTCCCGCGACCGAGTTGCTGGGCTTCGGCTGGAGGCGGAAACATCACAGCCGTGAGCAACGTTCTTCCCTCCCAATCTTGACCGTGGAGGATACAATAACCCATGACCCTCAGGGATGTCTCCAGGAGAGTTGATTTGTCGCGTTTCGGCTCATGGCTGCCGGCTCTCGGTTGTCGGTTGGCGCCCGACGGGATTTGCCCGCCGCTTTCCGGCTTACCTATCAGCCTTTTACCTCAGAAGCTCAGAAGATCGCTCCCTAATCAGTCTCGGGCCAGGGCTCCCAGTAAGTACTTCAAACAAGCTCAAGTCGTCTCGAATCTCGGTTTGCAGTTTCAAAATCTCGAACTGATTTGATACTAGTTTACCTAGGTAAACTGGCACGCGACTAACAGGGATTATAATTGGATAGATGGATCTTTAGATGGCGCATATGGTGACGTATACCCTAGTAAGACCTCTCTACCACGCTTAATATCGTACATATCTACGATACGAGACTCTTTTAGACCCTCTAATTAGCTCTTTTATAAAGGTTTTTTTTTTTTTTAAATAAAGCAGTTTGTTGATAAATTCAAAATAAGATAAATAAACGCTTCTTTTTTATCGCTTATATTTTACATATATCTTAAAGAACTGGTTTGAATTACTTATAGTTTCATTACCTAGTAGTTCGAAATTTGTGGTGATTTGAACTGTGAAACTGTTTTACACTGTCAAGCTGAATTACTTGACTGGGAGCCCTGCCTCGGGCACGTGCAAGCGTAAGTAGGTTCAATATAAACTACAACGTCTGCTGCTGGAATTCGTGAGGCAGGGATAGTGATCAATTTACGAAAAGAATCCACCATGCAAGCAACTGAAAAACACGGCATCACGCTGTTCGTCGACTTCAGGATCGCCGTCGAGTCGATAGACACTTTCATCCAACTCTTAACCGACGTCACCCAGAAAGCTAGCCAGGAGCCTGAGTTCCTTTCTTCGGACGTTCTGAGTGATCCACAGCAGCTGGGTCGTATCATCTTAGTCGAGAATTGGGCTGAGAGTGAGGTTTGGATGAACGAGGTACTTCTAGTTTCCGCATCTATGAATAAGCTTACGTCTCATACATAAGTTGCAGAATTTCTTCACGAAGCAATACATGAAAGACTATCATTCCGCGGCACAGCCCTTGCTCCTACCTAGAACCTCGAAGACGATCCTAAAGCGAGTCGGGAGGGATGTCGCGAAGGCAAAGAAGGGTCATTTCAGCTAGTCTAATTTACGATAGCTAAATCCTATCTACAACGCCATGTTTGCCATTGACAATCTGCACTTTTAACTAGGCACATTAAATCCAGCCACCAGATGGATCCCACGAAAGGGGAAACAACGAGTCCCATCCCGAGAACGCGATGAAATTGTCGTCGAGTGGCATGTTATCTTCAATTGACACGGGCAAATCGTTCGAGAACGTGGATGTGACGTTATGGCCGAGCATGTTTTTGCGCTGCAGCTTTCTATAAAGGCAGCTTTTTCCACGACTGGGATATGCGGATGAACGTAATCGAAGAACAGCCGGAGAAGACAGTCTGCAACAAATGGTTGTGGAGTTTTGAAGACACCCTGATCAGCCAGGAAAATCCTTGTTGACGTGTTGCAGCGCGAAAGAACTTTTTCGTACCACGAGGGGCTTCGAGGAGCCGGTGAGATACGAAGTCCTAAATGACGCTTATCGGCTCTCTTTTCAGGGCCAGAGATGACTTTGAGCATGTGACAAAGAGCACCCTTCTCATCGACATGCATCACGACATCACCGTGAGCTTGCGTTAGCGTGAGGCACGGGGTCATGACATTGGCCAACGGCTCGATCAATATTATCGCTGGTAGCGGGGTTTATTGCCTCTTCGCTATGCCTGGTTGACTGCTGTCCGCCGGTTGCTGCAGAAGAGCTGCTCTGAGTTGACGCAATGCGAGCCGACTGGCTTTCCTGATGTCTTTGGCTTTGGATAAAACGTCCAGCATCAGTGTATCGGTCACAAAACCACGAGCATTAATCAACATACGGCCTTGGTTGTCGACGGCGGGAAGATCGGAGTGTGCATTGCAGACTCGCATTCTTGCACCTGGTGCAGGGGAATAAGTTGAGAGCGTCGCATTTGACCTTCCGCGAGTGGCACATTGTGCACGCTCTTGTTGCCCTCTGGACGCAGCGGTAAGAATAGCAGAAGTCGAGCGAATTATGACGCATACCTGCCGCGGGTGTCGGTCTCCAGGGCTGTCTCGGCCAGCGGCAGAGCTGTACATGGCGTCCGGTCCTGTTGGATGAATTCATGCAAGAGCCAGCGGGGCGGAAGATACAGGCCAGCAAAGTCAAAGTAATGACTCGGCTATTACTAATGTCTTCAGCGCGGTAGTCTAAGCCCTAAAGCGTATTAGGCATGTCAATGATAACGCTGGGCTGCAGTTACCCAGGGCCAGCAAAGGCAGATGTTTGGTTTAGTATATATTGATTCTATACTGCAATTGTTTTAGATAAACCGCAAGATGGTATCTTCACTTTTTAACCCTACCGTCCCGAAACGCCGTTATGCTTTTAGAAATGAACACGAACGATGCTGCTTAGTCTTCGTGCATGACTGCCATGTCCAGCACCTCAGCTCTTGCGCGGCCCTTGGTCTGTCCACTGATGAACTCGCCCAGAGCACGGAAAGCTCCTGGCTCAACGAAGCCAGTGCATTCCCACTCGTCACCAAGGACATCCTGACCCTCAACCTCCTCAACGTAACTCAGAATGCGATCCTTGACGGTGCCTGTTGCCTTGTTGTCGTCACCATCGTCTCCGGGCTTTGGTGCAGACTTGACGGCCTGCTTGAGGATGTTGGTGGGGCAGGTGATGCGCAACCTCATGCGAGCACGGGCAACGGGAATGGGTTGGTAGGCAATGAGGGCCTTCATAGCATCCAGCGCCTGGGACTTTGCCGACTTGTTCGCGTTGACGCCGGTCCACTTGGGAAGATCCTTCTTGGAAACCTCCTTCCCTTCGCTAGTTTGCGGGGTGGAGGTGCCGCTGCTGGTGGCAGCCTGGGCCGTCTGCGAGCTCAGCTGGTCGAGGGCCTTTTCAATCATTCCGGTGGTGTAGACTCGCTTCGACTTGGGGTCGACGAGCTTGCCAGCAACGATGTCGATGACCTCGGCGTGTACGCGCTCCAACTGGGCGTTGCGCTCCTTCTCACCAACCTGCAGTTCGCCCTTCTTCAGGATCTCGAGGATAATGTCGTCGCGGGACTTATCGGCGCCAAAGGCCTTGGCCAGGTCCTGCTGGTTGGCCGTCTGGCCCTTGCTGACGTTCATGTAGACGTTGGGGATTTGGAGGACATTGTCGAGGTCCTGCTCGACGCCGCTGCGCCATTCCAGGACCTTGTTCTTGTAGCATGCTATCTCGAAGCGCTTCTTGCCTGGGAGCGGGGGTCAGCGGGGGCGGGCGCATCGCGGGCTGCGGTGATCTGATACCTTTTTTCATGCGCACCAACGAGACGTTGGTGAGAGAGATCTTATTGACGGGCTGGGAGCTGGTTAGCGGGAGTGCATGGACGCGCGAATAATGTCAAAACACGTACGGTCTGAATGATAGGCATTTTGCGAGCGGAGAGCGGCGATGTTGCGGCGTGAGCGAGCAGGCAGGCAGACAACTTTTCGACTCCAATCGAGTCAGAGGCGGCCGCTTCTGACGTCAATTATTAAGCGGCGCGCCAGGCCCAAGGCGGATAAGCGGCAACCCTTATCAAAGCGCACTGGCTCCACTCACGCGGGCATGCGCACGGTTGGTCCACGGGCCCGTCACTCCCCCAACCGGGCTCCGCGCCAGCGCCAGGCACCGCCGACAGCTCATCTAGCTCTCCTCCCCAGCTCTTCCTCCCTCCCCCGAACACCTCTCTCTGGGATCATTCCATCCCGACTATCATCCTCCATCCTCTCTTGCTCCATCACCCTTCTATCCCACACAGATTCGAGCTGTGTGCGCAGCTTTGATAGCTCCCGCCAGCTTCCTCGTGTGTCGTCATAGCAAGCACCATGAAGGCTGCAGCATCCGCGCTGCTCCTGGGCGCCGCCTCAACGGCCCTGGCTGAGCAACAGCAGGTCTTCCAGATGCCCAGGCCCCTCGCCGAAGCTGCCGATGCCTGGTCCAAGCCGCTGCACAACCTTGAGGATGCTCTCAAGTCGCTTACGGGCGAGGCGAAGCAGCTCTGGGACGAGGTGGCGATGATGTTCCCCGAGGCCATCGACAGCGCCAACTTCTTCTCCACCCCGAAGCCGCACAACCGCAAGCACGATAGCGAGTGGGACCACATTCTGAAGGGTGCCGACGTGCAGTCGGTCTGGGTCGAAAACGCCCAGGGCCAGAAGGAGCGGGACGTCGAGGGCAAGCTCGAGCAGTTCAGCTTGCGCACCAAGAAGGTCGACCCCAAGTCCCTCGGCGTCGATGATGTCAAGCAGTACAGCGGCTACCTTGACAACGACGAGGACGACAAGCACCTGTTCTACTGTAAGTCACGCGATGCCATCTCCCGCCTCCTTGGTTTCTCTAACGCGAAGCGTTACAGGGTTCTTCGAGTCTCGCAATGACCCCAAGAACGACCCCATCGTCCTTTGGCTCAACGGCGGCCCCGGCTGCTCGTCGTTGACCGGTCTCTTCATGGAGCTCGGCCCGGCCTCCATCACCAAGGACACCAAGGTCAAGTACAACCCGTACTCGTGGAACGCCAACGCTTCCGTCATCTTCCTCGACCAGCCCGTCAACGTGGGCTACTCATACAGCGGTGGCTCCGTCAGCAACACGGTCGCTGCCGGCAAGGACGTCTACGCCTTGCTCACCCTCTTCTTCAAGCAGTTCCCCGAGTATGCTTCTCAGGACTTCCACATTGCTGGTGAATCGTACGCCGGCCACTACATTCCCGTCTTTGCTTCGGAGATTCTCTCGCACAAGAAGCGCAACATCAACCTCAAGTCGATCCTCATTGGCAACGGTCTCACCGATGGCCTGACCCAGTACGAGTACTACAGGCCCATGGCTTGTGGTGATGGTGGCTGGCCCGCCGTTCTGAGCGAGGGCGAGTGCCAGGCCATGGACAACGCCCTCCCTCGCTGCCAGTCCCTCATCCAGAGCTGCTACAACTCTGAGAGCGTCTGGTCTTGCGTCCCTGCCTCCATCTACTGCAACAACGCCATGATCGGCCCCTACCAGCGCACCGGCCAGAACGTCTATGACGTCCGCGGCAAGTGCGAGGACAGCAGCAACCTCTGCTACTCAGAGCTCGGCTGGATCGCCAAGTACCTCAACCAGGACCACGTCATGAAGGCCCTCGGTGCTGAGGTGTCGAGCTACGACAGCTGCAACATGGACATCAACCGCAACTTCCTGTTCCAGGGTGACTGGATGCAGCCCTTCCACCGCCTCGTCCCCGGCATCCTTGAGGAGATCCCCGTCCTCATCTACGCCGGTGACGCTGACTTCATCTGCAACTGGCTCGGCAACAAGGCCTGGTCCGAGGCGCTCGAGTGGCCTGGCCAGAAGGCCTACGCTCCTCTTCCCCTCGAGGACCTCAAGCTCGGCGGTGATGGCAAGAAGATCGGTGATGTCAAGAGCTCTGGCAACTTCACCTTCATGCGCCTGCACGCTGGTGGCCACATGGTTCCTTATGACCAGCCCGAGGCCAGCTTGGACATGCTGAACCGCTGGCTCGGTGGTGAGTGGATCGAGAACTAAGTTTCTTGATCTCTCTCGGAAACTTGGATTGAGCTAGAGAGTATCGTCTCGCTCAGATTGTAACGATTAGGATTTTTGAGACAGGTATGCGTGAGAACGCATGTAGATATCTCATTATGGGATAAGGTGGTAACGGTTTCATGGGATATACAACTGTAAACGCTAGTTGGGGCGGCGCAGTTTAGAAATCTGATTTTTTGTTGAATGATGTTATTCACTTGCAAGTGCGTGCCTGGACAAGGTTGACTCGCGTTGTAACACGTGCATTCTCTCTGAGAAGTTTCACTCTTTGTGCAACACTGGTCTAACGTTCTCCGCAGCTCGCTTCCTTTCAGACGTTCTCCAATAGAGAGCATTCGGGTTACGACAATGTTCTCCACCCACGCACCCATCAGGCAAAATCCTGGTTAGACGTGGGATTTCATCATGCAAGCCACGGTCACACACATACCACCACCCCGGTTTCTTCAACCCCGCAAGCCACCAATCGCAGCAGTCATGCCACTGTGAACGCGCCATTTTGCCCGCGCGCGGGGCTCGCCGGTTATGATTAGTAGAGGGAGGGAAAATGTGGCGTTGTTGGCCCTTTATAAGAGTGGTCGGTGTTCTTGCTGCTTATCTGAGTTTAATGTTTCCCCATCCATCTCTTACAGCTGATTCGTTTTTCTAGGGTTCTGATTTGCATTTGTTCTAGCTTCTCAGCGTACTTGAGAGAGGGCATTTGATTTTGACTCTACTTTATTTGTGTCTTACAGCCTCGGGTCAGACTGCTTATCGTCTTTGCATGCAGTCAAGTCGTATGCCTACTACCTGGACGTTGAAGAGTATACGAAAAGAGAAGGATTGCCGTTTATGGGAGGAAATGAAAAGGTGAACAATGTCGACCACTTCACCGCCAACACTACCGCTGTCTTGCACCCCGCAGTCGCCGATCCCTGCTGCGCGAGCAGATGACTCGTTAGGCTCGACGGTCACAAGACCGTATGGCAGCAGCAGCAGCAGAAACGATGATAGCGACAGTCCCCCACCACAAGAAAAGAACAAGCCACCACTTCGACATGAGGACTCCGATGGGAATTTCAACCATGGCCCGCGAACTTCTACTTCTTCACCGTCCCCGCCTTCCTCCTTCTCCTTAATCACAACCACCCCAACCCAAACACCCCAAACCAGCAACGATGCAGCCGACGACTTCTTCGCCCGCAACAAGCTCTCCAAGCTCGACAAACTCATGTGCGACGACATCGCGCAAAGCCTGCTGGCCGCGCAGGGCTACAAGCGATCTTCTCCTTCCCGCTACGCGTGGCAGGGCTGGTGCAGTTACTCGGTCCTGCTCACGCAGACCAAAAACGACATCACACGGAGCACTGACCGAAAGGGACGGACGGACATCCTCCTCCAATTCCGTCCCCCCCACCACGCTATTGATCCGAAAGTGCTGGCGCTCGCGCGTGCTGTTTACGGGGAGGAATTCGTGCCGCGGTTGGTGTATGCGGCGGACGTGCTGCTTTGGCCGCGGGCCGTGCCGCCGGCGAGGGAGCTGTTTTTCTCGGCGAAGGGGAGGGAGGGGAGGGAGGAGGTTATGGCGATGGATCGGTTGTGTGTGACGGCGACGACGCTGTTGCCTGGGGTGCCGTATGCTGTTGTGCAGCCTGGGAGGTCGGGGCGGAGGAGGAGGGGGAGCGGGAGGAAAATCATTTTGAGCCAGGAGGAACTGGGGTGGCAGAGGGAGCTGGTGAGGGGGTTTGCGGGGTTCGTGGCGAGGGGGTGGACGGGTGTTGCTGGTGCTGATGGGGTGGTTCACGGGCTCGAGGAGTATGCTTCCTCAAAGCAGCAGCAGCAGGCGTCAGTCTCTTCGCTGATGGTGAAGAAGAGCGGCGGCTCGTCTCTCTGCGACCGCATCCCAGCGAAGCTCGCGCAGCTCTGTGCGCAACTCCCAACACTCGCGCTGAGGGAGAGAGCGGTGGACGTGAGGAGGAAGTACACGGAGATGGGTTTGGGTCGCTGTGGTGGAAGGCCATCATCTTCTTTGAACAACGCAACCAAGGCCGGAGACTATGCGAGAACAGCAGGTGATAACCGCAGCAATACTCGTCCTCCCATCCTCCCCCTCACCCTCAACCACGGCGACCTCGTCCCCGGCAACATCCTCGTCGACTCTGTGACAGGCCGGCTGACGGGCGTCGTGGACTGGGCCGAGGCCGAGGTGGGCTGGTGGGGGTTGCCGTTGTACGGCGTCGAGTTCTTGCTGGGGTTTGTGGAGAGCCGCCGCTCTTCTTCCTCCTCCTCGAGGACACAGGAGAGAGAGCAGAATGACATGGACGAGGAGGCAAGGGATGCTGATGATACACCCGGCGTGGCCTGGGGCGCAGAAGCGAAAGGTAGTGGCCCGTCGGGGAGGGCGTTCGAGTGGACGTATTACGCGCAGGCGGGGGAGCTGCGGGGTCTGTTTTGGGAAGAGGTGGAGAGGGAGATCGGCGGTGGCGGGGGTTTCGGGGACCCGGAAGTGCGGCGGGCGGTGGAGGTGGTGAGGGATGTGGGCGTGTTGTTGTGGTTCGGGTTCGCGTGGGATGATGGGAAGGTGGATCGGGTGGTTAACGAGGTGGATGACCCGAGGGAGGTTTTGCTGCTGGAGACGTTCTTGGGCGTTGGTACGTATGGGGAGATGGCTGAAAGGGAGAAGGCGAAGCTGTAGAGGTCACGGTGTTGGTGTTGGAGACCTGTTGCTCTGTGAGACGGCACAGTGACCAATAGTTGTGCTAATTGGGAATCTTTGGTCGGAAGGTTTGTCATGTTTGCTATTGGGAAGTATCTAGTTATGGGATATTGAATGGTGCTCGACTCGGGAAGTATAGAGGAGTACTGCAGCCGATGACTAGAGCGAAGAATAGCAGGGCCCTATAACATAGCGTAAGTATGCCCCAGTTCTTTTTTCATATTTACAGCCGGATGATGGCTTCAACTACCCGTGGCATGAGGGAACAATAACTGGTAGATCAAGTGCGTGACGTGGTCATAGCTCGCAACGATTAGCAGATAATAGTGCACACTCTAATCGAACGTTGAGCCCCCATACGAGGACGAGACATTTTGATGTCCTGGCCGGTGCTCGTTTCCCGCCGCGCTTTTTCGCATTGAGATTGGTGGCGCCTAAGTAAAGTCCATGAGCACCTGATGGGATACTGGCAGTTTCCTAGCCAGGTTTGGGAGGTAGAAAGGACAGAGATGGATCGACAGATAAGTCGTCAATGGCGCATCTGACATAAGCAAGACACACACTACTAGCATCACGAGGTCTACGGAGTCGGGCCTCTTACCTACCAACATATTTTTTATTTGCAGTAATTCATAAATTGACTTCGATATAACCACATCGATGGAAACTACCCTCAGTGTAGCAATATTGAACGAAGAGGCTTCGGTAGTGACACTGTGCAGGCACCCGGCGACAGGGATCAGCGGGTGATGGTTCCCCCGTGACCGTGCGTCTTGTCCCTGGAGATCACCCGCTGCGCCTTGCGGGGCGCGCAGCTTTCGGCGTGTGACCACCCCTAACTCACAGCGCTCCGCCTCGGCGACCAGGCGCATCCCCGACATGACCGCATCATTCGCCGCCAAGGGAGGTGCGGCCAAGCTCCGGGCTGCAGGTGCTAGAGCAGTAGCCAACCACTGGCGCTTGCCGCGTCCCACACCACAGTATGTCATAGCTCCAACGCCGAGAGCTCCACAGCCCTGCTTCAGCGCAAGGCACATCAAACACTTGCCGCCCGCCTAGTTGCCTTGGCCAAATACAAATCCGTCTCTGCCTGCTGCCTCCCTGACCCGTCAATCTGACGCACTTCCCATCTGACCAAAAATCTGTGGTTCCTGAGGCCCATCAACCACCTGACTGCCCACCCATCTTCAACAAACAAAAGGGGAAGACATCATGGCCCTCGACTACGCCCGCGATGCCTTCTGGCAAACGCTGGGCTACATCGCAGAAGAGACGGAAAACGACCGCGAATTGCGGACAGCAGGCAACTTCGCCGCCTTCGAAAAGACCATGCCGCACCTCCCCATCAGCCGCCTGCGCGACATCTCGGTCGTCGACAACGTGTCGTCGTACCTGGGCAAGCGCAACCCACTAGCACGCCCCGTCGACCCGGACAAGCACGTCATCTGGCTGCAGGACAACACGGCCTACCGCCCCAAAGACAAGAAGAACGTCTGGGAAGCCGAGTTCGTCTGCGCCTACTTCGTCAAGAACAGCGGCAAGGACTGGGGCCGCGTCGTCGCCGACATCGCCGAGAAGGCAGGCCTGGGATCGGGCCACGAGGCCGAGCGCACCATCGCCCGCCGCCTGGAGCCGTGGATGGACGCCATCCTCCCCGCGCGCACCGTCAAGATCCAAATCGGCGACGACGAGACAGCACTCGAGACACTCGGCCCCAGCGACCGCAGCGGCGTCAGCAAAACCCTCATCCGCACCACCGGCCACCACGCCGACGGCGACACCGTCACCTCCCGCGCCCTCCACCACGTCGGCACCCGCCACATGACGACCACCTTCGCCGAGCCGACCGGCTGGGCCGTCCTCTCCGACGTCGATGACACGATCAAAATCACGCAAACCCCCTCCCCCACCGGCATCCTCCGCAGCACCTTCGTCGACGAGCCGACGCCCGTCGCCGGCATGCCCGAGCTGTACGCGCACATCAAACACACGCTGTCCCACCCGCCGTTCTGGTACCTCTCCGCCTCTCCGTACAATCTGTACCCTTTCCTCCGCGAGTTCCGCGCGCAGTATTACCCGGACGGGCCCTTGCTGCTGCGCAATGCCTCGTGGATGGACCTCGCGGGCTTCCTTATCGCGCTGACGGCGGGGACGCAGGCGTACAAGACGGGCCGCATGCGCGAGCTGCATCGCATGTTTCCGGGGAGGAAGTTCGTGTTGATTGGGGATAGCACGCAGAGCGACCCCGAGGCGTATGGGGAGGTGGCGCGAGAGTTTCCGGGGTGGGTGGGCGCGATTTTTATTAGGAGGGTTACGGGCGTCGCGGAGATTGATAAGACGAGTAAGAATACGAAGGAGCGGTTTGAGAGGGCGTTTGAGGGGCTGGAGAAGGCGGGGGTGGTGTGGAGGGTGTTTGATGAGCCGGGGGAGGTTTATGGGGAGATTGAGCGGTTGGTGGGGAGGTAGTTGTTGTGAGGGTGGGACGGTGGACACACTGCTCTTTTCTTTTCTTTCTGTCTATTCCGGTATTCTTCTTGGGGATCTTGATCAACGCATTATTTCGTTTTTCTCTATTACCTTCCGGTAGGGAGTTTGCGGGTTGCTTGAGCTATGCTCTGTTCACGCTACTGTTCCTGCTCTACTGTTGTTAGTTTTTTCTTTTTTTTTTCCCTTTTCCCCTTTAAGCATTGGATACCACGGCAGTCGATTTTAGAGGAGGAGGGGCAAGAACGACGGGGCCTTTGTGGAGCGTTGACTCGAGCGTTGACCCTGCTGTATGTCTTACTGTTCTCGAGCATGTATGGACGTTTATTGAATCATGGCATGTCTAATGTTGGTGGGCTTACGTCTTGGGGTTTAGCCTTGCAATGCCTATTACGTGTCACGCCGTTTCATGTGGTGCTTCGAACTGCCTGTTGAAACTTGCTTGTATTTCATGCCTATCGAATTCGCAACCCGCGCATTTCGTCTGTCAAGCGTCGACGGCGGCGGCGGGGATCTCAACTACTTAAGTAAAATTGTTTCAAAGACGCGCTCAAGATCAATCCATCTGCGAAGAAAAATCCATCCGACTCCCAGCCTGTACGAAAATTGCCCTTCCCTGCCAATCAACATGACGATGATCACCGGTGATACTCGGAAAGAACCCCAATGGTACAACGAGGAATAGAGTTCCCAGCTCTCCTCATCAGACAAGATGTGCTCTCCCGTCTCGCCTGATTCTTGAAACTTTTTCTCGATGAGGCCTTGCACCTGAGATTCTCCTCTTGCAAGCGAAATGGCTACGCACTTAAAGATCCCGTCCTTCGGCAAGTCTCCCTGAAGAATTAACCCTCGATCCCCTCCATAAAGCCGACCAATTAGCGCGCCTTGGTCACCATCTCTGAAATAGCCGTCCGGATCAACCCACACATGGGTGGATTGCGCCCGCGTGAGAAGCACTCCGGGGTTGAGCTGGGCAAGTTTGAAGTCGTCCTGCCCAGTAAGGCCTGGAATGTCCAATCCCGGGTATGTCGGGCTCCTAGAGCCTCCAGAGCTGACCTCGTACCAGAAGTCTCGCGGCAAGGGCCAGCGTTGGCTGAACTTTTCCTCACTAGCCTCAGCATTATCTTCAGGGTTTATTGGGGCGAAAGGCGAGGGGGAGTCGAAGCCCGAATGTGACCATAAGATGGCAAGACAAAAGCGGAGTCCGATCAAACCAATAATAGTATCTTCCCATTTAAACCCTTCTTGTTGGAACCCTTCGTCGATAAGCGTCGGTGTGGAGGGCTGCGAACTCGGAGCAATACGGGCCCACTTCACCAGAGGGATCATATTATCCGGGCTTGCCGCTCCCGGTATCTCCACCCCTCCCGCTACAGAAGCCCATGACCAGGTTGGAAGAAGTGGATTCAGGACTGGATCTTGACCTACATTATTCCGCAATACGCGGATGCTAGGAGGAGGTCCGTCTTTGGACGGAGCCCACAGCAGTGCGTAGTTGAAATGCTGCTCTGGCAGGCCGTAAATATTTTTTTCGGGGCCCCCAAAGAGCGCCGTCATGATTCCAGAAAAGGCATTGTAGATGTCATAGTCATACGTAAGCTTTCTATGCGTGTATTCCCACAAGTGCCTCCTGAATGCGAAAAAGGGGGCTAGCACCTGCACACCTCCTGGAGACGTGGACATGCAGAACTCGACACCATGCGTCATTTGGTATCCGTGTTCCTCATATTGGAGCCAAACTCCCGTAGAGGAGAAGTACACCTTGAACTTGGAGACGGCGACTTCCTGAAGCGTCCATCCCCGCGTGCTCCATATCGAGCTGTAAATGTCTGTATGGAAGCTTGGCACGATGGCAAGTTCGAAATCGAGAAATGATTCTCGAGCTTCCAGTTTTCCTCGGGCTAAATGCATACCAGAAATTCCAGAGTGCACGCTTTCCCCACGGGCGGCTACGATCACGAGTGAGGCTGAAGAGTAGATAGCAGCCATGGAGGCTATTTGATTTGCCTTGTCCGTTGGGTCATCTTGCTTGATGCATATCTGGTCAACCCAGAGGTATTTCTGACCAAGTTGCTGACAAGCATGAAGAGCGTCTTCGATAGTGTGAGGGGGATTGTGGAGGTCGGCCACTAACCGGGCCTGGCCGACTCCCGTAGCGCTGCCCCACACGTAGCTCAATGCAGCGAAGGTGCCATCGAAAGAGGGACCGACTGTGACACAGCGTCTTTCCGAAACGTCTATAAGACGGAAGTCTGAGGGAAGATGACCAATTGGGCTTGGTTTAATGTTGGGTAGCGATTTGCGTATGTCGTCCCATGGTATTTCCTTCCCTACGGGCGCCCGAAAGTTCCATATCACCTTACCACTATGTCGTGTAGAGACTGAAGATAAATAAATCAACAAAGACACTCAGTAATCATTTATAGATAAACATACCAAAAGGAGAAAGATCTGTCACTTGAATCCGAATGGAACCCTTTACTCGATTACTCCTGACAGATAACATGGGATAGATGTTATTAGTCATCTCGATCTCCAGCTTTGTAAATTTGCGAATCGAAGATTGATTGCCTTCGAGTGCTTCCTGCGCGTGAATTGATACCGTGTCCGCGACCAGCCGACAGAGACCACAGTTTTGACGACTCCTGGTTGCTTCTGGGCCACCAAAATCCACTTCAAGCTTTAATATGTAGTATGTTTTGTGCAGCTGAACCTGCAATTCCGACGGGCAGCTGAAAAAGTGCCTCAGGTGGATATGCCGGCAGAAATCACAGAGCCGCGTTTCCGACTCGTCCGAACGTGTGCAGGCAGAACACGCTTCGTGCAAAAATCGGTAGTGATCCAGTGGAGTCGCTTCGCTTTCCTCGTTGACTTTTCCTACCAGAGAAAGCCGAGAGCCGGAACAGAATATGCATCGTGTGCGATCTCCCTGATCTGTTGCCGAAAAGTTATGGTTTTCGCCGTGGACATCCGACGAGTCGGGCTCGGCGTTGGTCGTGTCTTGCACAAGCCCAAAGATTGATGAATCGGTGTTTCTGCTCATGTTGGAAAACGACCAGCTAAGTGAAGTGCTATGTGAGGCAGCTTGTAATGGATGTGAGTTGGAGAACGGCTCTGGAAGGTCTTTCGCTAGCATACCGGTACTAAGACGCGAACAAGACGCTGAAAAGACTTCTGACTGAGCACTTGATGTGTGAAGGCTGAGATGGATTTGACACGACTTAGAGACTACGCAGATATGAAGACATGTTTGACCCCCACTTTTATGTTACACGGACACGCGGGTGTGGTGGGGTGCCAGCGATGAATTAGGTTGCTTGTAGCTGTCGTGCACGCAGGCCAACGTGTCATTTACCCACCGGCTTCCGCACCCGCTTCTTACCATCGTCCTCATCGCCGCGCGCGGCTTGAAGATTCACCGCCATAAATCTTTGCAGCTTTTGCCGACTGAATTCTTCTGCCGCTGCGTCCGCTCTAACCACTGGTTTGCCACTTCGCTCTATCCCTCTCAGCGTCCTGAATGATGGCGGCTGCCTCTTTCTCCGCCTTTATCTGCCATGCCCGTGCCCACGTGTCTTTGCCGCTGTCATTTCTGTCACCGCTGCCGATTTTGCCCACCTAATGCTCCACTCTGCCAGTTAGCACACTTCCAAATACTGCAATCCATGCCGTCTCGGCAAAATCGGCTCTCCATCCTATTGGCCTTGCTATTGTCCGACCCATCCTTCCAACGTGACTGTGTGCTAGTTCAGTGGAAACATAATGAAATAGAACGCATGCCTGAGAGAGAGGAAATGTCAAGCCTCAATCTGTACTCGGTCCTCATCTTCAAAGCTGATAGTATATCTAAACGCAAGAAGCTCCGCTTAAATCACTGTAAGATGGAAATATAGAGAAATAGCTCTATTTCAGCAGAGCTGAGGGTTTACATATATTGTTTAATATGTTTTTCATTTAATCAAGTTCAATACAGATTTAGTGAACGAAGAAAGTGACAATGATGTGAAAGGAGAGCAAAGGTCGATCCTTCAATATTCCACCTTCTTCATTGGTGAAGCACACTTGTTTTCAAAAAAGCATGGCAGACTTCATGACGGCGCCAGCCTCCCACTCCATGAGGTCCTTCTCATTGAGGATCTCAAACACCGCAACACGCTTGTATCTGATATTACCCTCCGCAATTTTCTTCTTCAACACGAGCCCTTGCCTGTCTGTGAGGAGGATGAAGTTCAAGACGTCGTTGTGTGCAATTTCCAGTCCTGGTGTATCCACATCGACCGTAAGGTCAAGCTCGAAAGTCTGCTCATGCTTGCCAAGGAGCGACGCAAAAACACGACAAGAGGAATGAGACTCGTAGCATCTACTTTCGAAGAGATCGACCCTCCGATCGCTGTGCTTCCTGATTTGGAGCTCTCGAATAAGGCCAGCTACCAAGACGTGTGCCGTGGGATCATGTTTATACGGGGGAATTGGCCTGGCGGGATAGTCGTGAAATTCGAGGACTCGAAAGTCGGATCGGATGCGGATGGGAGAGTCAGAAGAGCTAAGATTAGCTGCGACTTCGCCGTCCACCGACGACCATGCCCACGTTGGCGCGGTGTGGCCCTCTGTATTTCGCGCGTGGCTGCTAATCCCAGTGGAAGATCTCTTTGATTTCCAAAGTAGTGATTCACGGAAATGATGATTCCTCCAGTGGCCGTATAGGTACGTATGTTGTGCAAAAGGTGCTGCTGCGGCTGCAAGTCGAGCGAGAACGAAATGATCCCAACCTTCTTTGACCGCTCGCCGAGAATAGAGCTCGATAAGTGCAAACCAATTATCGAGCAGTGCCTCTCGGTTTTCGTATCCGCTACGCTCGGCAATACGTCTCTCCTGTTGAGGGTCGTGTAATTGTAGAGCGAAACAGGGTTGAGCACGTCCCGGGTGGCATTCACACCGGGCCTCGTGCTCGCACTCCCATGTCAGCCCTCCAACACCAAATCGTAATGTCCGTCGACTCAGAATCCAGTGCTGAAAGGAAAATACACTGTGATAAACAGATTCCGATGCATAATGAACGAAACGTTGACCATGAGAGCCATCCTTGCCCCGAAATTTGTGGATCGATAGCTGAGTTGGGCGAACATAGACAGGATTGGAAGACTCGGGGGAGGAAATGACTTGAGATCCCACTCGGTGATCAGTGGGTATGAATAGGCCATTGAAACAGTTGGTCGCTTCACCGGCAGAAATGGTGAGATCTGCATTTTTGTATATCTCTTGGATGGAAACCTGGTCATAGTGCCGATTTATCCGATGTTCCTGACCTTCTTGGTAGTCTTGCAGCATGCAGAGCCAGTCAATCCATAAGTACCTCAATCCAAGAGTGCGGGTGATGATAACAGCGTCTTGGAAAGCTTGTGGCAGCCTCTTCAGAGGAATTGATTCCGCCTCGAGACTCAGAGCGGATATCGTGCTTCGGATTGATGCATCGTCTTTGCTATCCCAGAAACGGCCTAAAGCTGCATAACGAGCGCGTTTGCGCGCTGATTTGTGCAGTGTAACATGCTCCTTCGATAAGTCTACATCGATTACACACTTGGGTAAAGGCGGTGGCACCTTCCAACAGCGTGCATGATTTTCCCGACAATCTTGAAGCAGCTGCTTGACCCGCGGTGTGAAAGGATTATTGAAAATTTGGCATGCGGGCCCCAAAGCATCCCATGGACTTGGCTTGTCTGCATAAGAAACCCCTGTTCATTAACAAAAGGCCCTCAATATTCACAATAGCACAACAACGTGGTATAGTTGGGATTTGCTCCTTACCTTCAAAAGTGTAAAACTCAATGTTTTTCTTATTCTCCTCATCTTCTCCTACAAAATAGGACAGGATGAGTGTTGAAGTGTCGTCGATACCGTTTGAGTATTCCTTCTCAAGTACGACTCTTCCCTCGCTCCTGCCAATGAGTTTCATGATGCCCTGCCATAGGACTCGGCAGGGAGCACACCCGGCTTCTTGAGACTTTCGGATCGCCTCAACCTCAGTGGTGGGAGAGCGTCCAGATTGGTCGAATTCTTTCTGGAGTGCGTGCTTACTCAGGTTAAGGCAAACTTTGCATAAAGCGCGCGGGATGTATTTCCTAAGCAGGGGATTCCAATGCAGAGTTGGAGGTGAGACAGATTTAGAATCGACAGATTTCTCCGGATGGACAGAGTTGGTAATAGAGGGGCGAAAGCGACCACGGAGCTGCGATTTCCAAAGAGGTGCTAGTTGGTTGGAAACCTTGCTTTCTTCAGCCTCAACCGAAGCCTCAGGGAACGACGATAGGATGGCTGAAGTTTTCTGCACCCTCTGTAATGTATCGTGACTTTCAGTGGTCTGCGCTGGGTGGCGGATCGAGGGTTTAAGATCAACGAGACCTTGAACATAGGTGCGAAGGTCCTCCAGACGCGCATCAAACCTGCCATTTGCCGTTGGAAATTTCACTGAAGGGGTAATCCCAAGTGGAAGGCTGTTTGAGCAAGCCCGGTTCTTTGCATCCCTCTGCAGATCTCTAGTTTCCAACGCTTGGAATCGATCCTTTTCTTTCTCAGAGTCTACTCTCTCTTTGATTATATTCTGTTTCGACCCATGTCTTGCAGCATCATACTCTTCCTGGTCAGTGTTGTCATCGTCGCTGGACTCGCTTGAAGTTTCGGAGCTGCTGGTACCCGGGGTATGCGATTCATCATGTATGAGGCGCAGTAGAACTTGTTTCGTAAGCTGTGATCGCTGCGCGTGGTTGTAGTCGCATGGGTGGACGCACCACGTAATGTCTTTGAGATAGATTGAAGCAAACGTGACACCACATTTCCCACCCGAAGTGAGATCTTGAACGCAGTATCCAACTGCTTTTGGCATTCATGGCCCCACAGAAGAAGGGTTTGATATTCGCGGAGAATGGTATCACGAGAATCAAGCTCCAGAAGGACACAAAATTGGTCTATGCAGGACTGGTATAGAACGTGCACGTCAAAGACATCTGAGCTTGGAGCGAGAGCCCGAGTTGGATGTGACGATTCATGCTCGTTTTGCGGCTTCTCGGACCACAAAGAACTTTTGCGACTTGATTTCATGTGAGTGGAGTAGAAGAAAGAAATCTGAGTGTTAAACCCAAAGTTAAGGGAAATAAAGAAGCAGCATCTGTCTGTTCAGACTGCATAATGATAAGAAAGCGTGGGAAGGTTGATGGGGGACCGGATTGACGGATGACACGTCATACGGCGATGGGTGTGGAGCTGCCGCCTGGAGTTGTGGAGCAACCCGCAGCTCGCAAGGCAGACAGATCTGCTGCGCCCCGCGGTTGAGCATACAGTCCCCTCTCGCAGCCGATGGTTAGCGCGGTGTATTTTTGCTCATTTCATAGGTAGTTGAAGCTATCGTCCAGACATGTATGTAGAATTTTTCATTCGACATTATCGTCCGGACGATAGCTTCAACTACCCACATATGTTTGTTTTCAAAGAGAAAGCTGAGGTATAGTTACGGGTGGGGCCTTATTGTTCTTCACGCTAGCCGTCGGCTGTGAGACCCCCCTGTATCTGTGACACGTCACGCAAGAGTGCATATACTGCTGCGGAGGCCCGGCATCTTGCGAGGCGGACAGACCTGATACGCCCTGAGGCTGACCCGCACATGGCAATTTGTCAGAAAAAAAGAAAAAGTCGGAGAAAAAAGGGCCGCATAATATTCTGCCGGGTTTGACATCTTATTCACTCAAGTCTTTTTCGTTATGGAGCTTGCTGGTCTAGTGGTCGGCATTGTTCCTCTCATTAGGGAGGTTATCAAATCCTACACTACGGTTCGCAGTTTTATAAAGACTTATCGCAGGTACTCGGATGAAACGCGAAGGTTGTTCTGTCAATTCGATGTCCAGAAAACGAATTTCGAGAACGAGTGCGATCTTCTCCTGCAAGGAATTGAAAGTCAAAACGACCCGGAAAACGACAGCGGTGAAGATCGGATGCTCGATTCCAGATTGCGAGAACGCCTTTCAAGAAACTATGAGAGCGCTGCCAACACTATAGAGTACATCAAGAGTGCTCTTGGAGATATTCATGGAGAATTGCAATGTTTCGATATCCTAAGATCCGAGAGGCTTGAGGTAAAACTCCTTTACCTTCACATGATATGCATCAGATGGTTATAAGCAAGGCTAACACTGGCTCATCTGTAGAACGAGTCAATGAAGCACGCCATCTCGAGACTGCGAAAGAAGATCTCAATCCCATTCAGCAAGGATAGACTAGAAAATCGAATCCAAGCGCTCAAGGACCTCAATGGAGATCTGTCACAGATCCGATCTTATGTTGAAAAGTTTCTGTCCAAACCATCAAAATTACCAGGCAATTCACTACTGCAGGAACGAATACCCTCCCATTACCCCGACATCCGACAAGCTGCGAGGGCACTCCACGATGCTCTCATGGCATCCTGGCGTTGCAACATGGCAAACCATGCGGACCACAAGGCAATGCTTTGTCTTCATGCCGAGCCAGAAGCTAACGGAAGTATTTGCTTGGATATGGCAATATCTTTCCAGCAATCCCAAATACCGCCACAGCTGTAAGTATGAGATTTTACCCTTGCGTGAACAAGTCCAGGATTAATTTGTAAAGTGACATGCCATTCTGGCTTCAAATCCAGTCCACCGTCCCTTCCAAATCACGTCACACTCCGTCAGTAGCACAGAGCGCACTGCACAATTTAAGTCGCCTGATACATAACAAAGCTCCAAAAAGCCTTGAACTTTCCAAGAAGCGCTCACGCGACTTGGAAGATGATTACAGTGAGCGTTCGAAGCCTCGTCGACAGATGGCCACCACAACCACCTGCAGTTCCTCAGGCCAGTATATGAACAAACACCATCTTGATTCGGCTAATCGGGACGACACATCCACACTTTTGGATCTGGCGCAACACAATGATGTGTGTCAGCTCCTAAAAGAAGGCACCTCCGTCGTTGACGCCAACGCCGACCATCGCCACTGTCTTGGATATCTGAAAGCCAAGGAAGAATGCAAGTATCTTTTCTACTGTCCTGGATCATCCAGACGGCTGAACCACCCCGTCGCTCAACAATTGCATACACGAAGCATGTCAGTCGCCGAAGTCATCTCGACCGTTCCTTATCACGAAGTCAGGCTGGACCAGCAGATCAGCGTGGCTCATCGCCTAGCTGTCTCGTTGCTTCAGTACAACTCGACACCCTGGCTTGAGGACGCCTGGCGCACCGAAGACGTCTTCATTCTGGGTGATGAGCCTGGGCTTTCAGAGAGATTATTGTCCACACTGCACTTCAAGAAGAACATGCCTGACAGGAATGCCGACGGCCAGACGGCATTTGCAGTGGATTCCCCTATGGGAGAGATTGAAAATACAGCTACGTCTGCAGGCAGGCAGGTGGAAGACGACATGATTTCACTCGTACACGGTGTCCGCAATGTTCCTCTTTTCAGCCTTGGCGTTGCACTCTTGGAGATCAGCCTGCAGAAGCCGATAGACTTCCAAGACGGGGAGGATCAAATATTGGCTGTCAGGAAACTTGCCAGGAGGCCAATGAGACTGGGAGAACGCTACGAAGAGGTTGTGAGGAGGTGTTTGGAATGTGACTTTGGCCATGGAAACGACCTTGCCAATGCTGGGCTGCAAAGCGCTGTATATGGAGAGGTGGTGTGTCAGTTGGAGAATCTGATGAGTAAACTGCGCCTTGATTGAGCAGTTGAAGTATTTAGCCGACAAGAGTAGAGAATCACCCCTGTTGATCAATTCATGTCTTCTTGTCCACTTATTTCTCATATTTGCCTTTGTGTACCAAAAGTAGTGTTGAACAGCGCGGAAATTCTGCGCACTCTAATGTAAATATAACTAATACAGAAAAAATTTGATAAAACAGATCAATCACTCCTGTTTACTCCGTGGTAGGCTTCATCCCCTACTCCACACCCACCCCATCAACAGCATCATAACCGCTACGCAAAGCACCAAAGCCACCCCAACCACCACGACCGTCCCCATACCAAATCCCTCCTCCACTCGTCCCCCACCGCGTCCATCCTTCCACATCTCCATCCACTCCTCAACCAAACCCGTGTAGTCGTGCGGCCCGTACGACGAAAACACCTCCTTAACGAAACCACCCTTCCGCCACCTCTTCAGCCCGAGCTCGGCCAGCATCAAGTCAAACAGCGGCAGCGTGTCGAAGAAAAAGTCGGGCAGGACGCCGCCGAAGCCGGCCGGGTAGCGCCAGGCGCCGTAGCGGGCGTGCAGGATGGCGTCGTACCGGACGCGGGCGCTGATTTCAGACATGGCGCGCTGCTGCTGCTGTTCGTCGTGCATCTTGACGTCGTCAAGCCCTTTCTCGACGGCCGGCGTGGAGAGTTTCGGGGAGGGCAAGGCGTCGTCGGGGTTCAGAGACGACGGCGAAGGGGGGATGGTGGAGGGCTCCAGGTGCGGCAGGCGGTGGTCAAAGAAAGCGCAGAGCCAGAGGGCCTGCATCTCGGCGATGGTGGCGGTGACGGGGGTGCGGACGACGCCGGCGAAGGCGAGGGTGCGGGTGTGGATGCGGCGGGGCGGGATCATGAAGCGGTAGAGGGCGTACGCGTCCTCTAACGTCTTTTTCTTCTGTCGTTCCGTCCCGGTTTGTGCTGCAGACGACGAGCTTCTCAGGTGCGGTGGGCGTCCCTGCGGCGGTTGCTCTCGAAGTCCAGGCAGCGCGGTCAGGACCTCCTCGTCTGCCCTCGCCACCAGCGCTGCCTCGTCTTCCTCTCCGGCGACCTTCTCCCGACCGCCAGCACCCGGCAACCCCAACTCCGCACTAATATCCACACCCCCCCTCACCAACCGCACACTAGGCCTATACTCCCACCCCGCCGAACACACCACCTCATCCACCTCCACCGTCTCCTCTTCTCCCCCATGCTCCCCTTCTGCCCCCTCCCCCAGCCCACTCAACCTCACCCTCCTCCCCCCCTCCATCCCCACCACCTCCCCAACCCTCACCTCGATCTTCCCTTGCCGCACCAACTCAAACACATCCGGCGCCCCGGGCCCCCAATTCAACAACCCCCGCCCCGTCCCCACCCAAAACGCATCGTGCCACGGCCGTAGCAGCGTCGTCTGCGGATGCGCGTCCAGCCGCAGCGGCTCCTCGACGCCTTTGCGCTGCACGAGGTTTGCGTGGAAGGCGCGGACGAGGGCGCGGCCGGGGGCGGTGCGGTGGAGGAGGGTGCGGGCAAGGTGTTCGAAATCTTTAAACGACGGCGGCCGCCAGGACGCCAAGGCCGACGAGGTCGACGAGGACGACGGGGATGAGGGAGAAGAGGGAGAAGCAGAAGCAGCCCATATACACGGATTGAGAAACGTGACGGCGCGCGTCGTGATCAGCGCTTCGGACAGCAGCTTGAGCGGCGTGACGCGCGCCGGGGCGAGGAAGCAGGGCCCGTGGCCCGAGGGGCGGATCAGCCAGATGACGCGGTTGCCGAGGGTGTGGGCGTGGTGGTGGGCGCAGTCGGCGGCGGACTTGTTGGCGGAGAGGATGAGGATGGTTTTTTTCTTCTCTTCGGTGGCAGCTGGGGAAGGAGAAGGAGGAGGGGCGGATGACGGGCAATGTTTCCCGAAGTCGCGGACGTGGTAGATGGGGCCGGTGAAGGCGGAGGTGTCGGCGCATTTGAGGAGGGAGGAGGCGGGTTTGGGGGTGCTGGTCAGGCCGGTGGCTAGGACGAGGATGCGGGCGTGGATCCTTTGCGTCCTCTTTTCCCCCTCCTCCCCCTCACCCTCACCCACCTCCTCAACACTAACCACCCACCCCTCCGCCCCCAGATCCTCCGCCTCCACCACCTTCCTCCCACACCTCACCCTCCCCACCAACCCCTTCTCCGCCGCGTAGTCCTCTAGGTACCGCCTTACGCTGTCGCCGGCGATGTGCTCATTGACGCGCACCTCCGGGTAGCGCGGGTTGCCGAGCATGGGGTAGTCGGCGAACTCGAAGTGGCCGGCCTGGCTGTTGGTCTTGAGGCCCGGGTAGAGGCGCGAAGCGGCCCAGACGCCGCCGATGCTTGGGGCGCTGTCGAGGATGAGGAGGGAAGCGGTGGGGTGCGTGGTGGTGTAGGTGCGGGCGAGGGAGAGGCCGTGGAAGCCGGCGCCGACGATGAGGAGGTCGACCGTTTCGATGGGGGTTGGGTCGGCCATTTTTGATTCTTTCTAGCGCCCTTTTGAAAATCGGGATTTGTTTGGTTGAGTATGTTGATGTGGTTGGACTTTGTTGTAGTGATGAAGCTGTTATGATGTGGTGTCCTTTGGGCTGTAAATAGGTCCCAATCTTTTTAAAGTTCAGTCGTTAAGGTGATGAGACAGATGAATTCATATGAGCAATGCGTAATTATTGATGCCAGGCACGCGCGAACGTTGATTTCTTTCAATCTGAGGTGCGAGAAGGTATGCGTTGTCTGAAATACCGAGTGGGCAAATCAGTGACGCAGTATACCCTGGGACAAAGTTCTGATGCAACGTCAAGGAAAGCGAAGCATAAAATAAAATGGAATTCAAAAAGGCTTGGGTGGGACGACCATGAATCTTAATATGTATGAAGGAAAAATAATGACCCAGAAAAAGCATTCATCTCCACAAATGCAAGAGCAATCGCCGTTGTGTCAGCTTCGATAGGTTTTATGTGGTGGCTGGGTGGATGTGATAAATGAAAAGGGGGAAGCCATGAACAGCCACAAGAGGTGGAAACGCGTTTTAGCTGAAGAAAATGGGAATGGTGGGAACCAATGGATAAGTCTAGCACCCAGCTGAACTACGAATAAGCTTTATCGCGCTTTGTGGGGCTGTTGGAGGCGTCGCCGAGCGCTATCGCGTGGCAAAAAGACGGTAAGACTGGCAGTTTTTCGGTGGGAAAGATGGGCTGTTTGCGAGAACACTTTAGGGAAGGCTTCCGCCCCCGGTTGATAGCGGGAAGAAGTGCGGAGGATTTATTGTGGGTCTGTGGTACCGAGGATACCTGGTGAGCTCCATCGCAGTCGTACCGGTGATGGTGACTTTACAAATAGTGGAAAATGTGATAGAATGATCCAGATGCTTGTCCGATGGGATGGTTGTGCTATTGAAGCAGGGAGGCCTGTTAACGGTCTCGAGGAAGATCCCGGCATGATGCTTGTGTGGAGAACCCGGAGATCGCGCACATCACCCGCTGGATCTTGACGTCTGTCTGACAACGAAATGTTCGATATTTATGGAGCGACGGAATTTAAAGACTCTGCGTGGTGATCAGCCGCGCAGACAGGCGATTGGTAAGGATCATCTGCGCGCTAGCGACTGCCAGAGCTGCAAGCTGCGCTGCCGACAGCGGAAGGATCCCACGTTCCGTTGGCGCAACATTATTATTATTTCTGTCCAGGATCCTGGTTACTGCCCTTCAGCTATATTAAAGGGTCCTTTCCTCGTAGGAGATTCTGGCCCACGCCTTCGCCTGCGACTTTCTGGGTCCCTTTCCGCGCGGGCTGGCTGCTGCCTTCTAGTGCGCGGGGTTCCCGTTGTTGGCAGGAACGATCAACCAGGGGTGTATTTATTGCTTTCTTCCGGGTAGTTCAATCCATCACCCGTCCACCTCCTCAGCTTCTCACCTAAACTAGCCGCAACGCCGTAATTCCAAGATTCCCGCGCGGAATCTTCTACCCTGCCGCTTCTGCCCTTGCGTCCACAAAGTCCTTATACCCTGGGGTTCATAACACTCTCTAACGTGAGAAAAACTACAACGCGGACAATGAACTATACACACTCTACCCGCCACAGTCTGAGCGTCTGTGAACCAAACCATGCACTCCTCCTGCGTTATCCTATGCACCACTGTTGCGTTGAATCCAGTAGAGAGCAGCGCGCACACACGTATTCGTCAAACGTACCAGTACACTCATCCAAATACATAGCCCAATTCTGTTCCCAAGCCTCTACCGGTTCTTGCGAAACCCTGGCATTGGCCCAGTAATCGACGTACAGACACCTCTCCTCATCATCCGCATCTCGCTTTGCGACCAGGATTCCCGGAATCTCAGCTCGCGTGCCATCCGGCGGACGATGCAAAACAACCATAAGCGCCTGCGCATCTGCCGCCGCCCCGATCCGCTGCTGCAGCCGCTCATCGTCCGTCGTAGCCCAGCTGAGCTGGAAGCACGACCGCGTCCCCTCGTCCAACACCAGGCATGGAGCCGTGAGTGGCGTACGCGTGATGTCCAGGCGCAGTCCCGCGTACTCGACGAACAAGCCGCGCTCGTCGAAATACGCTGGAAGCGCCCCGCCGTCCAGCACGGCGTACTCGTTTCCCTGAGAGGCCATGAATGAAGCAGGCGCCCATCGACGACCAGGCGCTTCGAGGCGTGGGCCACTTGCAAAGATGATGCCTGGCGGGAAGAACTGCTGCAAGTCAAGAAACACGTCCATCCGCCTTTCGGGCGGCGCGTCGACCAGCGGGCCCAGATCCAGACCAAGCAGCGCAGCGACGCAGATCAGTTCATCAGCCGCGCGGCTGGTGGTGCGCCACTGCAGCGCGCTCCACACATGCGCGACGCGCTCAGCGCCGTCGATGCGCAGGAGCCGCCGCATCAGCAGGTTGAAGTTGATAACCTCCATGCCGACGATATTCCACAGCTCGCGCGTGCGGTCGCGGATGTGCTGGAGTATCCACACGCCGACCTCGCAGGCGCCGTCGTCGCACCAGAAGTACAGCCGCTTGGCGAGCACGCCTTCCTGGAACGTCCAGAGGCGGCGCAGCCAGGAGCAGCAGGTGATGCGGATCAGGTGCTCTTCGTAGCGCTGCGCGGCGAAGGGCGGCTTCCACGTCAGCTGGCGGATCTGCCGGTCGAGGACGAGGACTTGCGTCGCGGCGGTGTAGGTGCGCGCCATGAGCTTGATGGCTTTGCCGCGGTGCGGTGGGCGCAGCGGGACGCAGAGGGTGTCGAGCCAGAAGTGTAGCCGGCCGTTGTGCAGGCGGGAGGGTTGGCCGTCCTTGTCGTACAGGCACACCTGCACCATGGCGCGCAGAGCGAAGAACTGGCAGCGCGGCAGGCTGTTTTCGTGCGGGTTCCCGAGCCCGTCGGCCCAGACGTGCGAGATGGCGACGTACGGGATGTCGGGCGTGGCGGCGACCAGGTCGACGTCTGCTTCGTCCATCGCCCGCACGGCTGGCAGCACCGATATGAGCGGGTAGCCCCCGGAGTCGAGGATGGCGAGCGCTTTCTCGATGGGGGGCTCCACAGACCCGCAGAGTCCGTCGCAGGTGTCGTAGTGCTGGGTGACGTAGGTGCCCTCGTCGACGTTGTCGGCGACGCATGTTTCCTCGCTGCAGCGCGAGTGGTCCTTGCTGTGCTCCAGCGCGTCCATCCGGTACGCGTAGTACACGGTCGCGGGCGTCAGCGTTTGCTCGAGCATCGACACGTGGTTTGGACAGCAGCCGCGGGCGAGCAGCCGGTCCTGGAGCAGCCAACTCGCCGTCCGAAGGAGGATGTGGTCGGGTTGCTCGGCTACGTCCTTGTATACGTTCATGCGTGTGTAGTCGAGAGTGCTGCCGAGCACGAGGATCGAGAGCATTATTTCGTCGCTGCCTGGCCAGCGGAAGCCTGATGTTGCGGACATGAAATTCAGTCGCTTGACGTGGGCTGCAGACTCTAGGAGGATCCTTCTGATGGCGTAGAGCTGGGCCTCTGCCTGTTCTCTAGTCTTGACATCCTTTTCTGCTTTCCACATTTCCATGTACTGCGGTAATGAAGCGGTGGTCACCCAGTAGCTTCCATCCCCCGCATCTTTGCGGATAAAGTCCTCGTGTCGAACCGGGACTCCTGCGGCGCCGAGGATGTGATACAGCACCCCGAAGAACAACCATTCTTGTATGAATGCCATGGCTTCGTCACCGCTTCGGTCCTGCAAATCTCCGAGCAGCAATAGCTCAGTGCTCCAGCCTGCCTCTTCAGGAAAAGAACTGAAAGTGTCTGCTGCTGCTTCGGGACTCATCTGTCCGCAGTTGATGCGGATCGTCCCTGTGCATTTGAGAGGAACTTCGATTGCAGGGTTTCCGCCTTCCAGAGGGGACGGTATGTGATCCATTTTGGCGTTTGAAGGTGCTGAGATGAGGGGACAAGGCTGAAGGTTGGGGCCTTATCATGGATTCTTACTAATCATGGTTGCATAACGCTCGTTTCTTTAATGGAGAAAGCTTATGGCTTTCAACAAGAAAAACGAAAACATTCAACGTGCATTCTACAATTAGTTTTTCTCATGGTACTGTTCTTCAACCCTCTCCGCATCGACAAGCAATAAACCTAGATTTGGATAAATTTCTGTAACGGTAGGCTCCATCTACCAAGCTTCGGAGTCGCTTGACAGGTCGGGTGAACCATAGGGCTTACCCTGAAGAAACAAGAGAGCGAGGATAATTGTGTGATACATAGTGGGTCGGCTATCCATCCATTGCGTTGAAATTGAGACTTTGAGTTTGCTAGAAGGTTAAAATGCTATCTAAGAAGCATGTATATACAGTAGGAAGGTTGGTATAGTCTGTTTCAGGACTCTCAGCACCGGGCGCACGGACGTACTCGAGGAATACTAAGTTTTTGAATGTCTTACTGAACTCCTGCGTAACGTAAAGGGGGGATTTATACAGAGAATATTTGACGTTATCGTAGGGAAAAGCAGGCTCTATACTATTGTTTTGATTCTTCGTCGGATAGTCCCTCGGTAGAGATGGCGGAGTTAAATCGGACGCGTCCCGACTTCGTCCTAAGCTTCCGGACGATAACCCGCCAAATCCCAAGCACCACTCTTGATGAGCTCTGCAACATGAACACCTTGCCATGCGCCCGGCTGCTTCCGACATCGACTGGGCAGCCGTCCGCCACGCCTTGCTCGGCTTCGCGCTCCTCGCCGGCGTGAAACTCGTCGCATTCGCCTTCGACCGCGGCGTGGAAACCTACGTCAATCTAGTCCTGCGCCTCTTCTCCAACGACGAGCCATGGACGCCGTACGACGGCCTGGCCGTGCCGAACGTCCCGCCGCCCGTCCTCGACTGGAACCGCTGCGCTCAGCTGCACAACCGCATCGTCGAGCTGGGCTGGCTAGGGCACAACAACGGCAGCGGGAGAGATGCAGCAACGCGGGTCACGACGACGTGGTGGGCCAAGCACCAGCACGAGGCCGAGCGAATCCAAGAGCGCCTCACACCAGGCTTGGTGGAATTCCTGCAGCGCGCCCAGATGCCCGAGGAAGGCTTAGCCTTTACCTACGAGCTGGCCGGCCTCGCTGACCCGGCTACCATGTTCGCGCATCTCGACAATTTCGACGAGGGCGAGTACATGCTGCTGCTCTACGAGGCGGCGTGGGACGTGAGCGGCGACATGTTCGGCCTGGTGTTCGACAAGTTCCAAACGTTGGTGCATTTCTTCCCGTGGCTGGACGCGGACGTGCAGTCCGACGACGTGAACTGGTTTCCGCTGGAGCTGGCGCTGGGGACGTACCTTGGCATGATCGAGGCGGGCAAGTACGTCGCCATGTCGCCTGAGCGGCTCGAAGCAGCGGTTGAAACGCTCCCGACGCACTCACCGCCGTGGGCCAAGATGGCGTGGGAGATCAACGGCGGGATCGAGAGGACCGTCGCCAAGCTCGACCTCCTGGTGCAAGCCATATGGCAGCGCATGCCGGCGGAGGCCCAGACCGAGCAACGTCAGTTCAGACGCCGGCAACGCATGATCTCCGAGACAGCGTATAGTGGTGCAGTAGCCGCCGCCGCCGTTTCCCCCGGCCACAGCTTCCTCCAGCAACTCCTGACTCAAAGCCTTGGCTGCCCGTTCGACTACATCGCGCCGGGC
Source organism: Lasiodiplodia citricola (assembly GCA_023089105.1). Lineage (NCBI taxonomy): Eukaryota > Fungi > Ascomycota > Dothideomycetes > Botryosphaeriales > Botryosphaeriaceae > Lasiodiplodia > Lasiodiplodia citricola. Next base: position 191,674 of record JAJNLL010000037.1, read on the forward strand.
CTTAGATGCCCGACGGACGAGACCATCGCCGCGATATTATCTGAGCCGCCGGTGCCGGAGTCTTACGCGGCGAGCGGAGAAGACATCTCGGCGCTGCCAGTGCTCTTGTTTCCATCGGACGAGAGAGTGCGCGACGACGTCGACGGTGGAGACTTCTACGGGTGGTACAACGCAACGCTGACGGGGGTGCTTGGCGGTTTGTACCTGGACGGTGCATCGCACCACGCCGGCTGGCAGGACGGCGTGCAGCTCGTGACGCCCTTCCCCGTCGGGGGCCAGGAGGAATCTTGGGCCCGGACGGGTGATGGCCGCGAGATCAGGGACTATCCTTGGCGCACGTATGGCGAAACGCGCGCGGCTCATGGGTCTGAGGCATACGTCTCGCTCTTCCAGCTTGGCGACAATGCGTTCACGTATTCGCATCACACGAGCCTGCTCCTCGTGCTGGACCGCTGGATCGATCTGGTCGAGAGCGGGCTGTGGACGGTCGGGCCCAACGGCGTTGAAGGAGGCATGGACGTGTTCAGGATGGCCGACGAGGAGGAGCACTGGTGGAGATACTGCGTGCCACCGGCGTCCCCTTAGCGGGGGATTGCTCTGCCGCGCGTCAAGCTTTTTTCCATGGTCCAAACATTTTTTCTTCTTCTTTGCGGCGGGTTGTTGACCTGTTTTGTTTCCTGAGGCCGTGATCGGACCAGGATGGTTACAGAAACGGAGGGATGAAACGCCTTCTCCACTCACGTCACCAGAACTCTCTGGCCGCGTAGTCCCTGTTTGGAGCAACGCAGTGACGCTCCCAAACTCCGAGGCCCGCCTGAATTCACCGGACCGGCCGTGTACAAAGTTGCACCAATGCGCCCCGGGGATCGACTGCGGTGCCGGGCCTCGGACCGTGTGAACGACGTGCAGTCGGCGCAAACTGTAATAGCCGGAATAATCCACCAAACACAGCTACCGAAGCTCATCCCCTATATGAAACTAGCCCTAGGCGAAAGCTTGGCTCGCCCTTCTATTTGCGGGGTGCATGCGACTCTGGCGTTTCAGGTCCGCGCTCGGTGTTTTCCCAATTCAGCTACACGCCCGCGTGTTAATGAAACACGCATCTTCTTACACACAGTAATGTTTACAGACCAGGGCGGAATCGCTGGGCAGTGTCCGGGGCATGGGATCCACCAATCCAGCCCCCCGTCCATCGCACCATGCGTACCCGTATATAAACTTCAGCCGCCTGGCGGTGATCATTGGCATCCACCCAGCGAGCATTTCCCGGCCAGGCGCCTTCTTAACAGCCCTCTCCCTCCTTACCTTCTCTCTAGTATCCACTCTTTTTTTGTTCCTGCAGTCCGCCTCTCCAATCGTTTTTGCCCAAAAAACAAACAACCCACATCCCAACACCATGCCCAGCCTCGCCACCATCCTCGCCATCGCAAGCCCGGTGCTTGCCCTGAGCTCGCCCCCCTCAGGCGCCCTCACCGTCGGCTCATCGGGCAAATACTCGACCATCCAGGACGCCGTCGACGCCCTGTCGACGTCCTCCTCGTCCGAGCAGGTCATCTTCATCTACTCCGGCACCTACAAGGAGCAAGTCGTGATCCCACAACTCTCCGGCGCCCTCACCGTCTACGGCCAGTCCGACTCAGCCTCCTACTCGGGCAACACCGTCACCATCAGCGCCGGCAAGTCCCAAGCCGACGGCCTCAACAACGACGGCACCGCCACCCTCGCCGTGCACACGGGCAACGTCAAGGTCTACAACCTCAACGTCGAAAACACGTACGGCAAGGGCTCGCAAGCCGTCGCGCTCTCCGCCTACGCCTCGGGCAACCACGGCTACTACGGCGTCAAGCTCACCGGCTTCCAAGACACGCTGCTCGCCCAGGAGGGCAACCAGGTCTACGCGCAGTCCTACATCGAGGGCGCGACCGACTTCATCTTCGGCCAGGAGGCCGCCGCGTGGTTCGAGGGCTGCGACATCCGCGTCGCGTCGGCGTCCGTCGGCTACGTGACCGCCAACGGCCGCGACGGCAGCAGCAACCCGTCGTACTACGTCATCAACAACAGCAGCGTCGCGGCGGCGAGCGGCGCGAGCGTGAGCTCCGGCGCGATCTACCTCGGCCGCCCGTGGCGCAACTACGCGCGCGTCGTGTTCCAGGAGACGGAGCTGAGCGATATTATCAACGCTGCGGGGTGGGCGGTCTGGAGCACGTCGGATACGCGTACGGATGAGGTGACGTTTGCGGAGTACGGCAACAGCGGGGATGGCGCGTCGACGAGTGGGAGGGCGAGCTTCTCGAAGCAGTTGAGCAGCCCCGTGTCGATGTCGGATGTGTTGGGCAGCGATTATGCGGATTGGATTGATTCTTCTTACTTCTAGAGGAATAAGGGTGGTTATTGGTTGAAGGAGTGTCTTCTGGACTGAGGGAGTGGTGTATAACTTCTTGATTGTTGATATTTTACCCCGTTGCTCGCTGTCAATACATACGTACAAAAAACAAAATCAATGCTTTCGTCTGGTCAAACATCTTTTTCCCCCTCTCCTCTTCCTCACCCTCCTCACCATCATCATTCTTGGCCCCCCCAATTGACCCTGAGCGAGAACGAAAGCTGCAAAACCAGCTGCTGCACAAATTCCACCAAACACACCACACCACCAACGCCCGTGCCCGTGCCCGTAAACCGTACTAGAGCTTCACCAACGGCGGCGCGCCTTACCAACCCAACACATCGCGTAAGCTAAGCTTTCGCAGACACGAGCGCGCGGACCACCGCTTGCCTCCCGCTGCAATCTCTTGTCTCAAACAAGCTTTGGCCAGACCCGGCAAAAGCGGAACACAAGCAGCAGCCTTGCAACGTTCGGGAATTGTTCGATATAGTATGGATAATCTCGATGGGAGGCAGATTCAAGGGGTAGAGTGTTGACGCAATTCTGTGTGCGGGGCCACAGAAAAGGAAAGCCCCGAGAACTACGTAGTAAACTGCCATAGCCGAAAGGATGCTTGCTCGTCAATCTCCGGTAAGACCGCAACTGCCGCTGCCACCGTCGTCCGAAGTGCCGTTCGACCTTGTGGTACATACCAGAAACCCGACTCGGCCGATGATAAAAGGTTAAAAAACGTGCTTTTTAGGGTATATCGCACATCGATATCGATCGTGTATGCAGCTCTTCTTTTTTTAGGTTTCGATAGCTAGAAAGGTTAAAACATAAAAAAGAAGAAAGAAGGTTCCGTATCCGCCTTGTCCACATGTAGCCCTCCCTCCCTGCTCGGGGATAGATAACACAGAACACCGAGCACAACCGCGAAAACAATCTATTTACGCCCCCGCTAAAAATCATTCAATCACGCCGAAGTCTTCGAGAACACAAACCTAACCCTCGAGCCATGCTCCTTAATCACATCCATGAGGGGCTCGTCGTCGATCAGAGCCTCGAAGTCGACGGCCGCATCGTCCTCCTCTTCCTGCTGTTCGTCGGCGTCGGCATCTCCCGTCGTCTCGGCTGAAGAATCGGCATCTGACTTCTTGGTAATGAGACCCGTGTCGACATGAGCGTATTGCATGAGCGAAACCATCTTCGCCTTCTCCTTCGTGTTGGCCGTCCCTGCCCGCCCCTCTCGCAGCCGCTTCTCCTGCTGCTCCATATCGACTTGACTCGCGCGCAGCAGCATCGGTACCTCCGGAAGCTCGTCATCTGATTCTTCCTTGTCGTCGTCACCATCCTCGCTTGCAGCAGCAGAAGCAGGGACCAAACCCCCTCCATTCCCGCGGCCACCGCAAGGGCAGCAAATCAGCTTATGAGTCTGACACTCCGCGTCCTCATTCAAGCTAAACAAATCCCTCAGCTCCTCCCTCGTAAAGCTCGCCGACGCCGCCTTGCTATCAATAACACTGTCCGCCAACCCTTGCTTCGTGACCTGGCGCTGGAAGATCTTCTCGTCGAGCGCGCCCATGGTGAGCAGGCGGTAGATGCGGCAGGGGCGCTTCTGCCCGTCGCGGTGGATGCGCGCCATGGCCTGCAGGTCGTGCGCCGGGTTCCAGTCGATGTCGTACAGCACGAGCCGCGAGGCGCCGACGAGGTTGATGCCGACGCCGCCGGCCTTGGCCGAGAGGAGGAAGGCGAAGCACCGGTCTGCGGACGAGGTGTTGAACTTGTTGATCAGTTCTTGCCGCTTGTTGGAGGGGGTGGAGCCGTCGACGCGGAGGCAGGAGTAGGAGAGGGCGCGGAGCATGTCTTCGAGGATGTCGAGGGTGGATGTGTAGTGCGAGACGATGACGACTTTTTCGTCGGTTGTTGTGCGGATGCGGTGGAGGAGGCCGTCGAGGACGTGGAATTTTGCGCTGGCTTTGCTGTTGAGTAGTTTGGGTGGAATGGCTTCCAGTATGGATGTCATGAGTGGGTTTGGAGTTTCATCCTTCTTTGTGGCAGACAGGAGTTTTGGGCTGTTGCAGACTTGCTTGAGGATGTTGATGAGTTGCAGTGCATTCTCATTGCTTCCCAGTGCAGCACCAAACGCCGGAGATGCAAGTACGCTGCGATAGACCTGTGCTTGGGCTGTTGTCGGGCGACATAGGAGAACGTGCTCAGTCTTCGGTGGTAGATACTTGGCGAGGATATCAGCGGTCCTCCTAAGCATGAACTGCTTGGATAACTTGTCAAGCTCCTCGTATCGCTCAGTCCCTTTCTCCCTCTCTTTGGCCGTGGCGTCTGGTTGCTGACCGCGCACAATCGGGCCTTCGAATTCGCGTTTGAAGGCATTCAACTTTCCGAAGACACCGGGGTTGACCAGATCAGAAACGGCATGGAACTCGAGCAGATTGTTGGAGAATGGAGTGCCTGACAGCAAGACGATACGATCGGTGCCGAGATCACGAATTGCTTGGGCCGTCTTGCCTTTGGCCGCCTTAAGCTTGTGGCCTTCGTCCAAGACAATCAAGTCGACGTTGCATTGCTCCTTGATATCTTCATGGGACTTGAGCAGCTTCTCGTATCCGATGATCATAACATGGTAACATTTGCCTCGAGTAAAGTCCGTCAGCCGTTTCTTGGATTCATCGGCAACAAAGACACCGAGCCGCTCGTTTCCAAGCCACTTGCGAAACTCTCTGCGCCAGTTGCCAACCACGCCGGCTGGGCAGACGACGATGGCTTTCTTCACCACCGGCGGGTCTTCGTAAACGAAATTCTGTTTCAGAAGTGTCCATACCAGAGTGATGGTCTGCAATGTTTTGCCAAGGCCCATCTCATCAGCCAAGATGACACCTCGGCCATTATAGGCACCAAGCCCCATGACGCAGTCGTAGAGGAACTTGACACCTTGGCGTTGGTGATCGCGGAGGTGCTTGGAAAGGACTGGATCAACCACGACGTCAACTACTTGCTTGCCCTTGGGAATGTCCATGGGCATTGGACGTCTCATGACGAGAGCGCCGAGAGCATTGGGGTCATGACGCGGTTGAGGTACTGCTGTGTTCGTCTGCTTGGGTAAAGTGGTGGACGTTAAAAGCGGGTTCTTGAATTTGGAGGTTAGAGGGCGGCTCTGCGTTGAGACTGGGCCAACGTCTGGATTTCTCGTTGGTTTGGCTGCAGGCTTCTGGACCTGAGTGGGCTTTACTGTAAGTAAAGGCTTCTTGTTGGCTGACTGGGCTATCGTGGGCTTATGATGGACGGTAGTGTTGGTGCTCTGTGGAGGTTTCCCCGCGGGGAAGTCCGGCTTTGATATGACAGCGTCAATCTCCAGTTCCTTGCCACCAACCGAAAGCGTTGAGCCGGGTTCCAATGGTTTTGACCACATTGTTTTTCCCATAGGTCGGCCAGACGTATCCTGAAGCTGAGCATAGCCATTTGATACGCAGAGTACAGCGTCCCCATCCCATGTTTTGTGCTTCTTTGCCGTGGGCTTGCGCCATAGGACCGCGTAGTGAACCTCAGCAGAGTCCTCGTGTTTTTTCGGAGTTGGATCGGCTCGGGCAGGATTCACGACTTGCAGAAGGGGCTTGCGCGCGGTGACTGGGGCGGGCGACGGCTTCGGTGGATCGTCATTGTCGTGGGAGATGCGACGTTTCTTGGAAGGCGGCTCAGAAGGCGAATCTGCGGGAGGACACGATGCGGGCTGGTTCTCGGAGGGTTTGCGGATCAGCGACGGAGGTTTGAAAGGCTTGTTGAGCATGGTGGTGATGCATTGAAGTTGTCGCGTCGTTGGTGTTTACTGGGACGCGGTCAGGTGGCGACGCGATAGCGCGGAATGCAGGCAGGCGCGTCTCGGCTCGCTTCCCTTGCGTCACTCCAGACCCACCCCTCCAAACCCGACACCACCGAATTTCTTCAACACTACCACGAAGCACGTATCTCGTCCTGACGTCAACCACGGTGCGTGGATTGCTCAAGATGGCCGAGCAGGATAATGGCATCGCTGATGCAACAGCTGCCGAAAATCGTGAACGGCAATTGAACGAAGTCACGTTACTAGAGAGCATGTATCCTGAAGAGCTGCAAATCATCAAGCATCCAAAAAGTCAGAATGACGACTTCGAAATCGAGATTCGCCTCGATCATGCTCACTCGTTGTCCTTCATTCTCTCACCCAAAACCTACCCGGCGTCTTCTGGCCCCCAGGTTTTTCTCTCCTTTGGATCCGACGTTCCGAACGACAGTAGGAGGCAGTTGCGCGCTCACCTACGGGATATTGTAGATAGGCAGGAGGCTGGTATAGAGTGCGTCGATCTTATTATTGGCGATTTTCGCCAGGCTCTGGACGATTTCAACGCGTCCGTCCACGACGACGTGCAGCGCGCTAGGGAGCAGTCAGGCCCCAGTACCTCCCAAACCCAAGCTCTGCGCGTGGTTCTGTGGATGCATCATTTGCTGGCCACCAGCAAGCGCCGTGCCATCGTGCAGCTTTCCAAAGAGCTTGGCCTGGGTGGCTTTTCGAAACCTGGATATCCGGGCAGCGTGTTCGCTGAGGGCGAGGCCACTGCCGTGCGCACTTTTGTCGACGAACTCAAGGTCCATCTCCTGTGCTAGCCGCAACACGTACCTATGCTAACCTAAGGTCCAGTCGATGCGATGGCAAGCAATCCAGGAACGCTCTTCAGTCACGGTGCCCATGACATCGCTTGTCCTACCCTGTGGGATCCAAGAGGTCCAAAGCCTTGGAGATATCTCCGAAGGCCTAAAGTCGACAGGACCTCAAGGAGACTCGCTGGCTGCCTTTTTCTTGGAGAGCATGAAGATTATTTGATACCGTCAATGCGCCTCGTAGGAGCTTCTCCAAGCCATCGCTTCAGCCAAGATAAGGCTTCGATTCTATTCTGGTCTTAGAAGTTTGAAAATGCCCGTATTCGGAAAGTGCTGCCCGCGGCAAAATCCATATTTCTGCTTGGCACACCCATCTGGTTAATCAAGAGGCTGTGCCGTCATCATCCTTGATCTCCGCTGTGTGGGGTCCAAAAGGATTCATCCTTGGCCTATCTAGGGTTTCCACCGCTACTATTCCCGTCTTCGGTTAGCGCTAGGGCCGTTTTAAAGAGACCTCATGCGGCTCCTCGTGCTTCAAACGGAGATGCACGTCATACAGAGTCCCAGCAAATGGAAGCCTGACATTACATGGATCAGCAGCTCATGACTCTTTTCTATGAAGACTATTGTGCAGCCTGCTGCGGAGACGATACCCTTCACCCATATCCATGGATAGCAACATCGCTCTGTCACCTGCTGCAGCCACCACTATTGTGATTAACCACGCGACGTGATTCATTTACGCCTATCCGGCTAGTTCCGTACCGCTCGAGCGAGGAAGGAGGGTATCAATGCAGATGGTTGCAGGATGGGGCCGTAAGAATCCAATCTCATTCGTCACCAAATTATCCGCTCGGCTTGCCATATCCAGAGCTTGCTAGAGTAGCCCCAAGTTACTGTAGCTTTGCCCATCGCTGGCGGTGTGCTAAGCCCCGTAGGGCCCACTGGGGTCCATGTTACTGAGGCTGAAAGCGGGAGCGGGAAGGAAGCGGGGTAGATAGGGAGAATCTTGATTGCGGCTACACCACCGATTTTTTAACTGATTGGGTGGGGATCACCTCAAATTTTGTGATGCAAGGCCCATTTTTTGCTTACGCAGCAAATAGCATCTTCCTTTTGTGGCCCCGATTTCTGCCTAATCTGTTCTTTTTTGTTTCCCGTTCTGGTATCCCGGATGTCTATCACGGGGGCTAAGTTTCGGAGGCCGCGCCGGTATCTTCTTTACAGAAACGGTTTGCTCATTTGATGTGTTAGAACTTGCGCAAAATAAATGCCTCATGTGAAACATTGCTGGCTCAACTACGGGACTGCGAGACGATGACCTCCCATTTGATAACGTGGAAGCGGTACATTTAGACGCTGGTCTTTACATGCTGAATGACAAAGTAGCGTATGAGCGCATCGTAATTACTGACGAGCGGAGTCCTCAATGGTCGGTGTCGGCTATTATTGGTATCCCTACATAGGGCCTGCGTATGCCTTTGAGTCAAGGATGATAATTTGAAATCTTTTTTCCCTAAAACGAAAAGGGAAACTTAAGGGCATTTGTGAGCCAAACCCTGAGCTGTAAAAGTAGGTTTTTGGGCTTGATCTAGGGAAATAGTGCTTACGGCTTCATCCTTCTGGATTCGGTGCATACGCAAACTTCGCCTCGCCCACTGCGCCACGCCGCTATGTAGGCCATCCTGAGGGTGAAAGAGGTAGTGAAGCACACCAATCAAGGGCTTGTTCTTGCACAGCCAGTTAGTACACCATGTCAGTGACAGACGCACGTCCTGAACTCCGCCCCATAGAGCAGCCTGGGTCAACGTTTGCGTGTGTGTGGGAGGTTGTGTGTGAAGCAAGGCTATATATTCACTTGCACCGTTCGAGAGATTCAATCTTGCAGACAGTTTGAAATCACTACCTTTTCCACTCAAGGACCCGAGTATCCAGTTTCAAAGCTCTTTTTCATAGTTACAATTTACCCTCCATCTCTACCAAGAAGGCTCCCGGACGCACTGAAGATGGAGATGGTCAAGGAGGCACGAGGAGATCAACATGGGCTTCAACAGAGACATCATGACCGACCTGTTCCACGGCGAACACAGCTTCAACGGAATCGTCGACAGCGACTAGGTGCTCGTCACCGACTTCGCCCAGTAGACGGAGACCATTCTGAAGAACTTGAAGGAGTTGAAGAACCTCTCATAAAATCAAGCACAGTGAGTGTCACCAGAAAGCCGTATGCTTCCTGACAGAGATAGCTGATATCTTCATATCTTCAACAGAAAGAACCGTCCAGGTCACTGGCCTACCACGCATACACACTGTGGCTTTTTACACGCAGCAACATCAAGACGATGATACTGCCCGCAACCGTCTTCGGACTCGCAACCACACTATCAGGGCCACTGCTCACCACAAACGCCTCGCCCGATTACTACGCCATCCTCTGCCGGCTTCCACTGGTCATAGTATCCACTTGGATGGAACTGTTGGTGTTCGACCTCAGCAACCAACGCCAACCGGGATCTGCCGTCGAGGACGCCGTCAACAAGCCATGGCGCCCAATCCCATCCGGCCGCATCAGCGAGGCAGCAGCACGCCATCTCCTGATGGCCGCCATACCCGCCACTATCATCAAGAGCATCCTCCTCGGCACCACACTTGAAACACTAGTCTTCTTCATCCTGACCTGGATCGTAAGCCACCAACACCACCCCCACCTCTCACTCCTCTTCCCCCCACTAACACACTCCCCACAGTACAACGACCTCGCCGCCTCCGAATCCCACTACCTCATCCGCACCCTCATCAACGCCCTCGGCATCTCCACCTACTCCGCCAGCGCCGCCGCCGTCGCCGCGCGCATCTCTGTCCCCTCTCTCCCCCTCCACACCTACACCCTCCCCCTCGGCCCCGATCACCTCACGATATCCACCCCCCTCACCCCCCGCTTCTACCACTGGCTCCTCCTCCTCTCCCTCGCCATCTTCCTGACCATCACAACGCAAGACCTGCCTGACCTGCCCGGCGACGCGGCCAAGGGCCGGCCGTCGATGCCGCTGGCCATCGGCGAGGCGCGCGCGCGGTGGAGCATCGCGGCGGGGTTTGTGGGCGCGAGTGCGGCTTGCTGCGCATTCTGGGGGACGGGGTGGATTGGCGTGTTGGGTGCCGGGATAGTGTTGGGTGGTAGGGCGGTGTCGGCGAGGGGGGTGGACTGGGATAAGGGGACGTGGAGGGGGTGGTGCGGGTGGGTGGCGGTGGTGTATTGTTTGCCGGTTTGGGCGAGGTTGAGGGGGGTGGTTTAGAGGCGGCTTTTGCTTTTGCTACGGTATGGCCGGTTGGTCACAAGCAATGGGTTTGTAGTATTTGAGAATTTTACGTGGTTGATAGATAACTTTTTGAACCTGTTCCCCCAAATGTAGTGCTTACTGAACTGTCCTATCCATTTTTAACACCACTTGTAGAGATTTTGAAGGCCGACACAAGAACCCAATCATCCAATGTGAGAGCAACTCATCCAAAGCCACGTGTCAATGGATTCGGCCCCCGTCTCGAGGCATGATTGAGTCGCTCGGCCCCCCGAAAGCCTGAGTCCTGTTTACTCACGATACGCCAAAAACTCCACTAGAAAGAGTAGTCGGTGTAACAGACACTTGGTAGGCTCAGAGCTAAGCGTCAAGTCCATATATAGGATAGAGCGGTTCGAAGCCGGGGTCCGCGCCGAAAAGGTTAAAGTGCAAATCCTATAGTGTCCACTCGTTAGGATTTTGAACATTTCTAGAAGAGTTATAAATAGTCACCTCTGAAAAGTCAATGAAATCATTGAGTGGAACTCCGCCGTCTCTCTCTGTTATGTCACTTCGCATTGTGCTAGGATTATTCAGGGCTTGGTCCGATACATCCGTTGACGTTTTCGATAAATTTTCGACTGCTTGCTCGGCAAAACGACACAGCTCCTTCAAAAGGGGAAAGGAAAAAGTTAACGAGGTGGTATACTTTAGTCGAGCAAAATGTCCGCAGATGTCCTCTAGGAGAGCCAGGTCATATTGGACTGTTGGCGCGCTTGGGAACTTCATGATGTGCACGAAAAGATGGATCAAGCCCATGAGAGGATAGGCGAATACTAGCCTATACGTAGTCAGTTCTCAGGTCAAAATAAGAAAGCCTTGTATTCCGCAGGGGTACTGCTGAGAGATTGCCTTACCATACAGGGGAAGTGAAATCAATATCAATATGCTTGGTATCTTTGATTATCCTTCTGGACATTTCGGCGACCAGAACCGTACTCTCGTCAATCTGCTTCTGAAATCTGGAATCCCCGTCACGGTTGACGCGTTCCATGAGCCAAGGGTATGTGAAACAGGAATTCAAGGTGATGACCACTCCATAATAGGTGTACCTGATGTAAAGAACGAGATTGCCGGACACATCGGGAGGAAGTGAGCTTTTCTGGAAAGGTTCAGGACGACATGCCGGAGGAGCAGACTCTGACCATGTGCGGAGTTGTGCGTTCAAATGGTGAACACGACGGAATAATTTGTTCGGATCCATGCCTCGTGTTTCCAGACGTGTAACAAATTTCAAGACGGCCGATAGTATCTGCGTCAAGCGAATGAGGATGTTGAAGTATACAATTTGATTCCCGCTGTCGGAGCCTGTCTCATCGGGTAGGGGACAAGTAATACTATCATCATCCATGACCTGCAGCCATATGGACAATGAAGTTAGCAGATATAATGCTGTAAATCACCAACCACAAGCTTATAATAACGTACCGATGGTCTTCCGGACCAGTATGCTACGTGTTTTTCGTTGACATACATAAACCAGAATAGCAGGTTCCTTTGCTGCACCTCGAAATGAGACAAACCCAAGGTGCGAGGGGCTTTTCTGTGCAACGCTTTGGACTGCGCTAGTCGAACGGCATTTGACTGCAGCATGTATTCAAGACTGGGGGCTCCAATCGCTTCGGCATAGTGAGCCTAGCTTTTCATTAGCGTGATGACAATGCAAGGAACATTTCAGTATACAAAATATCTCAAGGCATTTACTTACCATAGCCGCAAGGGCTTGCACGGCTGTGATTGATGACTTGTAGTATATCATCTCGGTGTGCACCGCCAATGCGTTTGCAAAATAGGGAAACGCGCTCGAGTGAACTTCATTGAAGTCCATTACGCCAGCGTCTTTGAGTATCTTTCTTTTCCCACTCGCGTATACCGTATGACGAAGTGCGTACCAACCAGGATCAGTAGAGTTCGAATCACGCCCATCAAAGAATTGCCGCAGTCGACGTTCGAAAGAAGGTTGATGTAAGATGCCAAAGGAGAGCTCATCACCTTCGAAACATGCTGACGCAGATGTGATTTCAGCGTGATATGCTCTTGACGGCAACGGTCATTGACAAATAAGAAAACTCACCAGAAGAAAGCTCCAAAGCTGTGTCCCTGTCAGGCTCTGCGGCGCGTTTCTCGGGAATGCGCTGAGTGAGTTTGAGCCATGTAGCAACCTGAGATACTAACGAGCTCGCCATTGACTCGAATTCTAGTGTACCTGTCTGTTTTGAAACCCATTGAGAACCGAGTCTGGAGAAGACAGATAGTATTGAGCTGGCACCTAAGGCTGTAAGTTAAGTTACCACGCACCCAATTAAGAACTTGCTTACCATGATACTCCTGTGTTGCCTCAGATGACAAATCAGTATCGTGAAAGTGAAGCCCATAGCGTATGTCAACTAACGTTCTGCTCTATAAGACCACTTTCCTGGTCAGAAGGCGAATCGCCCATTAATGAATCGAGATTAGCCGATGTCTGGTTGGAATGTCTCCAGGTTGCCGATCCTGTAGTTGTGGCCGGCCCTGGCCGCCCCTCGGAGTGGATTGAATTATTGATTCCGTTTGAAGTAGTTGCCCCAGATTGAAGGGTGGCTGGTGATGCTACAACTACACTTGGAGATACGGCGTGGGAGCTTAAAAAAGCAGTTTCCTCGGTCCGATGGAGCTGATTATATCGGTTAATTCCACAATTGTCGTCGAGAAACAGTGTCTTACACCCCGTTGAGGATCTGAATCGGGGGAGAGCACCAGCCCCTGTTGGTAGGTCGGAACAGTCGGCCCAATTTCTGGCCGATGTATAGAACCGGCGCTCTGAGTGCCTAGGAAAGCTTCCACTCTCGATAGCCGTTTGTTGACATCTAAACAGATCATCAGCAAGACAAATGCTATATGCAGCCCGTTCACAGACCTTGGTCGCTGGTGCATTGCCTTCTCTTCCGCGGATGCAAAGGGAAAGTACATTCCCAGTCGTGCTTCTACTGGCTGTCAGTATTCTAATAGGGTATATATGTCTACCAAGAGCGTCGCATACCTTGCAGTATGCACACGGGTGCTGGCCATCACCTACTCAGGCTCAGAAGTCATTCAAGAATTGGTGTACAGGCTAAGAGTACCAACATTTCACTTTTTTTTTGCGGCAGGGCACGCAGGCCACTGGCTGTCTGAGACGGGTTTGCGGAGGCATAGCGTTAGCTAATGGACTGAGGGGCAAGTCGACTATATAAATTGGGATATAAATAAATCTGCTAGGCGATAGTTGGTTAAGCGGCAGCACACCGCTACATAACCCGCGGTTCTTTGTCGGCGGCTGTGGAGAAGGGGCCTGACTTGTATTCATGCGCACTGCCCGCCAAACATTGCGTAGGTACCACGTCTGAGATGCGGGATCGCCTGTAAGCACGATGCAGCCTTCTTCATCGTTAAAGTAAGGAAGGTGGTTAGGGCGTTTCCATAAGTCTTTTGGGCGCCCGAGAAGGTCTCATTGCGATGGGCTCCTACTGGATGGGACCGGGTACTGAAATACTAGGGATTATCCGTGTACTGTATTCCATGGCTCCGACGCTTCAGGCGCATATCCCCCACCATTACCTTCTATAATTAATCCATCTCATTCGCTCTTTGCCAGCACTTTAATTTTTACCGGTTCACAAGAATTCCACAGTAGTAGCATTGTCGTCGTTGTTCACAGAGTAGGGGCTTTTACACTAGCATTTTAAGGATGGGATCTCGGATAGTACGGCGGAATTGCCGACCTTTGGCTCGGATTCAGTAGCTTCTCTGACCAGATTACGGCACTATCAGGAGTGCGAGGCATTGCCATAGAGCAAGTTCCGAGAGCCGAGATCCGACATCCGAGATTCCGAAACCTTTGCATCCGAAGATTGCACACATCCGAGACGCACAGTCTTTAACATCCTTCGCCTTCCGAAGCGTTTCTCGGAACTCGGCTCAAGGATTATACAGCCCCCTCTCGCAGCCGATGGCTAGCGCGAAGAATAGCAGCCCCAGCTCTACCTTAGAAAAATTAACATATATGGGTATTTGAAGCTATCGTCCGTACGTGTCTGTAGAATTTTTAATTCGATATTCTCGTCCGGACGATAGCTTTACGTACCCATAATATGAGAAAAAAATAAATCTACGCTCGCTATCGGCCGCGAGAGAGGACTGTATTCGCGAATACGCCGCAGAGATATTTCGTAAGGACTTCTACACGACTACGTCCGCCCTCCAATAGCCATTAATGTAGGAGTATGACCCGGAGGACGTGACCAAACTAACCTTAACAAGGCCCCCACCAACGTGACTCCTGTGAATCTCATAATACCTCCATGTTTATATACACCAACCAGTTATAGTAATGTCATAAAGTATCATAAATGAGTGACGTTATTGTAGTAAGATAACAAAGAAGTCTGTCTTGGTGATGAAGAAAAAGCAATGAAATACGGGAGATACAATCGGCAATAACATTGAACAATAGTAACATCTGGCATTTCATTATAGCTTTTCTTCATTGATATTTCGAGCAAAGTACGGTTTGGCAAAAAGGAGTACATTCTCTACCTCTAAATACAAACAAACAAACAAACAAACAGATCTAAATACGTGAAACAATAACCAAGGGGATTAACTTCTACTAGCGAACCCTTCTACCCGACTTAAAGCATAATCTCTGAGAAAACCTCGTGTAACTTGTCTGAGTCTTCGAGTTCTCCAACAAATAGAACATGCCCATCCGGACGGACGACCACTATACATCCGTTCAGTCTGTCGACATCATATGTCTGATAAGCCTTCCCGAGTTCTCCCAAGTACGGAAGGTTATCCGCATAAACGTTTGATTGCGATTGCGAGCAAAGCGTCGAAGGCAATCTGCAGAAACGAACGTCTTCTCGTCTTGAACTATGCAGTACAAGAACATCAAAGATATTTTCTCCGTTTTCAGGCTGGTTCCTGGGTAGAGCGAGCATTTGTCCGAGTTTCTGAACTCGTTTCAGCTGGTCTGGACGGGAGATGTCTCCCGCAAAGACTACGACCCGGTACTTGCCATCACTGGGAAATCTTTCTTGAAACTGTAGAGGACAGCCGCTGGCTTGCTCGATGACCTGATGTGACGCAAACCTTCTTCCCACAATGATGTGTTGAGCCAGCTCTTGCTTGCTGACGATGTTGGCGCCGGCTTTAGCAACTAGCATGCTCGGACCGTACTCGATGGATGTGCAGCTAGTGAACGGAAGCTCCTTGGCAAAAATCTCTTGAATATCTTCACCGGCCGAGAATCTTGCGGTAAGGTCTTCGTCGAACGCGATGAGTTGTTTAGCTACCTCGCGACGTTCCGTCTCATATGTCTTGAGGATGGAGGGCTTGGAAATCCCTTTGATGACGTGTGCAACCTTCCAGCCGAGGTTGTAAGCTAAGTTCAATATTAGTAAGGTCCGCCCGCGTTGTGGGCAGATAAACGTACTGTCTTGTAGGCTGAAGTTCAACCCTATTCCTGCTTTTGGCGAATGTGTGTGTACTGCATCTCCAGCAAGGAACACACGTTCACTTTTGGAAAAGCTCGACCCTAACCTTTGGTTGCTCTGGTAAACAGCATGCCAATCATAATGCGAGAAATTGATCGTGTACGGCGTTAGGAGCTTCTGTGCTTTCTCGATAATGGTCTCCGGTGAAGCTTGGCTTCTATCAATACCGTCGAGGTCCACGCCAACACGTATCATGCCATTCTCGCGAGGAACAATCCCCATGGTCCCTTGAGAGGTGGTTACAAAGGACCTCACACGAAGATCGGCTTTAAGGTCTATTAGCTCGTACGAGCCCACCAGGTGTGAATAGCACTTACGGAAGTCGGTCACAGGAACGATGTCCACAGCTCCCCACAGAGAGTCTTTGCCTTCTCCAACAAGCTTGATTCCAATCTGCTTTCGCGTCCAGCTCCGCGCCCCATCGCATCCGAAAACGTATTTCGCATGGACCACCTCTTCGGTGCCTTCTTTGCCGGTGGGTTTCCGTTCCAGCTCTTTCTCGTCGCCCGGGTTGATGCCAAATGCACCCGGTGTAGGAACCGGAGCGGCCGGCGATTCGGCTATTTCCTCCTCGGTCAGGTGCCGAAGCGTCAGCTGGACCGGATATGCCTGGGGGTCCTGGAGGTTCTGCTCGTCGATCTGCAATTCGGTCGGCGCTACGCCGCGTTCAACTTCGACATTTCCCAAATCTTTAATGGCGTCAAGCAGAGTGCGTTCGATTTGGCCTTCACACATGGGTAAATACGTGTTTGTGCAGCGGCGTATCGGGAAACCAACCTTGGTTGATGAGAACCTGGTGGAAGCGGCTGAGCTCTGGGTAGTAATCTGAAGCGACTCCACAAGGCTCAATACCACCAGATTTTCCAGAAGCCTCTCACAACATCAGCGGACATTTTTCATAATGCTGTTTGGAGCACTACATACCCAGAATCGGGATTCGACCAGATGAGCGGCACGCTTGTAGATTTTGTCGGCTATCCCAAATGAGTCGAGAATTTCCATCGTTCGGGGTTGAAGGCTGTCGGCCTGGCCTTTGAAGACTTTCGTTGCGCGTTTATCGATGATCCGTACATCGATGCCGCACTTCGTCATCCACAAGGCGGCCATGAGACTGTACGCTTTTTAGAGGGCTTATTCGCATTGAATGTGTTTTACTTAGACTTACCCCGCTGGCCCGGCGCCGATAATGACAACATCGGTCTTGGACTCCGGAAGAGGATCCATGTTCGAGATGTTTAATTCAGATCGTACTTACTTCCTGTCGAGACGTTCAGTTCGGTTTACAGCATACCCTTTAAGTACCCTACGTATAAATCCGAGTTAGAGCAAGGGGCTAAAGTCGGTGAACGATTATGAAGCAAGTTCAGCTTCCGAAAGATCTCTAAAGATCACCCTCGGATGAAGGATATCCGAAGCAACACGGTGAAAGCTACTACGGGATCACTATAGAGATGGAAAGCTGATGTAAAGGTTGTGAAGGCACCCACAATATGTGCAATTGCCTCAAGACAGCTGTAGACAGCGATGAAGTAGCAAGAATAAGCGAGCAAATAGAGAGCCCGAAGCTACCGTCAACGGATGAGGCACAACGCTTATCCGCGTAAGAGATAAGGTATGGACGAGGTCGCTCCGACAAACGGATGAGATAAGAGCCGAGACCTGCGCTGACGAACTGGTTGACGAACTATCCGAGACTACTGACTATGGGGATAAATGCGGGAAAGTGGTTTGATCCGTCCATTCGGCTTTTCGCATAAGATATCCGACCGAAGACCAGAGGCTGATCAAGCAGGTTAGCGAGGAGTATAGCATTATCGTGATAACTATATATATTGCCCAGTAACCTCTGTCAAAAATCAGAACTTCACTCACCACGCACTGATTCTTGTTACCCTTAACTGTCCTTCCGACGCTTCCTACCCACGATGCCCAAAACGATTGCTGTGACTGGCGCTACTGGTGCGCAAGGTGGCTCCGTAGTCTCTGCGCTGCTTGAGAGCAAACAGTGGAAGGTCAGGGCCATCACCCGCAGTCCTCGTGGAGAATCTGTCCAGGCTCTGGCTGCGAAAGGAGTTGAGGTAGTGGGTGCGAACTTCGACGATGGTGCCTCGTTGGCCAAAGCTTTCGAGATGAGGCGATCATAAAATATTGCTCTATAATTGACTGAGTTACTAAATATGCACAGGGAGTCCATGTGATCTTTGTCGTTACGAATTTCTGGGAGCACCTGTTCACTGGAAATACGCAGGCTGAGTCCGGAGAGGCAGGTGAGAGGCAGGGCAAGCTCATCGCCAGGGCTACCGCCCAGACGCAATCTCTGGAACACCTCATTTTCAGCTCCCTGCTCCTAGCGAATTAACTTGCTAGTAGGAACTGCCCTGTTCCGCACCTGGACTATAAATCGTGGGTTGGACACTTCGGGACATGCCCATGATAATGGGTGCGCACGGAAAAGGCAGCAGTATTTATCTAGATGCCATGTGTTAGGGAACGAAGTAAATCAAAATTCAACTAAGCTCTATATACGAAAAGAAGCTGCTGAGGAAGAAAGGATTCTAAGAAATAGATGTTTAAGTAGTAAAGAAAACCACGCTAAGCAGGAAACGAGTAGCTATAAAAGTCGTACGGAAGCTAATCCGTAATACCATGAGTTCCAGCCACTGCCTCTTTAATGATACCCATCCTGCACGGGGCGCGGAAGTTCGTCAACCCCGTCATTGCTCGGTGTGTCGTTATTCTCGATGCCGTGTCCGACCACATTGTTGGCCTCAGCCCCGGCTAGAGCGGGAAGCATAGGGTTGGCGTTCTGATAGTTGACGTTGAAAAGGGAGATTACGATCCAGGCTTTCGGAGCGTAGGCGCAGGTGAGTTCGTATACGTTTTGGGCTGTGGTCCTCTCGGGGGTAGCGAGATCTTTTTTATGGCATGTTAGTCTTCTGTACGAGCTATTAAACGTAGATAGGTAACGAACTGGCATTTTTTGGTTCACCGTTTGCCTTCTTAAGTAGTGAGATCAATGCAACAATGGCGGCTGGTACGGCTAAAAGAAGGGTGATAATAGCAATGGTATCCATAGTGGAATTGTTTCTAGTATTTGTTAGCGACATATTAGGCTCCAGTTAGTAGCCAGCATACCGTAAGTGAAATAAATACGGCTTTAATCGACACAAGGGACGCGGAGTGGTGACAATTCAGTCGATTAAGCGGGAAGGTCCGTGCGAGGTCAAAGGAAGATATGTGAATTTTGCAGGAAACGGCTGAGTGGAAAAGAGGCCTAGGTTGGGTCAGAAGGAGAGGCAACTTGGGCATGCAGTGGCTTTATATACGTCGAGGGGTAGAAAGAAATACAGCCTATTGTTCTGCGGTCTGGACGGAAGATGCAGCTGCAACAGGGATTGGCGATGCACCTCTGCCGATCCCACGGCTGAGGAGGAGTGGAGGCAGATGAGAAAGTGCGGGTGATGTTTTTTGTTGGCAAGCGGCAGGAGCCCTGGCTGGACCGACAATACGTATTTGACTGGCCCATTCGAGTCGTAGGGCTACCACATCAAAATTTAGACCCTATCGGATTTATTAAATTCTAACTTAATAGAAGAGATCTCGCCTCTAAAGAAGTTCTAAATAAACTTTTCTATAGATTTTACGCTATATACGTTAAGAAATAACGCGATAGTCTTAGAGATTTCGAAAGGTCTTTCTTATCGATAACCCCCTTAGACTCTACACCAGGACACTAACCAAGTAATATAGCACTCGGCCGGCCAACAACCATTAGTGAACTTACTAAGGGGGCGTGGTGGCCCTACAGTACGAATGGGCCGGCCAAATACTTGTTGTGGGTCGGCCAAATGGGGGTGGTGGCTGCCGGAGGCGAACAATAGCTCATCGTAGCTGTACCTTTTTCGGCCATAGTGTCACGGCAGTTCCACTCTCTACCAGGATCGCGAGGCTGGGGTCTTGAAACAGGCGCAGGAGCTTACTGCACAGCTGCCATCATCGCGACACCAAGCCGGCCCAGCAGACGACGTGCTGGAACGCCCCCATGACGGCGGCTCTGCCGCATGGGGTTTGTCCATAGTATCATGGATAGGCCCGCGGCGGATGGGTGCTGTCGCGCGTGCCATTGGACACGCGTGCGGAGGCAGGATGTGGCGGTCGTTCCGAAAGCAGCGAGAGCTCTGGCCTCAGCATCCCGTATTCAAAAGATCATGCACTGACCTGGTCCTATAAGACCTAATGGTAGGAGTCAAGCACCGGGGCCTGCTGGGACGCGGCCTCTACACCGCGCGCTCGCCGCCTGCTATTGGTAACGAGGGAGCGCCCACGATGGCTATTCCTACACGTCACTAGCGCCCGGCGGCGCGGCAGTGGGTGGGTGGCCCTCATGCAGATTTACAGAGGGGTGCTGCAGCCGATAGCTAGCGCGAAGAATAGCAGGGCTCTAGAATATAGTGTAACTATACCCCCAGCTTTACCTTAGAAAATAACATGTATAGATAGTTAAAGCTATCGTCCGAACGAGAATATCAAATTAAAAAGTCTATATACACGTCCGGACGATAGCTTCAAGTGCTCATGACATGACCAAAAAAGAAAATCTACGCCAGCCATCGGCTGCGAGAAGGGGCTGTATGCTTGCATATCGCGTCGCCGCACGTGCGGAGGCTCGTCCCGGCTCGTGCTCGCCGCCTGTGCCCCGTTTCAAGCGACCCAGCAAACGGCCGGGTCGCCCAGGACGGCGATCCTTCGATTCTAACGCTCTACGACTCACTCTCCCACCGCTTGATCCCACCGGCGATCGCTTGCGCGAAGGAAAGCCTCCGATACTTAGCTCAAGTGGTTCTAGGACTTCAAGGCCGCTGCTCATCATTCCAGCCCTTTTCGGGGAAACAGATCCCCCAAAATAAGTGTACTCGTGTGTCGGCAATTATCTTTTACGACAAACGTCATATGTGGACAGTAGGAACTTTAGTGCGGACGAAAATGAATAACTTTTAATGCCACATTTACCTCCGCATGATATGGGCGACAACGAATTCATGCTAGTTGTCGCCTGCGACTTTCCTTTGTACAGGAAACACCTCTGTTTTCCGCTGTCTTCAGCTGCGAGCGACTCCAGGGGCCTGCCCAATACCATCGCCGCCGCCGGAGCCAGCTTTCAATCATATTATCACTGCCCGCAATCGATTCCCCACAATCGACTCCTCTCTCAAATCACGTCTCTCGCACCGTGTAGCGGCCCAATACAACAAAACCGAGTCCCACCGAGGATGATTCACGGAGGTGGCTTGATCAGCCATTACCTGTAGAGTCCACTCATTGTTGCACCAACTTGTCATGCTCTCGGTATTCGATAAGGGAGAGAAATGTGGGGAGGATGAAAAAAAAAAAAAAAAAAGCTCCATACAAGATGCTATTGCTACCAATCCCATCCCAACGTCAGCCGTTAACGTCGTCTTCACGAGGTCCCGAATCTGGCGCAATGTAGTATACTACACGCGGGACATCTTCGCCCCCGGAGGGCCAGTGGCAGCAAGATTGTCCATAAGATGTGCTCTCATCGTGGCGTCACAAAAGACAAAAGGAAGACGCAAAGCCTCGAAACTTTCAGTCAACGGCATTCAATTTCTCTATCCACTCTAACCCCTTCCGCCCCTCTATCGCACTCTCTCAAGCCCACGCTCATAATAAAAGCGATTTGAAGGCGGGGGTCCTCAAAATCTCCAGTTTCGGATAGGAATATGGATGACCTGAGGGCCCCTCCTCTTATTTCACCGCTTCGCATTTAGCTTCCAACTCATTAAATGGTGATACCGGCCGCCCAGTCTCAAAGTAGCTCCGCACGTTTTCGAAAGCCTCTTTCTGCGCCCTCCGCAAGCTTCCCTCGGTCAGACCTCCCACATGCGGCTGCACCACGACTCTCTCACTTTCCAACCAATACTGACTGATACCCTTCCCATCCTCACCCTCGCCTTCAAACACGTCCAGCCCAGCTCTTTCTATATGCCCGCTCTCTAACGCCTCGATGAGCGCGTCCTCGTCGACCACGCCGCCGCGTGAAGTGTTAACCACAAACGAGCCCCTCTTCATCAACCGCAGCTGCTCAGCCCCAATAAGCCCCTTGGTCTCTGCCGTGAGCGGGCAATGCAGAGACAGAACATCACAAGACCGAAGCAACTCCTCCAACGTCTCGCAACGCCTAAGCATATCTCCTCCCTTCCCCTCCTCCACACCGCAGCCTCCCCTCACAACCTCCTCCTCTTCCTCCCTCCCCAACCTCCTCCCACCCCTTGCAAAATACACCACCCTCATCCCAAACGCCGCCACACACTTCCTCGCCACCCTCCTCCCAATCGCCCCCATCCCCACGATCCCAAGCACCAAATCCCCCGGGTCCCTCACCAACCTCCATCCTCCTCCGCCATACCCACCCCTCCACTCCCCCCTCCTCATCCCCATCCCCAACCCCCACGCATCCCGCACGACCGCCAACACCAACCCTACCGCCCAGTCCGCCGTCGCCTCCGCGACCGCGTTGCGCGTGTTGCAGAACCAGACGCCGCGGCGCGTCAGCCAGGATACGTCGAAGGCGTCGGCGCCGGCTTGGCCGGAGGCGACGACGCGGAGGTGCAGGAGAAGCGGGGCGAGGAGGGTGCTGTCGAAGGGGGCGTAGGGGGAGGAGGTGGCGTCGAGGCGGGTGATGAGGGCGGCGAAGGGGCCGTGGGTGGTTATGGTGGCAGGGAGGGTGGTAGTGAGGAGGTGCGGGCGGGTGGTGGGGGTGGGGAGGATCTATGGGGATGTTAGTGTTTGGGTTGGGGTGAAAGAGGGTGGTCTTTCTTTCTAGTTTACGTTTGGTGTTGTGGGAAGAAGAATGGACGGGGAACCTTACAGTGACGTCGTACGACTTTTTGAACGCGGATAGGTAGTCTTGGTCGAGGTACTTCGGGTCGCCAAGGACGAGCACTTTGGGACGAGCGTCCGAGGGATTGGATGAGATGAAAGAGGGCATTATACTGCAGGGCTTTTAATCACTGAAATTCAATCTCCTGATAATCGGTGGAGGAAATGGTAACGAGGCAGCAAAAAGATGGAGTAAGAGAATAGTAAGGCGCCAAGTTCGCGGAGAACAGTGATCCCAGATGCAAAGGCTAATAAGAACGGAATTGCAAAATAAGATAGAATGTAACGGATAATGGTACAAGGTGGCTCCGATTTATATGTCATTTTCCCCTCTATTATACCGCTCAGGCTTTCATACGACACTGCAGTGAAAACAGTACTACAGCGTTCAGTCAAGCAATAAACGTGAGAACAGCGAAAAAAATCAGCAGTCAAAATTAAATATCATTCCATCGAAGACGTAAATGCTCCACAATCAGGAATGTATCTCGCCATCGAAATGTAGGATGGGATGGGAGATCCGACGGATGTTGACTTGGCCTTCCGTGTTTGAACACCTGAACACTTGAGTCGCTCTAAATGCAGGTGCTTCAAGCGTGAACACCAAGATGGAATTTTAAAAGTTTCGATGCGTAGACTCGTTGCAAGGCTGACACATATCACACATTGCGCACAGGCACAAAATAAAAAAAAAACGTTGAAGTACTGCAAAAAACAAAAAAAAAAGAGTAGCAGCTGCAAGAGCACATCCCTGGCTGATCTTCCCATCCGTCGGAGCTCCGCCGGATGCACTCTTCCCCACCAAAACCCCATAACCTGATCGCACCACCACCAACACCTCCCCAATCCTTCACTCTTCCAACACGAGAGCCGATCACACGCGCACAACCACAGACACCGACAGTCCGCCCGCCAAGCCACCGACGATGACGGTCGACGACGTGGCGACGACTTGCCAAGCGCGACGGCGCGGCTGGGAGATAAGGAAACGCATGCACGCCAAGGCCGAGCCATGACCTCAATAACCGCCGACAAGACGACCGGGCCGCGCCGCGCTGCAGCGAAAACCAGCATATCCCTTCCGAACGCGGTAATCCTGCAGCTCTTGTCCCCCTTTAAACCTTTAAAACCTCACAACTTCGAACGTCTTGCCAAGGGTTTGGCAAGGCTCAGCAGTGCTCGTCGGGGCTGCACAAGCGTTTCTTGGGCTCCTTTGCTCTACCAACAAGGTTAAGGCTGGTTTCTTTTTTTCTGGTAGTGACCCACATGCACACACCGAGCATATGCATGTGTGTTGTGCAGGGAGGGGTTTCCTGTCCGACCGCTAGCGCGAGGAATACAGTCCCCTCTCGCGGCCGATGGCTAACGTGAATTTGCTTTTTGCTCATGTCATGGGTAGCTGAAGCTATCGTCCGGACGAGAATGTCGAATTAAAAAGTCTACATATACGTCCGGACGATAGCTTCAACTACCCACATATGTTAATTTTTCCAAGGCTGAGCTGGGGTATAGTTACGCTATATTCTAGAGCCCTGCTATTCTTCGCGCTAGCCATCGGCTACAGCACCCCTCTGTAACAGGCCGTCAAACCAGAGCAGAAGAGAACAAGGGATGACAGCGCCCATACGAAGGACATGACTAGGTCGAGTTCACCAGCATCTGCTTTCTTTTTACACCCTTAAACACGAAGTGAAACAAAAGCACGTCAACGGTCGAACGTAAAACCTCTCTGTACACCCAAGGCCCCATCTTCTCTCTGCATCCTCTCCGAGAAAACAAAAAACCTCTCAAAAGTCTCCGCAGCTCGTTGGCTAACAAAGTATTGACAAGATAATACACATCTATCATATCTTTCTAGCTATATACAGACTAAACAAACAGTACATACATGCCGTATTTCCCATTGCCTACACCGACTCTTTTTGTTCTCATTCTTCTCTTTTCCTCCAAATAATGCTACAAGCATAAAGAGAAAGGAAAAAAATCATAGACAGGAAACTCAAAAAACAAGCAAAACTCCGTAGCGGGGGGTCCAGGTCCGTCGTCCCTTACTGTTACAGCAAATATTCGTAAAGGTCTCGGTGAGTCAGTGAGTCAGCATAAAAAAAAAAGAGAAAAAAAGAGGTAACAACAACAGGAAAACAACAAAGCAGGCAGCCAGCCAGCGGCCCCCATCATCGCAGATGGGTGGACCATCGTATAGGTATCAACGCGAAGAAAAAGACAAAGAATCCTCCCGAATCCGCATCATCACATAACAGCCTGCCCGTTAACCTGCTGCTGTTGCGTCGCCACGGCCGTCGGCACCTCCTCCACCCTCCCCTTCCTCCCCCTCCCACGCTCCTTCTCCCTCTCTCTTTCCCTCTCCTTCTCCCTCGCCTGCACCCCCCACTCCTCCCCCAACCCCACCCCCGCCCTCCGCGCGCCCGACACCGCACCGAGACACCTCCCAATCGCCTCCAAATCCCCCAACAACGTGACGTGGCCGCGATCAGAGCTCACGCAGCCGCCACGCACGACGCTGTACCCCTCAGGCACCTGCGCGGCGCGGGCGAGCACCACTCCATCACCGCTCGCAAAGGCCAGGTCGTCGTAGCAGTCGGTGTGGCGGATGTGCTCGCGGGACAGGACTTTGGCGCCGTACACGGTCGGGATGGATTTGCCGTAGATGACGGCGGCGGGCGGGTAGGCGTTGGTGCCGCCGTGGCTGGCGGTTCCGAGCTCGGGTCTGAAGGCGAGTTCTTCTTTGAATTTTTTGACTTCGGCGAGGGTACGGGTGAGGTAGGCAATGGCTGCGTCGCGGGGGATGGTGACGGCCGTGGCAGGGTTGCTGTTGTTGTTCGAGAAAGGGGAGTCGGAGTTGTTGCCGCCCATTTGCGGCGCCATGCCGCTGCCTGCTGCGCCGCCCTCGGCTTTGGCTTCGGCGTTGGCGGTTTTGGCGGCCGAGGTTGCCTTGGCCTTTTCGTCCTTGAGCTTTTCGGATTGGCTGGTGGAGTTGTTGTTTTTGTGGAGGGAGCTCTTCCGGCCGATGGACGGGAGGCTAGGGAGAACGCTGGCCATGGAGCTGATGACGCCGGTGATTCCGCTGGGGGAATTGCTGTCCTTGAACGGAGGAAGAGGCGTCGTGATGACTGGCGAAAGAGCGTGGTCGATCCATGTCTGAACGTCAAAGAAGTCGATGGGGAACTCCTCCTTGGTCTCCTTGTTGAAGAAGCATTTCCCGTCGAGCGGCAGGAGTGCGAAGCTCGTTCTGATAGTGAAGTTGACCTGTGCAGTAAGGACACGTGAGCTGAGGAGGACGTCATCTCCATTGCGGAGCGGACCGAGGATGTTGACGCATGTGTTCGGAGTGCCAGCGTAGATGACACCGGAGAACAGCTCTGGCCTCTTGTTGATGGCGTGGCGAGTGATGAGACCACCAAGACTGTGCGCGATGACTATAGCACCCCTCTTCTCCTTGGGCGTGTCTGGCTGATTGCAAGGCAGTTTCTCCAAGTACTGAATGAGCTTGCGGCTGAGCAGGTGCGGACTCAGTCTCCAGTCATACGAGTACTCATGAATGCGAAGGTCACCGTTCAATGCATTCTCCGAGGCGCGCAGGCGCTTGAATAGTCTTCGTGCAACGTCAACTGGTCCGACGTGTGTCAACATGCCGCCAGGAATCACGCGTTCCTCCATCGTCTCTTCGTCTTCCGGGTTAAGGCCGACTTCCAGATCGACTTTACGCAGGTTCAGCCCGACCTTGATCGGCACCCAAAGCTGGCGGTGCGGGGGTTCTGCAGACCGCAGAATAGAGCCGCGATAGCCTCCTAAGATAACCACGTCGCCCGTGAGGTCCTGAACAGCTTTGGTGAAGTACGGATGCTGCGCAGCAGCGGCTGGAGTCATGCCAGCGTTGCCACCACCAAATCTCGGGCTTTTCTTCGCACTTTCGACGGAAGCCTTGTTCAAATTCAACGGGCTTGGGGTAGCCTTCCGCGTGCTATTTGAGGAAGAACCCTTTAGCGAGCCAGCTCGGCCTCTCGTGAGGTCAGTGAGGGACGAGGACAAAGACGAGGGGATATTGAGGCTGGGCATGGACGGCATGCCAGGAAGCTTGAAGTTTGCGTCCTGCCACGAGTCTTTGATGGCCTTCAGACGGCTGTTCACCTGCTCAGACACATGCTCAAATCGGCTGTCATCACCAAGAGAAGAAGCTCTGGATAGAGTACGATGGAGGACGAGAGACTCGTCCGACGCCGATCTCTTCAGACTGCGCTGTGTCAGCTGTCTGTTTATTGGCTGAGGTCGCGCGGGCGTAGGCGTCTCGACGATCACTTGCGGAGGGGCTTCTTGGGGAGCAGGGGACTTTGCGCTGTCGTTCTGGATGGTCGAGCGACGCGTATGAGCAGACACGTTGGAGCTTGCACTCTTGGACGAGGCCGAGTCAATGTCTGGCCGAGGGCTGGGCGGGGCCATCAATGTCTGCGACCTTCCCTTCCTCGAGCCTGACGCAGTATCATTATTCTCGCGGCGGTCCTGGCTGCTTGGCCAACCAGGAAAGGTGAAGCTGCTAAGAAGGTTGGGGCTCTTTGGCATGCTGAAGGTGAGACGTTTCTTGGAGCCGTCGTTCTGGGAGCCCGACGAGGCGCGGCGGCGGTGGCCGGCAAAGCTCTCCCGTAACGATTGACGCAGCTCGTCGGACCTCTGAAAGACCTTGGGGCCGGACCTCCATGGCGACGGCATCCGCTTGGGCGAGCTCTCCAGGCGGGGTGTGGCGGGTTCCGGCGGACTTTCCCTGGGCGACTGCAGCAGCTGAGAGCTGAGGACCGTGGGCGTCGAGGTTCCCGTGCTGTCGCCGGCCTTGGGGTCATTGGCGCCCTCTAGTCCATACTGGCTTGTGTCTCCAAAGGAACCGTCCATCAAGTCGTCCATGGCAGCAACCTTCTCGGCGGCGGGGGTGGTGGGCGAGGTGAAGTGCGTCTGGGCATGGCCGATACTGACGCCAACGAGTGACTGGACGTCGTGCGAGGGGAAGTCATTTGGGTCGGCTAAATCGTCGTCGGAGGGCGTCGACAGATCGGAGTGATTCATGGAGCTGAAGCGGGCGTCCAGAAGCGCATTGGGCAGGCTATGATGAGACCTGTGGCCGCGGGATTTGGCGGAAGGAGTCGGTAAGGCAGACATTTTTGCGGCAGGGAGTACGGCATGGGCGGGAGGGCGGGCTACTTGTGGATACTGAGTTGGTGGGCTGAACCGGGGCAGTGCATGGTTCCGCGCGGTGCCGCGGCTGTGGCAGGAGGGCGCTTACGGGCGTTGGTCGAGGAGCGGTGCACAGGGTGGGCCTCCAGGTTGCTTCGCCGACGGGCCCGTGGTAGGGCAGGAATGGTGGACGCATTTGGGCGGAGCTGCGAGCTGAGGGCAATGTCGTCATGTTTTTGGAAAGACGGTTTGTTACGTGCCTGCAAGGAACACCTAGCGCGACGAACCCCTTCAAATTCCCGCCGCCCGCTCGGGCCCCGGAAGTCGCGCCCTCCGAACCACTCACTCCCCCGCTCCGCTCAAAAACGAATACGCGTGTTCAGTCCGTGCCCACCCGCGACGCGTCCCATTCTACGCCCTCAGCCGCCGCTGCCTGACCGATCGGGCTGCCTGGCTGCAACCACACCTGCCACTCTTGTCGTGGCACGCGCTGTATCGCCAGCCGTTGCAGCCTGGGCAGTCGCTTAGAAGCTCCGCTCAGGAGGCCCCAACACAGGGCTGCCGTTGGCCATGGCGTCCACTGGTACCCCGACGCCTCGCCCAGTCCCTGCGTCAGCGTGAGCGTGCGCAGGCTTGACGGCAGCAGCTCGTCGCCACGAACCTCGTGAACCCGTTCTGGCACCTCCCACCCCATCAGCGCGCAGATTGGGATGCGCAGCTCCTCCAGGTGCGAAAGCTCGACGAAGCTCCCAAAAGCACCGTACGTGACCTGCTGCATGGCCTCGGCCGAGACGTGTGGTTCCCACTGGAGCCTGATATCCACCCGCGCCAGCCTTTTTGCCCGCGGCAGCGCCCTCTGGAGCAAGGAGAAATCAGTGTCGTGCAGCCACCGGTCTGAGGCCACGCGCGAGTACAATCAGAATTCGGTCAAGTGGGGTGAACTGAGGACCAGCGCTACCACGTCCGGCAGAGTAACTGGCACCCATTCGATCGCGAGCTTTGTCAGGGAGCTTTTCATTGTTGCGGGTAGCATCACGTTCGAGTGACAGCACGGCCCTGGTTCGGGCTCCCGCTTGAATACCAGGCTGTCGAGGTCGGGGAGAAGATGTAAATATCCGTACTCGGCAGACCGCCACCGGAAAAAGTCCATGATCATCTCGACATTCTTCAAGTCAGGGCAGATGCCTTTCAATCCTTTCCACCCTAACCAAACCGTTGCCAGCATTAACGGCGTGTAGCCCCTCGTGGCAACCCGTCCTATACGCAGCGTCTGGAGGTTGTTGAATCGTGACAGTAGCCAGCAAATGTCATATTCTGCGCCGCATCTTTGTACTGCCGCTTTTGGCACTTGGAATATCCGGTTGACCTCTGTTCTCGCTGCTCTTCGTAAAGCCTTGTCGTGTTGTGTCGTGGCCCACAACTTCGATGTCTTTCTCAGGTCATATGAATACGCCTTGACGTGTTTCGCGAGCTCGGGCCTGTTGTTGATCATGCGGAATAGAGCAAAGGTATGGTTAACGTCTGTGTAGAGATGCGGTTCTGCCTGCCGCCGTAGGTCCCTGCAGGTCCTGGAAATGTACGCGAGTTCACGCATAGGAAGTAGCTTGATGATCATCTCCATTAGCTCTTCTGGCAAGTCTCGAAGCGACTTCCCTGGAATCCAGCATCGTTGTTGATCCATCGTGGTCGGTTTGCCTGCATGGCATCGAATGTATAGTCAGATGGAAACACAGTTCTCCACGCAATTTGTTATGTGCGCCTCTTCGCTACCTGCTGTGCGTTCCATGGTTCTCTGCCGAAAATTTTGATTTTCCAACGCCATGGGTTGTTGTATACCAGGGTTTTCTGGACCCTGATATCGAAGTCCCTCCTGAATGACCACCCGGACTCAACACAACAAGCAACCCGACCTGACCAACAGAGATCACCATATTCGAAACGTCGCTTGGTAGGGCAACCACCCAAGCCACCGCTAGTAATAGACGGGCCCTGGCTTGGTGGGGACTCAGTATTGAAATATTGAAAGGCCCACATGCCCAACGTAACTTCTTCCGCATCACAGCCATTTACGGTATCTGAAGGCGTGTGCTCCATTTCCTTTCTCGGTTAGTCAGAGGTCGAACCGCGTGCCTCTTTCGTCAGGCCTCCCCCTGTCGATCACAAACGGGGGATGCACAGCCTCCCCGCCCGGTGAAGATTCCGAAGATCCGGCCTTCCGGTAACCCCCAGACATTTGAAATAGTCCGTGGAGAAGTCTGTGTCGCGTTACCCAGGAATGACTACTAATCAGATACGCCTATTTTACCATATGCAAGGAAGTAACGCTGCGGATCTTAAAAAGAATCCAGTTTCCTCAACTCCATCGCACCATAGATGTTGCGCTCTGACGTTACTTGCGTGGGAAATCAAATCTCATGTCTCAATGTATCATACAGTATTGGAACCTATATCGACGTCCAGATGTTTGCTTCAACTCCCCGCGAATGAAGAATATAATATCCTTGCCGTTAACCTCAATCTATTATAGCAACCCTGTCTTATCATAGACGAACTCCAAACGGCTGCTATGAGCTACCTTTACCCGCAACCCTCGAAACCTCACTTCATAGTAGGTACCTAACTCTACAGAAATGCACGCAATAGCAAAAAACCTCTGCCCAAACATCAAGACATCAACCAATGACAAAGCATAATGCACCACAGTTCGGTGCATGGGGGAATAATATGAACGACTCTGCACAAGCATATACACAATACTCACCAGGACGCTCTCAAACAAGAACCAACTCCTTCTTCTCCGCCCCAGCAAACCACTCGTCCCCACAAGAAAACGTGCCCACACGCTCATAACACTCTCCACCATTTACAACACTCTTCCCACTTCCCCGCCCTCTGCCACCGCCCTTCAACGGCGACGAAGATGATGACGGAACAAGCACCAACCCCGCAATCCATGAGCCCTCGCACCTCGCGACGCCTAAACACAAAACACTCGCCTCAAAGCCAGTGGCGCCCACCTCTTCACCTTCATTTTCATCACCTACCTTTGCTCTGCGAACACTACTACCACCGCTATTATCGTGTTCAGTCACAGGAAGCAGCAGCGAATCAGGCACCATCTCCACAACGCCTCCGCCCTCGCCATCCGCGCGCTTCAGACAATACCTCATCTTCCTCCTTTCCTCGCCACCCTCATCACCACCATCCACCTTCGCGACCAACTTAACAGCCACACCTCCACCCAAAACCGGCCCCACAAGCACAATCCACGCCTCCCTCACGGCACCAAGCAGATTCCTCCCCGCCGGCCTCACCACCGCCTCATCAATCCTCACCAACGACACGAACTCTTCCTCCCCCTCCTCATCCCCCACCGCAACGCCACCCCCACCACCACTACTACCCTCCCCCCGCTGCCCCACCGACCCCCCCTCAACCCACGCATACCCAACCTCCCCCTCCACACTCGCCCACGACCAACTCGGCGCCCGCCATACCTCTGGGACGGGCCTCGCGGTCCCCGACGCCGCCGCCCACAGCAAATCCCCCACCAACCCCTCCCTCCACAGCCCCGCAACATACTCACTCGCCCCCGCAGCCGCCCCACCACTCCCCCTCACAGCCAATAACCCCCGCGCAATCCCGCTCACCGCCGGCAACTTATCCGCCGGAAAACTCAGCTCACGGGCGGTATACGCGGCCACGATGGCATGCCACGTCCGGCGATGCTGGGCGCGGCGGCCGGTGGTGAGGAGGCGGGGGAGGAGGCCGGGGGTGGTGGGTGAGGGTTTAGTTGTGTTGGACTGTCTGTGTTGGGGGGCAAGGAGGAGGTTGTTGTGGCGACACTCGCAGCGCGAGGCGATGCGGCATTCAAACAGCAGCTCGTGCGCCGTGTAGTGCAGGATGCGCGAGCACAGGACGTGTTCCTGCAGCGCCCAGGCGCGGTGGCGGAGCGGGCCCGCGGGGGCGGGTGGGGGGTGGTAGTGGGTTGAGAGGGGGAGTTGTGGCTGGTGGTGGGGGTGGTGGTCGGTGGGTGGGGGGAAGATGGGGAGCGTGGAGGAGGAGGAAGACGAGGGTGCAGAAGAAGAAGAAAGGTGGTGGTCAGGGATCTTGCGCGCGCAGAGCTTGTGGGCCTTCTTGGCGCGGGCGGAGGCGCGGTAGGACAGCTTTGCGGGACGAGGGCGCGGGGCGAAGATGCCAGCGTCGCTGTTGGGCGCGGCTGTGGCGGCGACGGTCAGGTGGGCGTTCTCGTAGATGGCGCTCATCTGCGCCGACTCGACCTCCCAGTCGGCCGTCGAGTCCTGGATGATGCAGAGGGCGTCGATCCAAAGGTAGTGGATGCCGAGCGCCTGGGTGATGACGACGGCGTCCTGGAAGGATTGCGGGAGCGACGAGAAGTCGATGTGGCGCTTGCGCTCGGCGAGGTTGGCTGTTGTGGTGATGAAGGTGGGACCGCCGCCCCAGCAGTGGCTGAGGGTGATGTACTTGATCTTGTTTGGAGGAGACTCACAGAGTCGGATGTTTTCGGTGGAGTCCGGGTCTTTCCCCAGGTATATGAGCCTTTTGGGGATGAATTCATCTCTCAGACTCTGGCCGCAGAGACGATGTTTGTGGTTCTTGATACAGTCCTCTATGGCTTTCCGAGCAAACTCGAACGAGTCGTCCGAATCGGAATGCTTTGGCACCGGCTGGCCGTGGCCGAGAGTGGGCCATGGCGAAGGCTTGTCTGGTAATGCTCAGAAGGCAGTACGATGATTCATGCTTGCTTCGCTGTGTGCATGGCCTTCTGAAACAAACCGTTTGCAGAAGGCACAGAAAAAAAAAAAAAAAGACTGAGCGCTGAGGGCTTAATGGAATAGAAGCAGGATAAAGCATGTAGATATGGGCCATTCCAGGCCCAAATCGACGAGATAACGAATCAACGAAAAAACGAAACCAACTTACCAAACGGGGCATAAATTTCTATATTCTCACACCTGCCTACATTAGGCCGCACCTCGAGCCGCAACGGGGCGCACTCGACCAGATCCAGCAGCAGCCGCGGTTTCATCTTCCGCCAGCCCTCAACGTGGGCATCGAGCGCGTGAGCGACCAGGCGGCAGCGCGGGCAGTTTTCCTCGGAACGCTTCAGCCGCACGGGATCGATGCGCAGGCTGAGATGAGCGACAGAGCGGCTGGTGCTCTCCTGATCGTGGAAGGTGGCTGGATGGCTGCGCGGATCCAGGTTGTTGCACAGCTTGCACACCCGCCCGCTCTGGGTGCGGGCTAGCAGGCCACCAGGCTGCCTATCTGCCATGCTGATCGTCGGGCATGAGACATATGGCGTCAGCGGGGCTAGGCTGGCGAACGGTGCTGGGACCGGGTTGGAACAAGGCTGCGGTCGGTGCTTTGCTGCGTGCGGTGGGTGGCCGGGCGAAGGTTGCGGGCGAGTGAGACGTCCCGTTCGCCGCAACTCTAAGGCGTCCGTGCGCCCCATGCCGTCGATGATCTGCAGCGATGGATGGAAACTCGCATGCTCACATGCTGGGATTTTGCGATTGCCACTGCGATATCGATGTGAGAAATATGCGCAAATCATCTCCAAGTAAAAGTGGGCCCTCCCAGATTGCGACTTGTGGAGTTTGGCCCGGGCGCCTGCGTAGGTGATGTCACAATGAGAGAGAACAGTAACAATACACATGTCTTACATCATGCATCATGACCGCCACTGTGCCTCTGTGCCTTCCTATATCAAGCTGCAAGAGCCTCGTGCCTACCTCTTGCGGCATCAGTCCAAAATTTCCCAAATAAAAACCCTCGACTTTCCCTTCCAGCTCCATCAACCACAACATTTCCACCAACTTCAATCCTCCAACAACAGAAACAACAACCATGTCCGCCACCATCAACGAAGACGCTGTAAAGGCCGTCTCCAACCAGGAGGGCCAGATCGGCTCCCACGTCCCACCCTCCGAGCCTCTCGAGAAGGGCGGCGTAAGTCAATCACTTCCTTCACTTGATATAGAACAACCCAAACACTAACCTTTACCCCAACAGCACAAGCCCGGCGTCCTCGCCACCGCCGCCGACAAAGCCCCCGAATTCCACGCCCAAACCCTCCCCACCGGCAGCGCGCCTGCATCCCAAACCTACACCCCCAACCCCGACCCCACCTCTCTCCCTCCCGACACCACCACCACCACCACTTCCGCCAGCGACACCCTCCCCGGCGCGACCTCTGCCGATGTCCACACCGGCCTCGGCCACCCAGGCCAAGGCCAGACGTCCACCGAACTCCGCCACGACGGCTCGCACGGCCGCGCGAAGCAAGGCACCGGGCTCGTCGGCGTCGGCGCCGACACTGTCACGAACAAGGGTAGCGCCGTGGACGCGAATGACCCCGGCTTCGCCAGCCAGCGTGCTCTGGACAAGGATGTCGAGACAGGAGCGAGGGGCACGGTTGGCGGACCGCCGGCGGAGGAGAGGCTGCCGGAGGGCGCGGAGACGGTGGCCAGCGAGGCGCCGAAGGATAGGGCGACGAGTGGGGTTGCGTCGGCGCATGCTGGGAGTAAGTGAAGGGAAGGAGAGAAGGGAGGGTTTTTCTGGTTCTATGCTTTTGAGGGGAGGGGAATTGGTTGCCTTTTGCTTGCGTGTGGTATAATCTTGCGTTCTCTGCTGCAGGAAGAGGGATATTCTCTTAATCACAAAAAAGGGATCATGATTAAATGAACAGAACTTAGGAAAATACAAAAGCTTTTCTATCAGAATAGAATGATGACAAGTCCCCTGCGAGTCGTCAGTTTCCAAATATAACTTTAAGCTCATGCGGGACAACAATACCTCACTTTACGCAGGTCAGCACCGAATTCTACAACACCAACACCTGACTATAACGAAGGAATCCTCAATACGCCTATACCTATGCCTCAGCAACCACGAATGCGGGGCTCCGCACACGCCTTACCAAATATCTAACCCTACCCAACGAATGACATACACATGAAGTAATGCCTACATAGACAAACCCCGACTTCTGCTCAACAGAAACCTCTGCGCTCTTCCTAGAGCGAGATATAACGAGTAGCAAAGTGTGGAAAAAGAAAAAGAAAAGGTAGAAAACGCCCAACCCACACCCTAACAAAACAACCTGAATCAAGGGAACCTGCACGAAAAGGAGAAATAGCCCACGCGGACCTCGCAGAACATCTATCTAATGGCTCCTTCTCTCCTAGCTGCATACCATACTCTTCTCCTTTTTGGCTGCCAAGCTCAGAGTGACCTGTATTCCAGGCAAACAAGGTTAATCGATGAGATCTTTCGAGGAAAGAAAAGGGTGAGATGGGACTCGTGTGATCGAGGTGGATATGAGAAGACCATATTGTGATTGGATTTTTTTTGTTCTTTCTGGGGAAAGGGCCATGAACCGTACTCCTCAATCAAAAAGGGGGGCAATGGAGGAATGAAAATATCCAACGGTTGTGTTCCCTGCCAAAATGCCATCTAATCCACGCCCTCCTGGCGCTTTGTCTTGTTGTATCCTCCATTAAAACTCGCCACTTTACATCTACCCTTCAAATTCACACCCCAGTGCCCATAGTGAACAGCGTCGATACATAATACATGAAACGAGAAAGGATGAAGCAGAGTCCCTCCCCTCCATCTCCTTTCCCTCCGTGGGAGACGATGTGCTCGGATCCAGTGCAACAAAGATATGGAAATACTTACACGGCGCTGTAACCACCTCTCGAGCCACCGCCTTGAAACGAGCTGGTGATGCGGCGGCCAAAGTCCTTGACGAGGTAGGGCAAGTCGCGAATGGTGTCGCCGTGGGGAACGGCGTCCCAGCCGCGAGCACCGTGACGTTCGTAGTTGAGCCAGCTGCCGAAGATGAGGTAGGCTGCGATGGAGAGGAAAAGGCTGGTGAAAAGGAGGCAGATGTTAGCGGAGCTGGAACGAGAGAAAAAAAAGAAACCACGGAACGGATCCGACTTACATGATAATGACCCAAGTGAAGAAGCCCCAATGTTCCGACTTGCCGCCGGGGCCCGAGCCGCTGTCGCCGCCGTCCTCGCACGCGTACTTGGTGTACCACGTAAGCCGCAGCACGTCCAGGTCGTCCTCCATCTTGTAGCTGACGAACTGCAGCGCCTTGCTCTTGTCCGTCTTATTGTCGTCGTCATCGTCATCATCGTCGTCGTCGTCGCTGTCTCCCTCGTCATCGCCTTCCCTCTCATTCTCCTCCCTCGCCTGCAGCTTCGCCATCCGCCGCCTCATCTTGTCCTCCACCTTCTTCTTGTCGTCCTCGTCTTCGATGGTGTCGCGGTTGTCCAGGTCGGTTTCGGTGCCGGTGCGGTTGCGGTCGCAGATGAACTCGATGAGGGCCTTCTGCTTGGTGCCCTTGCGGCTGTGGAACGGGTACTTGCCGCCCTTGAGCTCAAGGCGCAAGCCTTCCTTCTCCGCGTCGGCGTTGGAGTCGGAGCCCTTTAACTTCGTCCACCGCGGGTCCGCCTGACCTCCCGACGATGCCGCGAAGTTTCCGGCGATGGGCACAACCTTTGTGATGGCCGACGTGTTATCCGCAGGGTTGTAGCTGGTTGTGACGCCGCATACTGTTTTCCCCAAAAGGAGAACCCGTTAGCCCTTTCTCGGCAACTAGTGTAAATGCCAGGCGAATTCCGACCGGATGGACGATAGTAAGGATTTGGTATGGGTGGAGGGCTTTGTCTCGCCCATTCCGGGTCATTGCCTACCTCGAGTGCCAGTCGGACACTGGTCCTTCTTATCCACGCCCTTGATCGGCTTGAGCGATTTGCAGATGTCGACGGTGAAGGTGGTATTGAGCACTGCCGGCGGCTGCTTTTCCGTGAAGTACACCGACCGCGGGCCGCCCAGTTCGTGGAAGTCGTAGCGCGTGCCGTCGACGACGACGTCCTTGCAGTCGAACATGACGCCCGCCACTAGCGACGGAAACGCCGCGGTCAGCAGCAGTGCGGCGGCAGCCGTCATCGTCGCCGTTGTCGTGGAGCCTTGTGGTCGTCGCATTGTGTTGCGTGAGTGAGTCGTCGGGGGAGATGTTGCTACTCGCGTCGGATCGGTTGGTCCGCTCGTGGGGGAGCTGTTGGGAAGAGAGATGGAAGCCGTGTGATGGGTGCTAAGTGCTCGAGAACTTTCTATGTGTAACGTGTTGTGGATCCGAAGGGCGGTAATGGGGGCTGCAGCTGGGTTTTGCAAGTTGTAAAGCTTGCGTTCAATGATGTAGGTAGACGGTGTACGTAGGTAGGTCAGCGGCATTCCCGACAGCCTGGTTCGGGCAGTCGCTCTGACCGCCTGCCAAGCCCGCTCAGACACATTAGCAACGACCACTGCCCGAGGCACGCTTTCGGGCTCGGGGAGGCCCAGAAATTGTGAGACGGTTTTCACACGGCAGTCTTCTACAAGAAGAATTGATTGTTCTTGATTTTCATTATACTCGTGATTCTCTGCTCGAAAATCCACTTGATCGTGGAATTAGATGGATATCTTCGGGAAGCTTCCCTCCTGATAAGCTTCATGCAGAAGATTACTCTGCAACTACGGTGCTCTTTCCCAGACCAAGTACGCACGGTGGTCATGATTTTGCTGGTTAGTTCGAGCTTAGACGGGATACCAATACGGGTCATAATTTCCTTGACGCCTGCGGAATCCAAGCTCCAATCCGTCGTTCTTTGGTTTTCAGGTTTCGAAAATGCATGATGAGCGCGACAAACGCATGCGGTAGCGGTTCCTCAGTACGGTCTCGGTCCACGTCCTCCACGGCCCCTTCCATATCCACCTGAAGGCGGTCCGCCACTCGGTATCTCGCCTCTCCTCCACTCCCCCGGCGGCACTCCTCCGCCACCGCCCAGCCTTCCGCCGCCCTCGTACCTCGGACCTCCGCCTCTCCTTCCATATCCACCACCGTAGCTCCTATCGCCGTAGCCATTCTCCCTTGGTGGCGGTCCTCCTCTCGACATGCCGTAATCTCTCGAAGCTGGGTAGCGGCTCGCAGGCGGCGGGCCCGTGGCGACGGAGCCATCCGCACCGGGCGGCAGGATGCAGCACGAGACGTAGTCGCCGATGACGAAGCGCGCGTCGGCCAGCGTCTTGTCGGCGTCGCCCTCCAGCCTGTCCAATGCGCCGCGGCCATTCGTCGCCGTTGTGGTCGCTGCAGGGGCAGCAGCGTCGTCGTCGTCCACGCCAGGCCCGCCTCCGCCGACGATGACGCTGCCGAGCTCCTTGCTCAGGTACCGGCCGGGGCCGCCAGGGCCACCACCACCAGCACCTGCAGCGCCGCCACCACCGCCGCCGCTGCGCGTGTCCGGGAAGATCAGGCGGAAGGCCAGGCGCGTGCCGATGGCCGGGTCGGGAAGCAGCGAGGGCAGGGCGGAGACGAGCAGGTGCGTGAGCTCGCGCAGCGAGCACGTCGGCCAGGTGTAGATCTGTAGGTGCGGCGGCGGCGGGGCGGAGCTGTGCGGTGAGAACTCGTCGAGGCGGTGGAAGGCGTTGGAGCGGTAGAAGAGCTTGAGCAGGAACGGCGTTGTCGTCTGCCGGTCGACCTTCGCGGGGCCGCTCATGGTTGCGGGTGTAGTTTTGTTATCGTGCGGCCCCCAGTTTTGCGCGGGTAAATGATATTGGCGCGTGTGTAGCTGTGCGGATGCTCTTGGGCAAGGCGCGACGAGTTGGATGGAGGCGCGAGCGTCTGCGAAGATCGAGGTGTCGTCGCGCAATGGCTTTGGTCGCGGGGAAGAATGCGCGCACGATGCCTGGGGAGCTCAGCTATGAGGAAGGTGCGGTGCACCTCCGCCGCCGCAGTTTCGCCGGGCGCCCGCCTTCCGTGCCGCGAGCTGCTCTCCGCCGTTCGAATCGCCATCTTTCTCTCATTTCCTCACCACATTGCTCAACCGGCCGCGAGCCGACCGCAACCAAGATGGACTTCGCAAAGCTCATGTCTGCGCAGATCGAAAAGAGCAAATCCTCCTCGACATCGGGCGACTCATCCAAAAAGTACCTGAAGCGCTCCGAGGTCGAAGCCCAGCGTCAAGAGGCTTACCTTGCCGAACAGAAGAAAGCCGAACAAGAACGTCTAGAAAAGCTCGACAGGAAGCGCAAGCTCGAGGAGGAAGAACAGGAGCGCGAGCGCGAGCGCCAGGAGAAGAAGCGCCGCCTGGCTGAGCAGTCGCGAAAGCTGCGCGAGGAGGAAGAAGAGGCC
Source organism: Lasiodiplodia citricola (assembly GCA_023089105.1). Classification (NCBI taxonomy): domain Eukaryota; kingdom Fungi; phylum Ascomycota; class Dothideomycetes; order Botryosphaeriales; family Botryosphaeriaceae; genus Lasiodiplodia; species Lasiodiplodia citricola. Next base: position 230,824 of record JAJNLL010000037.1, read on the forward strand.
GCGGAGCGCGAGCGCCGAAAGCGTCTGGGTCTGCCTGAGCTGCCGCCGAAGGGCAAGGAGAGCGAGAAGGAGGAGACCCCGTTGCCCGATGGAGAAGAAGACATACCCGATGACGAGCTGGTCGAGAAGCTGCGTGCGCTGGAAGAACCCGCACGACTGTTTGGAGAGACACACAGGCAGCGCTTGAAGCGCTACAAGCGGGTCAGCGGCCAGTCCGCAGCCGCTAAGCTTTACGATGGTCCTATTCCGACTGCCTTGGAGCCCGTACCTGGAGGAGAGATGCTGGTGCCGAGCACACTGCCAAAGGACGATGAGGGCAAGAAATTCCTTGCGCGACAGCTTGGATCATACTTCAACATGGTGTTGCGGGAGTGGGAAATTGCGCTGGGTCAGCGTGAAGACGAGGTCAAGACCAGTTTCCAGGGAAAGCAGGCATACAACGCCATGGTCCAGGCTAAGGAGAATCTGCGGCCACTGTTCAGAAAGCTTGAGAAGGATGAGGTGGAAGATAGCGTGCTGGAGGCAGTCGTTGAGATTGTCAAGGCAGCACAAGAGAGGCGTTATGTGGACGCCAACGATGGTTATCTCCGTCTCAGTATCGGCAAAGCGTAAGTCGGCCCTCATGCGGTCCTGTGGATGAATGCTGACCTTTGATGCAGTGCTTGGCCCATTGGTGTTACCATGGTTGGTATCCACGAGCGTTCAGCACGAGAGAAGCTACACGAGAGCGACAAGGCAACGGCGCATATTATGAGTGACGAAACGACAAGAAAATACCTACAGAGCATCAAGCGATGCTTGAGCTTTGCGCAGACAAGGTGGCCTCCGCACGACCAGCTGCAGCTTATGGGCTGAAAAGGGATTAAAAGGCGTTTGCAAAAATATAGATATCTAGTTGTTGAAGCAAATAAGACATGATGGAGTTTGTGGGACCAGTAGAAGTACACTCAGTGAAATAGAGAAGCGGGCAGCAGACATGACGTCGCCGGCAGATTGGCGCCAAGAAATTCACCGTCTCCCGTGAAGAACACCATCACCTTGCAAACTACTGCAGCTACTCGACTGTCGTGCGTGTTCTTCCGGTCCGAGCAAAAGCTTTCTGCGGGGAGAAAATCCGCGTCGGCCTCGGCACCACTCGAGACCCAACACTCGCAATCATGCACGAAATAGTGACTTTACAGTTCGGCCAGCAGAGCAACTATCTCGGCACACACTTCTGGAACACGCAGGTACAAGGTTCTTGCTTCCAACCGATGAATTGCGCTGATTTGGTCTGCGTCGCAGGAGTCTTACTTCACGTACGATGACCCGGAAAAGACTGCGGATGCAGCAGCGGCGGAGCCATCGCCTGTGGATCATGACATCCACTTCAGGCCCGGCATCGGTGCCGATGGGTCGGACACGTTCATGCCACGCGCCGTGATCTACGACCTCAAGGGTGCCTTTGGGAGCTTGCGGAAGATCAACGCCTTGTACGAAGCGGAGAACGATGGCGATGCGGCGTTGTGGTATGTTACTTTCAATTCGTTTTTCTGGCATCTTTTTTCTCATGGCGGGCGAATATTTATTGCCTCCATCTATTTTTTCTTTCGAAAGAGCTTGGATTTGGGAGCAATCCTAGTTCTACATTATCGAGCAACAGCGGGGTACTTCTGATATCAACATCATTGCATCGGTCTTCCTCATGCGAAACATCATCTCCAGAACAACGTTATTTCTCGAGCCTCATGGAGCGCTCTCATTCTACGCTACAAACAGCTGACACACATCTCCGCCATTGCAGGCCCGGCAGCACCATCACCCACCGCGCCACCGCCATCCCGCCGAGCGCGTACCAGCAAGCCCTCGACACAGGCCTACAGCCGCCGGCGCTGACGACTGACACGGTGCGGTACTGGTCCGACTACAGCCGGGTGTACTACCACCCGAAGAGCCTGGTGCAGCTGCACGAGTACGAGTTGCAGTCGCAGCTGATGCCGTTCGAGGGCTGGGGGGTGGGCGACGAGCTGTTCGCCGGTCTGGACAAGGAGCACGATCTGCTCGACCGGTGCGTTGGACCGAGACGTCAACATTCACGTGTGGGAAAAGATATGAGCTGACAGGAAGTATGCTATAGCGATCTCCGCCCCTTCATCGAAGAGTGCGACCAGCTACAGGGCCTGCAGGTCATGACCTCCGTCGACGACGCCTGGGGCGGCTTCGCGTCCCGCTACGTCGAGCGGCTGCGCGACGAGTTCGGCAAGCTGAGCATCTGGGTCTGGGGGCTGGAAGAGGAAGAGAAGAAGGCGAGGGTATGTGTTTCCCGCCCTCTTGTTCCTCCGCAGAGCCTAACGCAACCCCCCACACAGGACAAACTCCTCCACCAACTAACCAACCACTCCCTCACCCTCCACGCCCTCTCTTCCACCGCCTCAACCTACATCCCCCTCTCCGCCCTCCCCAAATCATCCCCACCCCCTTACCTCCGCCACAACCACCTCAACCCCGCTTCCCGCTGGCACACCGCGGCCCTGCAGTCCATCCTCCTCGAAACAGCTACCCTGCCTTCCCGCCTCCGCGACCGCACCCGCGCCGCGCCCCTCGCGCAGATGGAGGCCGTCGTCAACGCGGGCAGCGGCAACAGGCGGGTCGTCGAGGCGCGGATGAGCGTGGGCGAAGCGGCTGTGCTGCGGGACGCCTTGGATGAGCGGGTGAGGGCGAGGGAGGAGGACGGAAAGGCAAAGAGAAGGTCGTATGGGTATGAGGATGTGGAGGAGGAGGGGGAGTGGGATGTCGACCTCGCGAGGCTGGGGCCGGAGGAGCAGATGGTGCAGATGGCGAAGAGGGCGAGGGGAAGGGGAGGTGGTGGTGGTGGGGCGAAGGGTTTGGGGAAGAAGGCGCACCTCTTTGGGCGGGCGGAGGCGCTGAGGGGCGCGTGGAGGGAGGAGGGGGAGGTGGAGGCGTTGAATCAGAGGGCGAGGGATCGGTTTGCGGGCGCGGAGATGGTGCAGAGGTGGGTTGTTTTTTTTATTGTTTTGCATTTGTCTGCCCTTTGCTGTTCTATTCTCGCTTCTCCTCTCTTATTTGCTTTTTCTCTTCATATGGGAGGACGATACATGCTCACATGACGACGACAGATACACCACACCTCTCCTTTTCCCCGTCTTGGACAGCTACCCGCATATATTCTCGTTCGAGAATCGCGACAAAGATGAGGGGCTCGCCGTGCGCACCGCACTGACGACTTCGTCGGCTATCTCTGGCCGTCTGCGGGCTATGGGTCAGCTGGTCGGCCGACTGATCGGCGTTGATCAGCGTGAAGAACTTTCCAACGGGCTGAAGACGCTGGCGGACGAGTACGAAGAGGGGTGGGACAGCGGACTGGAGGATAGCGAGGATGACGACGATGATGAGTAGGTCAGGTGCGACAGGAGGGGGAAAGAGTGAGGCTGTGGGGAGTATCTTGCTCGTGAAGGAGGGGTTGCAGAAGAGAGGTGAAAGGTTAAATTGTTGACTGGGAGAAACTTATGACTTGGGTGAAGGGAAGGTGGCAATGAAAATGGGTTACTGGGGAGCCGAAACTCAACTCGTAGCTTTCGTGAATGGAAAGACTGAGTGTGTCAAACTTTAGCGGATGGAAATAATGAAGGACTGTGTAGAACGCAGCTGAGTTGTGACGGGCCAGCATAAGCCATAGTGGTGGCGATAGTGCAAACAGCAAGGCCAATGAAAAAGTAGTATGATGAATCAGCAATTTAAGATTGACAAGTGTGCACAGATCATTTGGCCCCCTATAACGAACATGCAGGCAGCCAAGAAAAGTGGAAGTGGGATTGTTGAGATGTCTGCAGGCCAGAGCCCTAGATTCTATTTTGGGAAGAAGACACGAGCAGGCGACAGAAGGAATCATAAAAGGCGACAAGGCCAGTGATCCTCATGGACCGTCGGGCCGGCCCATATCAATCATCAATGCTCAGGTAACACGAGATAGAGAGGGATAAGACAACAGGTGGGCCGAGGCTGGCGCGATGAGCTCGCGGTGGCTTAAGTTGTGTTGGCCGGCGAACGAAGGCGGCACAGCAGCTCCAAAGTCACGGTACCGGTTATTCTCGCGCACATTCCTTTGCTCCACATCCCGGACGGCACAGTCGCATCGCTTGTGCCGATCCCAGACCGGACGCATTCGAGGTGGCCACAATTTGGGGCGGTGGATTTGCCGGCTGCCGAACCAGCGAGCACCTAGGTTACCCCTCACTCGACCGCACGCAGATACGAGCGAGAAGGCCACGGGGATCATCCGCGTGCGGGGCGGGCAACTGTGTTAGGGAACGATGATGGGGACTATCGACGGGAGGCGGAAGGGCAGTTCGTATATAGCTGAAGCGAAAGGAATGTGAATGGGCAGAGCAGCGGGATACGAAAAGGATGGGTCAGTCGACCGTCCCAATGCGGCACGTCGGTTGGCCGGAAGGATTTAACGATGACGATGGAGATGGAGCTTCTACGGTGTTCTTCACGCAACGTCCAAGCCTGATTCGCCTCGGCTCGCTAAATGGTCAGTGGAAGCTGCTCCGCACCGAAAAGAAAAATTTTCTCCGTTTGGCTTTCTATTCTGTTTCTCGTCCGGTTTGGGGTTTTGAGTTTCGCAGACAGCGGTACTGCCGGCAATTGAAGCAAAAACGGCAATGGCGAAAGGTTGCCGTTAGTCATGCACATGGCGAGAGGGAGGAATACCACGGTTCAGCAGCGGCCAATGGAAAGCTTGAATGGGCAGCTGAGGGCATTCTCAGTGGCTGAAAGTGAGCGTCGGCCGGTACGCTTTGTGGGGCGGGCGAAAGCTGGCTTCAACCGGTAACATGTGTCAGCGGGAGGTGACGACCTTTTATGAATGGTGACGGAGAAGGTGCAGTTGTGAGATTAAACTGCGCTGATCGTGCTAGCGCTGCGCGGAGGATGAGCGGCGATCTTCACGGCGCGCCCGTTCGAGCCGTGCGTCTCCAGTTTTCCAGTGGGCCAGGAACGCACTTGGCGCGCTGCCATTCGAAGGCCAAAAGGCCCGTTTGGACGAAAAGAGAGCCACCGACGTGATGCGCTGACACAGCTGCCAACCGCGAAGCGGCGTGCCTGAGTAGCAGTGAAACGGACGCAGGAACGCGCCGCAGCGCTGACTATGGCGGTGGACGATGAGCTGACGGACTGCAGTCCGCGGGCCATAGCGCGGCGGTTGAGCGGGCTGGGCTTTGATGGCTTTGCTGATGAGTCGCATGCGGTGGCCGGTGGAATGAGAAAGAGCTCGCGATTCTTGTCGAAGCCACTCGGCGCCCACCACGACCAGCCCGCCTGCAAGCAATCGGCCGCAGGCCAATCATCGATCCTGCGCGACTTGTCCACCCATGCTGCTGCATGCATTCAGTACACACGAGCTCACGGCCCTGCTGACAGCAGATGCAGCAGCACGAGCTGCAGCCTGCTGTGGGGTGACTGGACTCGGGTCCTCGGCAAAAGTAGCGGCCGCCCGGAACCGTTGCACGCGCCCGCCCGCCGGCCACCGAGACTCTGCTATTCTTGTCGTCGGCCGCAAACAAGCAGCAACGCCTCGCCACCTCTGAGACAGCCCGTGCCCCCAGCTGCCCAGTGCAGCCCGAAAAGACGGTTGCCCGCACCGCTGCACGCGAATCCTGCTGCCCCGCCCGTCCAAAGCTTGGCCAATGACGCTATGGTCCCACGGCTTCTCCGCCTCTCGGGCGAGGCCGCCACGAGAAGAGGACTGTGCATCTGCAGAAACCCTCTCCAGATCCGTCGACGCTGTGCCGCATCCGTTTCCGGCTGTTAGCTGAGTTAATTGTGCTGTACGAGGGCAATTGGCGTCGGAGCGGGCAGTATACCGGACGGGCCGGCTGTGGCTTGTCTCTGGCTTCCAATATTTGCTTTGCTGGAGGGCTGGGCCGGTGAGTGGTGAGAGCAGAGGCCCCCCGGTCGGCGCGGTGCCTGCCTAGCATCTGCTGTTGAGCCGGCTGCATTAGCTCCTCTGGGCATGCCCTACCACCGACACCACGCCGTGCCAGATCGCCTGGCTATACGAGATGCAGCTCGGTGCAGGGGTGATCCACCGCTCATGAGAGCCAGATGAGATCACAACCGTTAAGCTTCCTGCCCGGCATGCAACCCTACCCAAAACGGATTGAGAAAAGCCTGCTGCTACCGTGCATATAGAGAGCCTCTTCCTGCCTCCGTTTGCATGGGGCATAAATCAAGAAGCCAGCCCCGTGCTCGCCTCCAGCCTCCCATATACAGCAACTCGCTCGCTACGGTTGCAGTGTATCCCTCGTTATATCTTCCCCAGCCCTCTGCTCTGTCGCTATCCACTCAGCGCTGTCACTGAAGACAACATGCGTGGCTCCCTCGCTCTACTCGCCCTGCTGGGCTCTGCCCACGCTTGGGAAAAGTCCTGGTCCAAGCCGCTATGGAATGGCACTTGGCCAAGCGGCGAGTGGTCTACTCTGTTCACCTACGTGACCACCACCATCTGCCCCATCACCTCGACCTGGGAGCACACGACTTACACGACGTTGACCACTTCAACTCTCACCATCACTTCGTGCAAGGGAGGATGCACCTACACTCCTCCAGCACCTCCCTCCTCCACTTACGTGCCTCCTCCTCCTCCTTCCTCTACTTACGTTCCTCCTCCTCCTACCACTTACACACCTCCTCCTCCTCCCCCTACGACCTACGCTCCACCACCTCCTCCGCCAACCACCTACGCTCCTCCTCCGCCACACTCCTCCAAGCCGCCTCCGGTGTATCCTAACAGCACCTACATTACGACCACCTATACCGAGCACACGACCACTTACACCACCATCTGCCCCATCACTTCTTCGACCATCTCGACTACTACGGAAACGGCGGTCATCACTGTTCCTTGTCACAAGTGCTCGGGCGGCATCACCACCACCGAGACGATCACCACTTACACGACGACCTGGTAAGCATTCTTTCATTCTTCCACGCAGAACACCGAAATTAACACTGCATCCAGCCCGATTACGACGTCGACGACTTCGTACATCACCACCATCATCACGAAGCCTACCACGAAGCCGACTTACGTTCCTCCTCCCACGACTTACGCTCCCCCTCCCCCTCCCCCGGAGACGACCTACGTTCCTCCGCCTCCTCCCCCGGAGACGACCTACGTGCCTCCTCCTCCTCCTCCGGAGACCACCGAGGTTCCTCCGCCGCCGCCGGAGACGACGACGACCAAGATCACGCCCAAGCCGTCGACCATTTACCAGACGACGACGCTCACCAAGACGTGCCACAAGTGCGAGTCCGGCAGCACCACCGTCGTCACCACCGTCCCCGTGCCGCCGCCGTCCTACTCTCCGCCGGCGCCTCCATCGTACTCTCCCCCGGCTCCGCCTTCGTACTCTCCCCCGGCCCCGCCGTCCTACGCTCCCCCGCCTCCTGTGCCCTCGTCTGAGGTCTCCCCGCCGCCGCCCGTGACGACCTACGCTCCTCCGCCGCCTCCTCCGCCGGTCGAGTCGAGCTACGTCCCGCCGCCGCCGCCTGAGACCACCTACGCTCCTCCTCCTCCGCCGCCGGTCGAGTCTTCCTACGTCCCGCCCCCGCCTCCGGTCGAGTCCAGCTACGTCCCTCCGCCGCCGCCGGTCGAGTCTTCTTACGTGCCTCCGCCGCCGGTCCACTCCAGCTACGTCCCGCCGGCGCCGAGCGTCCCCGTCGTCGTCCCTGTGCCTTCGTCCGAGGTCTCCCCTCCGCCGCCGGTCGAGACGACTCCCACGCCGGTGCACAGCACCTACGTCCCGCCGGCCTACACCAGCACGACGCCGTCTGCCAGCGCGCCGCCCGAGTTCACGGGCGCCGCTGCGGCGCACGGCAAGCCGGTCGTGGCTGTGCTTGCGGGTGTGGCTGCTGCGTTTGCGCTCGTCTGAGCGGGTGGCATCTGGCACACTACGGATGGTTCTTTAATTTATTTGTAGCAGTTTCTTTTCTCTCTCTTCTTACCGGCTCTCTCTGACGACGAAATCATCATGAGATACAACAAACACTTAATGTGCCCGACACTTTAGCGCGACGTGTCGGGCCCGTCACGCTCTTTTACGATACCAATGAAGGGATTACTAAATGGGAAAATGGACAGGGCGGGAGTTTTGTTCATTTGGGTTTATCGGGATGGCGAGGGAAAGGGGTAGTAGGCGGGGGCATGGCCTACCGTCGCGAGGGTTGGCGAGAATGTTTATTGGTTAGATTTTTACCGTTCTGATGTGGAACGACACAACTCCGGTTGTGATCGTAACGGCCTCTCTGCTGCACATAGGATTAGATCCGTTTGTAGTTTGGTTGCCTCTTAATGCTGATTGCTTTCATGCCCTCATACTGCTCTGCCTATCTGCTCTCCGAAGCTTACCGTGCGATATCCCTCTTGCTTTCCTATCGGTCCGCTCCCTGCATATGCGCGGTCAACGAGTACTTGTCTCGACGGAAGAAACGCCGACGTGATGTCAACGTGCGGTGGGTGGCCTATTCAGCCAGACAGGGACATGGGATGGATGGATCATCCGATCACCTCTCGGACGTATCGCATCCTCTCTCCCCTCTTCGCCTCCCCGTCTCCTCACCTCAGACGGTTTCTCTCTCACCTACCTACATCTTTTTCGTCCCGCATCTCCTCTCCATCCACTGATTCATCTCCCCGCTCCCGGTACCGTGACGCGACATCATGTCTAAACCCAGATTACCTTTCTTTACCCCGCGTGCCCGCAGCAGATGCAGCCGATGATTTTCGTAGCAGGATGGATGCATGTTTAGGCCCGCTACTACATACATGTTCTAGTTTCTGCCTTGCTCCCTGCCCTGCCCCCTCACTTCTCTTCGTCCGGCTTTTTTCTTCTCCGTTATCTATCCATGCGGCTGCTGTGCGACGCTGACTGCATGTAAGTCGATCACTGCAGCGCCGCAGCCGTACTTTTCTTTTTCACGCCGCCACTTACCACCACCACGACCGGCTGACACCGCCTCCCGCCCGCCCGTCCGCCCGCGCACGGCCGATGTCTTAGATGTCGTAGTAGCCGCATGTATGTACTCTGACCAGCCGGTCCTTTCTCAGTCTGCTCAGTCCATGTCGTGCATGTACCCTTTGTCTGGTCTCAGTCACATGCTGCGAGGGGGCTGAGGGTTTTTAGACATGGACGCTGGGCCAGCCCTCGGCCATGGCCGCCTTGCTGATTGCTTGTTTGTCGTGCGATGGAGGTAGATCGTGGCGCAAGACTGGTCACGTGGGATATGGAACGTGGATGGAGAGACACAAGGTAATAACGGATAGTTGGGTATTCCGAAAGAACAGCTACACAGAATGACTTCCTCTACTTGCCGCCCTGCTTACTCACCCAGTTCTCGTCGACACGGTACGTCTGTAGCAGCGCGATTGCCTCTCCACCACACCATGTGTGACCAAGAGCCATCCCCTCAAAGCCCCCTCCACCAAAACGTCTTCTCGACCACAAACTCGCCCCTCAACGGCGTACTCGCGCTGCTATCGCCGACCAACACATCATACATGCCCTCCTCGACCACCCACGCATCCCTCAACTCGTCCCAGAACGCCGCTGCGTACTTCTTCTGCAACTCCACGCTCACCCGCGCCGTCTCGCCCGGCTGCAGCACGTCCGTCTTCGCGAAGCCCTTCAGCTCCTTCGGCGGGCGATTGATGGACGGGGCGCGCGGGCTGACGTAGACCTGGACGACCTGCCTGCCGGGCACGGCGCCGGTGTTGCGGACAGCCGCGGTGACGGTAATTGTCGCGTCCTTCTCATCGTCCTTGCCGTCGCCGCTGCTGCTGTCGGTGACGTCGACGTCGTTGTCAGCGAAGTCAAACGCCGTATATGACAGCCCATGGCCGAACGGGAACAGCACCTCCCGCCCGACCTTCTCGTAGAACCTATACCCGACATACACATCCTCCCCATACAACGCCCTTCCCCTCTCCGACCGGAAGTTCAGGTACGCCGGGTTATCCTCGTTGCGCCGCGGGAAGCTGAGCGGCAGCTTCGCGCTCGGGTTGGCGCCGTCGGTCCCGAAGAGCACGTCGGCGATGGCGTTGCCCGTCTCGTTGCCGCCGTACCAGGCGTGGAGGAGGGCGGGGACGGAGTCGATCCACGAAGTCATGTCGACGGGCGTGCCGGATTGCATGACGACGGCGGTGCCGCGTGGGTTGGCGGCGGCGACGGCGGCGATGAGGGCGTTGGTGTGGCCCGGGAGAGACATGTGGCGGCGGTCGTAGCCTTCGGATTCCCAGTCGCCCTGTGGAGGGGTTAGCCGGGGGGTGGGGGAGAGGGAGGGGGGATGGGGTGGAGGACTCACGTTCAATCCGGCGATGATGACGACCTGATCCACCTCCTTTGCCAGCTTGACAGCCTTATCGATCTCATCCTGCGGCTCCGTCACCTTCGTCCCGCCGACGCGGACGCCGCCGCCCGCCATGACCGTCGCGCCGGGCGTCTTCATGTTGCTCGTCGTGCTCGACCCGAACTGCAGATACACATCGTACGTCTTGCCCCCCTCGAGCCGCATCGTCCCCTTCTCCTCGACCGTGCCGGACCCGAAAAACGTATCCCCCTGCCGCTGATTCTCCGTATTATCCACCACCAGCACGCCCCCCACAAACAACCGCGCCGTCCCGCACACGCTCACACCAAAAACATACTCGCCCCCATCCTCGACCGTCAGCGTGCCCTCCAAATCCATCCAGAACGTGTCGCTCGTAATCGCCGCGTTAGTGTAGTCCGACAGCAGGATATCCGACGCCTCGACGCGCACCTCGTCGACGACCTGCCGCCCCGCCTCCGTCGGCGGCTCCGTGAAGAACTTGGCCAGCAACCCCGGTTTCCCGTCTTTCGTCTTCGTCAGGTGGCTCAGCACGGGCAGGCTGCGGTACCCCTCGGCGCCGAGCGCGTACCGCACGTCGTCCTTTTGCGCGCGGATGCCGTCGAACGGCGTGACGGCGTAGTACGGCCTGAGGTTCGCCGAGCCGCCGCCGGCGTAGGCTGCGATCTTGGCGTTGGGCCCGATGACGGCGAGGGTGCGGTCCTTCTTGAAGGGGAGGATGCTGCCGTCGTTCTTCATCAGCACGATGGCCTCGCGGGCGACGTTGCGGAGCGTGGCGGACGTCTCGGGCGAGTCGATGGACTTTTCTGGCGCATTTTCGGGGATGTTGAGCGGGTCGACGGCGTTGACCAGGCCGAGCACTTTGCGGACGCGCTCGTCGATGGTTTCGTCTGAGACCTTGCGGACGCTGTGCGCGATGAGGGTTTGCTTGCCGCGCACGCGGGGCGGGCCGGGCATTTCGAGGTCCAGGCCGGCGTTGATGGAGTCGGCGGAGGTGTAGGTGCCGAACCTGTGTGCGTTGTCGAGCGGTTAGCCAGCCATCCAGGACATGCTTGTTCAGCATCAATCGGGGCGGGAGAGGTTATTGTCACCATACCAGTCACTCATAACCAACCCATCGAACCCCCACTCATCCCGCAGTATCCCCTGCAGTATCTCCCGATTATCACTCATATGCACCCCATTCACCCGATTATACGCCGTCATATACGCCAGCGGCCGCGCATCCCTCTGCGCAATCTGAAACGGCATGAGGTAAATCTCCCTCAACGCGCGCCCCGTCACAATCGCGTCCACCGCCTGCCTCTCGTGCTCCTGATCATTACACACAAAGTGCTTGATCGTCGCCGCCACCCCCGTGCTCTGGATCCCCTGCACCGTCGCCGCGCTCATCGCCCCCGCCAGATACGGATCCTCGCTGAACGACTCGAAGCCGCGCCCGCCGAGGGGCGAGCGCTGCATGTTCGTCGTCGGACCGAGGATCACGTGCGCGCCTTTGGCGATGGCTTCGCGCCCCATGAGCGCGCCGCCCGAGCGGATGAGCGAAGTGTCCCAGGTTGCGGCCAGCGCGGTGCCGCACGGGAAGCAGGCCGCGGGGACGCCGTTGAAGAAGCGCGTGCCGCGCACGCCGTTGGGGCCGTCGGAGGTGCGGATGGAGGGGATGTTGAGGCGGGGGATGGGCTTGGTGTGCCAGAAGTCGATGCCTGGGGGTGTTAGTTGGTGGTTTTGTAGGAGAGTGGAAAGGGAGGGGGGGGGAAGAAGGGTGGATGTTGTTGTATGTACCGGACAGGAGCTCGACCTTCTCGTTCAGGTCGAGCTTGGAGAGGGCGTCTTCGATGTCTATTGGAGCCATGATGGAGTGGTTTGTTTTCTTTTTTTCTTCTTCAATTCTTCAATCAAGTACAGCAGAATCGAGCCCCGCGCAGCAGGACGTGGTGAGAACTGAGTGAACGATCTCCCTCAATTGAGGGGCATTTTTCAGGCGGACGAGCTGGCATCTTTGTAGTCGTCGCGGAGCCGCGTGTAACAAGAGCACGTGGGGGAGCAAACCGCAAATCTCGTGCTCCATCCCTGTGCAGCAACGGACCCAGGCGCCCCGTAGCCACCTGGGTACGGGTCATTGTCGGGAGAACGGATGACGTGTGGTGGGGGTTGTTGCAATTCGACGCTCTCGTTGGAGGCGGCGACGATAAGCGGACAATCACAGGAATCACGGCCCTTGATCCCGCAAATTCTCCGGTGATGAGCCGCGGATCGATGCCGGCTGTTGATCACTGCGCCGTAAACTTGGAATCTCGGGGTGGAAACACCTCCATACGAATCGCTCCGTTCTCGTTGTTGTATGTGCTACTGCATACGCGGCCGCGTGTCTCATGACCATTCGTCTTCCGGACCGGTGGAGATGCGAGACGAGCAAAACTATCTTTGGTTGGAGTTTGTACCGTTTCCGGTATGCGGCAACGCAATCTGTGTGGGCCGTCAGCCCTGGAACACGAACATGACCAGCGAAGTTTTGCCGCCATCTTCACAATCGCATCCACCTACCTTACTCGAAACCTTTTTGGATATTAAATCACGAGCTATCTTTTTTGGAATGGTCGCTTCTGGCCACCAACGAATCTTCATATTTGAAGACGTGCAGGTGACGTTAGTAAGGTAGCATCGTGGGGAACCAACGCATACTGAAGATAAATTATGAAATGCTATCAAGTAGGTCGACTCGCCGTTTCAATTACACTCATGGTGAAACGAATGAGTTATGTACAATCTATGCTACAGAAGGGTCGAAGAACTGCCATACTGGTTCGCTGATGGTTAGGTTGACATCTATAGCCGAAGTACTATGCCGCGCTGACGACACGTCCGCGCCGGTTGGAGCTGCTCGCTGCGAGCATTGCTCCTCAGTTGCCAAAAAGAAGGCCAGGCCGTCCAAAAGTGATATCTGCGTGAACGGCGGCGACACCAGAGCCGGAGAAATCGGGCTGCTGTGTGCATCAACATCGAAGTCCGCGCCAGCGTACATGCCGAACTTGCACCACTGGGTAACGATGAAACTCCCCAGCCCGTTCACGATGGCAGGCTTGATCCGGCGCTTATCCGGCTGCGCTGCGACCCAGCGGAGATCCTGGTCCACTTCCTGTGGCACCACCGAGCAGGTCAAGTCGTGGATGATCTTTGCGACTTTCCACAGCGGCCCATGGGCGATCACGTCGTGGGGCAGTGTCGTGAAGGTCGTGACGACGGCGTTGGGGAAGTAGCGTGGTGGAAGGTCGAGCCGGTCCGAGTTGCGGAGGTTGACAGATGTGAGGAAGCCGCGAGGTATGTCTGACGTGTCGTCGGATGATGGTAGCCCTTGGGACCGGCGCAACCGGAGACGCGCTTGATACACGCGCTGGAAGATGTGCGCTGAGAGCGCGTCAAAGGTAGACACCCACCCGCGTCCGTCCGGATCCGTTGCCGAGTTTTTCAGCATCTCCAGCTCAAAGCTAGAAAAGCGTATCACGCGCCCGACTACCGGGGGCTGAGAAGAAGCTGAAGAGGCCACATGGGCGGTCACGGCTTCAGTGCCTGCAGTTTTCCCGCCGTAGCTGGGAGCTAAAGTGTACAATCCAGGCTGGAAGTTGACCATCTTCTGACGCTCTTCCTGCGTCATGTCGCTTAACTCCGAAAGGTACGAGCGAATGTGTGGTGGATGAGCAAGCGCGGCAACAGCGGCTTCGGGCTCCAAACCAGCCTTCGCCTCAGCAGCACGGAGCCCACGATAGAGCTCAGCCAAGTCGCGTATCAGTTGGAAGAAGCCCTCAGCATCGCACACTATGTGGTGAATGGAGAAGCCGAGCGTGACAGAGCCACACGCAAACCGTGTGTGCTGGATAGAAAAGATAGGGTTGCGGCAAATAGCTTCCAGGGTAGCAACAAACGGTGGCAGGAGTGCGTTGCCGGAATCCGGGAGGGCGGGCATCATAATGCGACCCGTACCCGCGTCCTCCGACTCGTCTAGCCGAGCTCTACAACTCGCTTCGAGCAGCTCGATTCCGGTATCCAAGTGGGCGATCTCAGGTGTTCCATCCGAGGGATTGAACCGAAGACGTCCTGTCAGGTGCGGATAATAGTCGAGAAGCAGTTCCATCGCACGTGCTAAGCGGTCGACGTCGATGAGCTCGCTATGGTTATCATCCGCAATAGAACCTGAGGCAGGCTGCTTGTAGGCGTAGACCACGGTGGTTGGGACAAACGGCGGGCCCAACTGATCAAGTGGGCCCAGCATCACTGGCGAATCGAGCACCGCGACTAATGCTTGGTGGGCTCGTTGTACAGTGCGCCTCGCGAAAACCTCGACCGTGGTTGCAGCGGCCGCGACATTGGGGGACATGGTGCTGAGAGCGTTGGAAGAGTCGATGGGTTCGATGGGTCGGTGAATGTGGAGGCGGAGGCTTGATTGTACGATGTCAAGGTGTGACCAACGCAGGCAAGAGCAAGGCTTTAATGCCGCCAGCATCCTCCCAATTCCGGGTTAGAGCAATGATGTTGTATGATTCATAGTTTGTAGGACCGAAGTTGCTGAGCCCAGGACCGTGCATCGGCGCTGGGTAATCCGCATACCGAATTGAGATAACTCCATCACCTATTGATGCCCTATTAGCTCCACGAAAAAGTAAGACCCAAAAGTCAGCCTTCTCCTGCGCTTGATACTTGAGCATCTAGTGCTCTCAGCAAACTTCTTCATCCGAATTAATAGAACGTTCGTCCGAGATCATCAAGATCCACTTCGGACGAAACAATTCTTCACAGTGGTTCGGACGAACCAATTTTTCGCAGTGGCAAAGCTTCATTTAAAATTACGAATTAGCGTGGTTAGCCTCTACTACTCATCTGTTATTGGCTGTAATAAAGTTTATTTGTCGCAATTGGTGATGATCATGAAACGCGTGTTAATTGCTGGCGGTGAGTGAGAGGGAGGGTCGCCTGGAGGCGAGTCCTGATCCTCTGTCAATGACTTAGTAAGCTATCTACGCACTATCTACAACACACCTCTCTCACCAGCTTGCTTCTGGAAGCTTGTGATCCTTGGAGTAGTATTAAGCCTGTCTTTCCTTGCCTGCGCGGCGCCGTAAGTCACGCTTTACCGTGCCTTGCTGCCGCGCCGTGAGTCGCTTGTATTTCTTGCTTGCTGGATGAGCCTCAAGTTGCCTGTCCGTATTATTGCCGATCGTTTAGAACGAATATATGTCACTATCTAAGTTATTTTTTACCTGGTATTCGCGCTCGCGTTCGAGCATCGCTTTAACTACTTGCTAAATCCTCTCAGGCACTGAACGGTCTGAACTGCCACGAATGAGAAGTACTGGGATGACGAAACTAATAAATGGAGAGATCCGACGCCTTTCCCCCTATTTTAATGCACTCACATCGTTGGCATCATCAAAGTCAGAGCAGCTGCTGACCACACACTGTAGCGATATTCCGCAATACTATACTATCCTCGATTCCACTATATCCTCTTAAAAAAGCCACGTAACGCCCCCTTTACAAAGACTGATTAATCCGAATCAGGTGTCCGACAGGACATGCACACCGTTGCAAGCTGGACCTCATTCTCGATCTCATCACAATCTGGCGCATCGGCGCATACACTCCTTTTCGTTTCGACGGCGACCCCATCACACTTGCTGCACACCCGCATAGTCGTCGTAGTAGTACACATCTCCTGGCTCTAACGTGTTTGATCCGAAGGATTTCTGACACGTTTCCGTAGGGGAGACTAGGCAGGTGCTTTAGCGATTTTCTTTTTAAAGAGAACCGGGGGTGGTTCAGGAGTAATTATTACCAAAGGCGTATCTGTGCGATCCTTTAAGGTTATGTCGAGTTGGAAGATTATCGCTCGCAAAAGCTTTAGGAGGCAGAAAGGAGGGAAAGGCTGGCGTAATAAAATGGCGGATCTACCGGCTTTTATATCCAGTTGCTGATGCGTATCATGACTTGGGGATTCAATGCGCAGAGTGCCCACTATCACTTTTTAGTAGATCGATAAGATCATCCCAACCTATAGGCTAGCGAGTATGGTGGAAAGGCTGGCTTGACAAACCTGCATAACGCGTTGCTACCCGACGGCTTACTGTCGGCGCCTTTACCACACCACCAAGGGTCAGCACCTTAAGCAGGCTTTGGTTGCCGTATGTTGGCGCACCCACCGCTAACGAGACTGACCGCATGCTATGGGTATACCTGGACCACACGATGCGCCAATTCAGCTACACTCTCAGGCGCTGCTTAGACATTCTGCCACTACCATACACGCCCAACTTTATCGTAGAGAAGCTAATTATCACAGCGTCTTCCACTATGCTTACCCCACCTCGGTTGCAGGGAGCGTGGTTGCCTGCGATTTCCCACTCGCTTAGCAAGGAGTTGCGCAGGCTCCACGAGGTGGCTGCAGCATCCGCTGACAGGCTGACAACAACAATCGAGCATTATACGTACGATCGGCCAGCCTTGCATGTGAAAGTAGACTTGTGTATGCATTCATATAGGCCTGAAGACGAATCTAGGCAACAGATCACTACCGTGGCCGCCGCCACACAATACTTCAGCACGAGTCCCGATTGCCGCCGCCGTAGCCGCCCTACCGTTACTACTAACAAGCCCTGTTGGGAGCACTAGCACCATGCCACCCATTCATTAAGACCCATACAATTAATCCATATCATGTTGCAACACGCTCGCAACCAGGGAGAAAGACTAAGATGACGCAGCAGAGGAATAGAGAAAGGGGTAGAAGCTGTAACAGGACTCACAGCAGCAATTTCGAGGCCTGACATGTACAAAAGTGTTTCGTTGATTTCTTCAAGCCGCAAGAAGGAACAATCCCGCGCTACCCTTCTCCCCCTGATGGACTCCGATACCTGTTGGACGATTCATCCCTTCCGTCAAAGCAGTGCGCGACTAGATCCCCTGTTTCTTCTTGAACTGGACTAGCAACATCGCGATAGCCTAAGCCCCGATCGGAAGCGTGGGAAAACTGAACTGTCCGCTATGACCCCAGACTCAGGTCACGTGTTACCAATGACGGATGATCATGCAATGTGACGGCTTGATCCAACTGTGCCAGCCAATCGGTATAACCATCGGCATACCCCCTCCCTTAGCTCTATGATTTGCACAAAAAAGGGTTCTCTAATGATTGATCGAGTAGGTCAATGAGAGTGATGGTAGTTATGATGACTCAGTAAACTATACTGGACACTGACCCGGTGGACGGCGGCGATCCCATGGATGACAACTCTATTCAGCCGTGCATGATTGGGTTTCCGGTGTTCATGCAGAATTGCAAGTGGTTCCTGATGAAGTCGTCAACGGGAAATGAACGATCTGCTACTAGATCCTCGAAGTAGCATGACGATTAAGCAAGTATAAAGACTATATACCTACGCTTTCAATACGCAGCCCCTTACGCTAAGCTTAGGGGTCGCTTAGTAGGTTGAGTAATTTTAGAGTTTATCTTGAAGATAAGAGGTAGATGAAAACGATGAAACAAGAGTATTACGCCATCATGCACAGTGCGCGGATTATCTTAAAAGGATGTAGTGTCGATTGGAAATTTGACCTGACCACAAAGGTCAAAGTATCAAACTAAGGAGTGAGCTGATAGACGGTACGATAGTGGGTATAATCTGACAGAATAATGATGGATAGTTGGGATCCTTATTGATCTAGGTGGTGCAGTGAATGGTCTTGATGGCGGGACTACTTATCCGCGAGTAACCAGGAGCGAAATCAATCGACGCGATTTCTCTCTTGAAATCAATTTGAAGTTTGCCTACGCTGGACGGCCTATGAGACATGTGGGGCGCAACACCATCACCACTTTGACAACATCTCTCAAGAAGAAAGAACAAGAAATAATCACCACGACGACATAACATCACGGCCTGCCCAAATCCCTCCTGGCAGTCTGATAATCCTTCTCGCCATGCCTTCCGTACCAAATATCAACCTCTATATTCGCCTCCTCCGGCGACTTACCATGAACCTCCTGCACGTGCTGCTTGAGCGGCGCACGCCGGAAGAACGGTTGGTCTGTGTTGGCGCAGATGTAACAGACGAAAGGGCGACCACCGCTACCGTGCGGGCACGTTCGGCTCTCGCGCCGGTGCCGCTGGAAGGTGAACTTTGACCCGTACACCCTGCCACAACAGAAGAAGGGGGAGGGGGTGCTAGCCATCAAAGATCCCCAGTCAACACTTGGTGCATCTGGAACGGAAGCCTGTCCGGAGAGCTCTTCTTCCACCGCTACATGTCCCGCTGGGTGATTATTTCTCGGGCGGCCGGCATCGTTCTCTGGATCAGATAGGCTTTCTTGCTCGTCATCTTGCGAAATTAATTCTTCCAAGTTGTGCTGTGCCTTGTACGACTGAGCCTCTTCTGCATCAACATCGCCTTCTCCATACTCAGCTCTTGGAATCGCAAATAGAGATATTTGTTCAAGGTGTTTGGAAACATGGCTCTTCATGTTTTTGACGGGCTGTTCTCGAAAACAAAGATTGCAAATGCCTTCGTTTGAGCTGAATGGATGCTTGAACATGTTCATTGCTGCTGGCTTAGCCAGATCCGCAAGGCTTATATCATGTTCTCGTTGCATGTGGTCCATGAATTCTGAAAGGTTCCAGTGTATCGGATGTGCTTCTGTGTTGCAGTAATACTCAACGCGATGCATCTGAGTTTCGTGTTCGAACCAGGTATCTCGATTGGCAAACATGTGATCTCCAAGATTACATTCAGGGAATGTACAGATGTATGGCTGAAGGTCGGATAGCACGTGTTTCCTAAGAAATGTCAGCCACGCACACGCAGTAGAAACTAATCCAAAAAAGTTTCGTCAACATTTACGTTCCGTCAGAGATGATGCATTCATCTGTACCTAGTATAGATTATGGCTATACCCATATACACCTTGGAAAATGTGTCATGAAAGGATGTGTCGACGTTATCATCATTAAAGAAGGGATAATTTTTCCGGGACGTATTATGAAATAAATGAAATTCTGTACTCACTTCCAAGCCCTGTCTGATCCAACGTGTGTTGTTAAAGCGCAAAACTTGCATTCAAACATGGTTTTGCTCACTCCTTTCGAGTCCTTGGGCCTTGGCGGAATTTCTACCGGGGTTTCCTGAGTAATCTGACTGGCAGCCATTGATGTTTTGGAAATCGACTCTCCTACCGATGGAGCAGAGAGAAAACTGCTCTGAGGTAGTTGTTGTTCATCATGGAAAAAAGTCGTTGCTTTTGACCTGAAAGTGAAGGGCTTGCTCTCCGGCAGGCTTGCGGTTGCGGCATAGAGCTGAGCTGAGGACGGTTCGTCTCTCGTTTTCAATGGGCCTTGCTTGATTTCAATCTGAGACGTTGTTGAAGTCAGAGCGTTACCTGGATCATTTTGCGATTTCTTTGGGCGGAGTAATTCCTGGTGTTCTTGGCGATATAAAAGAAGCTGTCGTCTGCGGGTGATGTGGCTTCCAATCCGACCTGCCAGTTTGGGGCTGAGGTCGGGAAACTTGTCCCGGACATACATGCAATCGAACGGCTGGTAGCAAGAGATTGCATCTGTCAGATTCCCTTTCAAACGGTCGACTGGAGCTGGCTTTCGAATAGGCAATTTGTACAGGCTCCTGATGGTGAGCTTGATAGCTTCCAAAAGCTGGGCCAGTTCGGTAGCCGGTGGTAGCAACCCGGAAGTTTCGTCTGACGTCTTTGATCCACCTTTATTCGGCTCGGACTCTGGTATAGAACCAGATTCAGATGAAGATTCCCATGGAGAATCATGTCCCTTGCCGTATGGAGTATCGTTCGAGGGCGGTAAGCCGGAGGATTCGTCGGAGTCTGACTCTGAAAAGTCTTCAAAGGGCTTCCTCTCACCACAGACGATCTGGCGTGCTGATTTACGATATGTCAGTATGTCGGAGTCCAGGTAAATGTTTCAGACGTATCACTGTACCGTTTTCAACCTGCGCATGATTAGCCTTAGTAGATGCTTCGTCCGTACAACTTTCTATTAGGGTGCTTACATGTTTCTGAAGGGTATCTATAATGCTAATGACCTAAACAGTGCTCTCCGGCATTAGTCGGCATGTTAACAGCTAGGATCGGATGTGCATACTTGGTCTTTGTAGAATGTTGCTTCTCTGAGGCGATAATCGAGAGACAGTTTGTAGGTTCGACCAGAGTGACTGGCGCCCAAGTTTTGGCTCCATATCTTGTACTTATCCAGCTCGTCCAGAACGGCGAGTTGAAAGTCTGGGTCTGTTGCAGCCTCGCATAACTGTTGGAACGTCTCAATACAGAGCGCATGGCTCTGCGAGATCAATCGCGCCATCAAGCTGGTCGAGACAGGCAACCGGCTTCGAGAGGCCAAGGGGCTAACGACAGGAGAGATATTTGTACCGGTGAAGCGGTCTCTAAGGCTGCTGGCGGCGCGGAGAAGATGACACTATTCTTACTATGTGATGTAACACGAATACGCAAGCGCCCCGCCTTTTGCTTAGGGCTCAGCCGCCCAAGGCTGAGAATCATCTCCTTTGACATCTTGATGCACAATCAAGTCTTCCCACGGATTCCATTGCAAAAGTGACGGGGACGAGAGATGGAGGTCGCCGGCCTCGTTTTGGGCGCCGTGCCGCTGCTACTCGCGGCCCTTGACCAGTATTCTCAAGGCGTGGGTGACTGAAACATTGATAAGGACGAGGCTGACCTTTCTGATAGTTCGATGCATTGCGTAGCATGGCTAAATACCGTTTGACCTTCAGCGAAATCGTGGTCAGTTTCCGCACGAGCGTGTCCATTTATACCTACGACTGTGAGGACCTGCTATGCCAGCGCCTCATGCTGTCAGACGAACAATATCGCAAGCTCATGGAAAACACGGATAATTGGGATGATTCTGTGGTTAAGAAGTTGGAAGATGCACTTGGAAAGCCGGCGTGCGACCTCTACAAGCAGCTACTGTTCCATCTCAACCGGAAGATGGGCATGTTGCATAGAAGGTTGGAGCTTGGCCCAGATGGAAGTGTGAGAAAGATCCTCCGAAGTTTCACCGGCGTGACTAATTCTATCGTACTTACTAGGTTCCATTTATCAAGAATGGGATTATAGATGAGAGGGAATGCAACGAATTTTTCCGAGGGTGGAAACGGATCAAAGGCCTTTCTTTGGCTTCACGAATAGAAAAGTACAAGAAGTTGGTTGCTGAGATCGAGGCCGATATCACCAAGATCCATGAACTCACCACCAGGGCCATGGTAGCTGAAGATCGCCGCCGCCCGCAAAAAACGAAGGAAATTCCACAGTACTGGCTCGACCTCCGGCAGAATACGTCGGCTCTCTTCATCAACTTGAACTCTTCATGGCCCGATAGCTGCTCAGCTCCACACACTCATCATGTTCAACTTCTTGTCGGGTTTCCTGGGACAGAAGAGAATAAGGCAGGCACTTCTGAATTCCGACTCTTATTCTCCTTACAAGGCTACCAACAAGCCAACATCTTACCATGGAATCATCGTACTGCAGTAATGCTCTCTGAAATGCAGTCGTAAGTGCCATCCCAGGTCAAAAGATGACATAAGTTTTGCACAGTGCTAATTTTCCTATAAGAACATTGTGTGTAACCAAACCTAGAGGTGGAGGGAAAGCAGTGAAACTTACCATGGAAGATTCGGCGCAGAGCCAAAAGCAATGCTCATCGAAGACATGGATATCCAATTTTTGCACCGCTCTCACCGCTCTCACCGCCTATACTGGATGTTGTTTGGGCATCTTGAGACACAAGGATCGCGTGTACCATGTACATGACGTCGAAGATCCGGGGCCACAGAAGCTATCGCTCTTGCAAGATTTGATCGACAGGAAAGAAGTCCTCTGGCAACGCAAAAGGTGCGATCTCGCTCTCGCCCTGGCCTACGCTGTCCTTCAATTGGAAAAGACGCCCTGGCTCCGCAGCAATTGGGATCTCAGGGATATCCACTTCTCTGAGTCTGGCACACATCACCACCTTTGGGTTTCAAAATCGTTCTACCCTGGAGCCTCACCAATAAGAAACGAAGGCAGGACCAAGAAACAATCTATCATCAAGAATGACTCATTATTTGCTTTGGGCGTGGCGTTGCTGGAGCTGGCCTGTGGCAGGGCTCTCTCCAGTTTTCAGACTGATGATGACTTGGACGCCAACGGAAACCAGCATGATCTCACCCGGTATTTCATTGCAAATAGACTCACCAAAAAGCTCCACGATGAGGATGGTCCCAATTTCGCTTCAGCCGTCTCAAGCTGCATTGATCCAGTATCAGAAACTCGAGACTTTGACTTGGGAAATGAGGGATTTCGCAAGAGATATTTCAGAGACGTCATATTACCTCTTCAAGATGACTACGACCAATTGTTCAAGGGGAAAACATAGCACAGAATTAGAAGCATGTAAGTTTGCTTAGAAAATTTCAGGCGTCTGCGAATTCATTGCCAGCCTCCTATTGCTCCCACATTTGTGCACTAAATGAAGCATCACTTAAAGCATTCTCTCTAAGATATGGCGCATTGCTCTTATAGAAATTTTGCTCTCCCTCTTACATGTCCAGATGCAAGCCTTTTATGTGAAAAAAAAAAAAAAACAATAAACTCAACATCACCGCCGGATTCTTCTCTCGATCCTCTTCAGCGACTAGCCAGCCAAAAGAAACCAAGCACGGATGGCTCTGGTGAACGAATAAGTTCTCCTCCTTTCACCAAGTAGTCATCATCGCCGTCCAGGAAATGAGATTTCGAGACCTTCGCCTCTCGTTCACTTCCACCATGTGCGTGGGTTCGTATAGGTAGAGAAATCGGGGCGTTTGTGTGCAAGTTTCGAGGCCCTGCGTTTTTCCTTTGTCTTTTGGGACTCCAAGTTGAGGGCACATACTTATCGACAATACTATTATCACGGGGCATCTTCAAACCCCCGGACGAAGGTCGCCTGTATGTGGTAAACTAGATTGCGCTAGATTCGGACTCTCGGCATTCGGTCTGTAGAAAGATCCTCATAGCATGTACAATGATTTCGGACATTTCTCTTCCTCCTCGCATCTCTCCCCCCTTCTCGAAGACAAGTCGGTACAACAACATTGAATGGGTGAGATTCTGCACGTGATGGCTGGCCAAGCCGCATCCTGTAAACTGAACTCGAATTGGTTGTATTAGGCCGCTACATAGTATGAGTGACGTCATCTGAGAGAGAACAATCTGTTAGAGGCTGGCCATAGCGACAGCGGCGGTGATAGTGATGAGGACCAGCAGGAGCATGGCTATCTCTTGCAGTCGCCAGCAGCTAAAGACAATTGGAGATGGAGGTACTTCCTATGAAAGAGACAACAAAGTGGTGCTCACGCAGGCGTCAACCACGCAGCCTGCTTTCCCGACGCGCTGGATCACCTGACAGGTTGGTCGTGCGGGTGTTAAGGCAGCAGCAGGCCGCCAGCTCAGCATCGGGCTTTGAGGAGAGATGGAATGGACCGGAAACATCGTCTGACGCGCCTTGTTTGGGACACCCGCAGCAACGGGCGCTGCAGGGGGTCTCACGGGCGCGGCAGAGTCGAACAGGCGCGGCAGAGTCGAACGGGCGTGGCGCGCGTGTGGGGGCGAACTCGACGTGCGATGCAGGGGCCTTCTTCGATCGTGTCCGACGTCGTCATTCGCTAAGACCCTGGTCTGCATTTTATCTGCTTCTGAACGATCGGCGGCAGCTAGTTGGGCGTTCGTCGGCAGCGCCTCCGCCAGCGCAAGGCTGCCTTCATCGGCGGCGCGTCACGGAGGCGAAGATTATCAAACATGGCACTCGACCGTGAAACTTATCAACAAATCTTAGCGAGCGCTGATTCTGACCGCCGATCTGGGACGCTGCGGGCTCCCCGGCGACCCCGGAGGCCGCTTTCTACGAAAAAGTTGGATGCCTTTCCTGCTTCCGCCGTGCTGCTCGACAGTCGAATGCCTGTGAGACAGACTCAAGTTTGCGCCGGCCGCCGTCCATCTAGAGACCACCATGGCTGTGCTCATGCTCGCTTGCTACCGGCCGGTCTCGGTCCGACTGGGCGGCAGCGGTGATGCAGAGATGGCTTCAGCGCTGCTGCTGCGGCGGCGGCCACGGGCGTGACTGCCTACACTTGGTGGGCCAGGGCCCTTCATTTCTAGCACGCTTCTAGCTAGGTTCTAGCGGGCCTTTTAGCCATCCGCATTTTGGCCCACCAGCCTCGACTGGCCGTTATTATCTGGAGAGCGCTTGTGCTCTCTTCAGCAGGGTAATGCAGATGATAGTCGTGCTTTGTACCCCCATGCGGCAACGAGCTTCGACGAGACGACCGGGCGCGAACAAGCCTTGTGTCGGCAGACCGGTTCCTCGTTTTCCACGCGAGTCGTCGTGCGGGCAATCGCCGTCGTCCCCGGCCAGCGCTCTACCAGCGCTCTCCCTGCGCCGCGTAGCTCCACTGAGCCGCACCTTCCAGCGCATCAGGGCTCGGCAACCCTGCGCCCGCGCGTGGCGAATCAAAAGGCATCCCCACGCCATTGGATACGGTCACTCAGTCACCCCGGTCGAGGAACGGCCCTAAAGAGTATGGTCGCGCTTCCGAAGGCGGTGGGGTGTAGGCGGGTAATGGGCGGTCTGGCGCGCATTCGTGCTTGACCGCTGCGGCCTCGTCCCGCTCGCGCTATTCAGGCATCGACTCCCCTGTATCCGAACTTACAAACCTCCAGTAGGGGAAAGCCGGAGGCGAGCGTCACACATTCATTAATAAGTGTGTAGTCTCAGCTTTTGGATGGACGATGGTAGGCGCGGGTCGCGTGTAGGCTGATGACAAGAGGCTTGTATGCGACCGCTGCATATTGATGGTGACAAGGTCTTTTCCTCTTTAGTAGCATATTATCGGAATTCCGATAAAAGGGGTCTAAAAAGGAATAGTCGTCGCGGGGGTTAGGCACTTACACGGCGGGGACTCCGGCGAACCTTGCGGAGATCCCTTCAGATCCCAGCTACATATTCTAGCTTGGCGTTTGAGACCATCTCCTAGGTCATAATTCTTTCTACTCATTGACATATAAAGTCGCTGACTGCACGCTTGAGCTACCTCTCCCTTGATCGACCCAGGGCAGGCCTCCTTTCCGCTCCAACATCTACTACAGAATCTGAGCAGGTTCCTTTGATCTCGCACGGACCTTTCCTTATTGTCATCACGCCGCGCAACTTGTATCGACCAAAAAGCGTACGGTATGCTAAGCACTTACTTGGGGCTAACTTCGCTAACAGTGCCATATAAACAGTCACCGTAATGGGTACCATTGCTATTATCACCCTTATTTTAGCAGTGCCGGCGGCCCTTGTTGCATTATTCTCGTTGTTCGAGAAAGCAAAGGATAGACAAGACGATAATATTCAGTCGGAGAGGGGTACAGCTCGATACGCATATGAACTCACCTGCGTCTACGCCCCAAGAGCCTTTCTTGTGGTCTCCTTTCTCAGCTTCAACTATCAGAACGCCAATCCCACGATTCGAACTCGAACCCCCATGGTCGGCATCGAGAACAGCGACGCAGGAGGCGATGACGTCGTCGGCGAACTTCCGCGCCCCGTGCAAGATAGGCATCATTAAGGCATCCGGATGGCTACTTCTGCTTTCGCATGCCCAACCGTCACCAGGGACATGTCTCGAAGTGTCCAGTTTATCTTGCGCGGCACGAATACGGCCTGAGTGGGGATCAGTTGTATGTACAGCTACTCGCAGCTGTCTTAAGATGGGCATTTGGCTTAGGCGTTTGATGAGAATAACAGAGGCGCAGGGAAACGACAATATAACGGCGTTTAGGTATGGTGCGTGAAGAAGCGTCTTTTTTTGGTGTTGAAGTTTATGTAACCAAATACAATCACGTTACTTATTCGGCACGGCCGGCGAGAGCAATACATATGACAATATGGTGTTATTTAAGAGCCTTTTCCTTGCCAAACCTTTGCACGGCGCCAACAAACAAACATTTTCCTAAGGCAAAGAAGTTTTCGTTGACCTCATAGAAAGTTCTCGTTTACTTCGTAGCTTACGCAGATTATCTTACTTATTAAACGATGTATATCTAGCCAGTAATATAACCTACCGGTCTAATGGTATATCCTTTGGGTGTGAAGCTGTTTTCGCCATTCGGAAATTCATCCTAAATCGAGGAATTCTGGCATACAGAGCCAGATTTTCGAGGCACATACACGATCCTAGCTACTTGTTTTGTGACAGTCGGGTTATTTGTATGGACAGCACTACACTTGAGCATACCTGCACGTGGAGCAGCCTCAGACAGAAGTCGAAGAAGGTTCTTTGGCTTGTGATTGACAAATTTGCACCGGAGATTGTAGGTTCAAGAGTATTTGACAACTAGAAGCTTCGCTAACTCCCATAGGTTGCTTGGACGGCATATACTTAGCTTCGGACAGCTCGAAATATACAGAAAGTCATGGCCGATTCCCTTGGACAACAATGCCAAACAAAGCCAAGAAGATGGCGAGATCGGGTCCCCTTCACCAAATCAACCAGAGACTTCGAAATCGACCATAAAGCAATTGCTGAAAGCAATGTCAATGGGCCGGGTTGTTTGCCTCAACTCTCAAGACACAAATGGACAATGGTGCGTAGCCATTACGTTGCGATGGGAGGCTTCGTTGTCGATCAAGAAGATTGCGAAAACAACCTTCTGCCTCCTGGAGCCTCCCGCGTCACGCTACGTCTAAGAGATATCATATTCATCGCGGAAAGCTACATCGACCTACTTCCGAACCTCACCGAATCCCAGAGAAAAGGCAAAGGCAATACTGGCGCTCTTGTGAAGTCTCTTGTCTGCATCCAGTGCATCGTCCGTCTCGCTGTGGGCTTCTCTATATCCCTTCTTGAGCTCAACACTTTCGCATATGCGGTATGTGCGTTTGTGATATATGATCTGTGGTGGGAAAAGCCATTGGACATCGACGAACCTACGCAACTCAGAGGGCCCCTTTTGGGCCAAGTCCTGCCGGTCCTACTCCTCTCGAGGATAAGGCTGACGTCCTTGGGCTCCGACCGAACTAACTACATGTTTCTGATCTCGATGCACTCACCCAGCTGCCAGAAGAACCTCAGTGTGCTAGGTGCAAATGAATGATTTAAACACTGCTGATTCCACATAATATAGTAAATAGCTGGAATGATGTCATAAATAATAATGAATGAATGACGTTATAATGGTGAGATATTGCCGAATGTCTTTGCCATGTTTCATTGCTTTCAACACCAAGGCGAACCCTTTATATAATAATAATAATTGATAAGGGTTGACAGATTATCCTCTGCGGCGTCGGGCTGAAGTCTATCCAGCTTGGCTCATTCTATTGCTCCAGCTTCGATCGGACCGTGAGCGTGGGCGCGATCGTCAAAAGACACGCCGCAAGTCCGGCTGATGACTCCCCAGACCCTGATTAACGACAATTAAATCCGAGCCCCAAGTCACGTGATATAAACTCATATGTGAGTGTCCCTCTACTGTGTACGTAGTTCAAGCCACGCGCGGCGGTACCCGGGCGTTTTAGCTGCCTTGATTTGCACCATATTGCCGCACCTGCAAGGATGTACGAGAGAGTGACAACTTATTCGCGTTTACACGATCGCCCGCGCGCCCCAGGCCGGTAGGAGCATGGCCGGCTCTTGTAGTCGCTGGAAGCCGAAGACAGCGGGAGATGGAGGTACATCCTGTAAAAGAGAGGATAAAGTGGTGCTCATGCAGGCATCAACCACGCAGCCTGCTTTCCCGACGAGCTGGATCACCTCACAGATTGGCCGTGCGGATGTCAGGGCGGCATGCCGCCAGCTCAGCATCGGGACTTGCAGGAGGGATGGAGTGGAATGGGCCGAAAACGCCGCCTGGGGCGCCTTCTCCCCCGTCGTTTGGGGCAGGCGCGGCGCGCGGAAGCCGGCTTCGAAACGGTTGCCAGCTCCGCAAGGACGATGCGCGGGCAGCTAACGCGCCGCTGCTGCGCTCGGGCGCCGGTCGATCCTGCTGACCAAGCTCAGAGCTCATGGCTGTCAGCTGCAACCTGCCCGGCGCCGTAATTTGCTCTAGGGGCTACAGAGGTCGGTTTATGGATGGGACAGACGTGATTTCGACAGCTAAGAATGCCCGCTAAGAGGTAGCCCGACGTTTACTCGCGGGACTTCTCATATCATAGAACTGGACTTTCTCTTCTTTAATATCCACTTTTTATGAAGTAAGTTATTCTCTTAGTTGCGTAATAATAGGTAAAGTAGGAAGCTAAAGGTTTCAGTGTTCCTCAAGTACACATTCGTGCGAACCCGACTTCCCCTCTCATGGTGGCTAAACAATTCCACTGTGCCTGGTCATCTTTTCCTCTTCAGACTTCAAGGTGCCAAATCAGCGGCGCTGTAAACGTGTGGCGTCCCACTACCGAGGTGCGCGATGAGCCCTGTCACACATTGGCCGATCATAGGCTGGGCTTTCGCCGGCACACCTCTTCCCACATCGACAACTCGACGTTCACCGGCAATCTGTCAAGGCTTCATCAACATCTTGAGCCCACCTCACCGGATCGTTCCGCGACCCATATGCGTGACGCCACGGTACTGGACGGTGAAACTTATCAATGATCTGTAGCTAGCGCTGGGTTATGACCACCGATCTGGGACGCTGCGAGCTGACCAGAAGGCATAGTAGGCCGCGTTCTACGAAGCCAGGTGCCTTCCCTCGCAACAGTAGCCAGTCAAGCGCGTCTGCTCCCGCGCGTGCCCCCGCTAAGCCGCGCTTCTCAACAGCCGGCCGCCCATCAAAGCGACCACCATGGCTATCCTCAGGCTCGCTTGGTACCGGCTGACCTCGGTCTAGCTAGGCGGCAGCGGTGATGAGCGCTGCAGGGCGTTGTCTACTGTGTAATACGATCGGAAGGCGGGCTAGGTGATCTATGCTCCGCCGCAATGGCGAAGACGGACTAGGGATTCTACATGTGATGGCTGGTCAAGCCGCGTCCACTAATTTAATCCTCCATGAGATTCAATTTTGTTGTATTAGGTGGCTACATGCTGGCCTGAGGGAGAATAATGTGATTATGGGTAGTATGGCCACGGCAGCGGCGGCGGTGGGTACTGGCAGGTGCAGAAGCAGCTCTTGTAGTCGTTAGCAGCCGAAGAGAGAGGGAGACGGAAGTGCTTCCTGCGAAAGAGAACGGCAAGGTGGTCCTCACGCCGGCACCAATCGCGCAGTATGCTTACCCGACGTGCTGAACCAACTCACTGACTGCCCGCGCGGGTGCTAGGGCCCGGGATGCCGCTAGCCAGGTAGCTCAGCATCGGGAGGCTTCGAGGCAGGGATGGAACGGGCCGGAAGCGTTGCCTTAAGTACCGCCCACAATTATGTAGGGCGGTCAGACGGTGTTTGCGTGTGGGGCCCCTCGAAGCGACCGGGATCTGGCGGCGCGCGCTCGGAAACGGGAAGCCTGTTTGGCTAGGTGCAGCGACGAGAATGTCCGCGCTGGTGCAGGTCGATATGGCTCATGGGAGAGTTGCAACCCCGCCTAACGTCGTCATGCGCTAAGACCCTGACCCCATCAAACGACGTTCCAGGGTCTTCATCGGCCCGGCATCTGAGCGTTCATCAGCGGCGCCTTGCAGGGATGATACGTCTTACACAGCACTGGCGGTCTGAGCGCGCACGGGAGCGCGGCGCCAGCGGAGAGTTAAGATGAAATCTACTCGACGGTGAAATAATGCGTCGCGAGTGGTGGATCGCCAGTAGCGGCATTCTGGCTACCGATCCGGGACGCTGCGAGCTTACTAGCAACCCCGGAAGCGAGACTGGGAGGTAGCAGACCGCTTCTACGAGGTCGGATGCCTTTCCGCGGGGGATGCGAGGCTGAAAAACGCTGCTGCGACGAAATCTGGTCGAATCGGCCAGATTTAGATTTAGCGAGCGCGAGCGCCGCTGCTCGGCTGTGGATCCTGCAGGCTCGACTCACCGACTGCGCACTCGACCAACACCGCGATGATTGTCGTACGTGCGCTCCGCCGGCAGTCTGTTGTTGCACGAAGCAGCTCTGCAACATCAGGCATCCTACTACGGATCTCATGTTCCAGCTGGGTAAGCGAGCGGATTCGCTGGCACAGGGCGACCCGCATATCGTCCTGGCCAGCTGGTGGAAGGGTCAGATCCGGTGCTATGCTGCCCAAACGACGCACAGGCCCGAAAAGGATGTGCGGCTTGGCTGGCAAACACTCAGGGGCCAGCCAGCCAAGCGAGCCTGTCGCACGTGGGGCCGGTCGCGGAACATTGCGGAGAGATGCCAGGTTGCCCCGACAGTACGTAGTAAGGCGGGCTGAGATGGGTCCTAAAGACGGTGGTCATGCGTGAATCGTGGTTGTGCAACCCCCCGGCCCGGAACTCCCGTGGTCGGGCATGGCAACTACTGGAGTACGTCCGTAGGAAAGGTCTTGTTCGAAAGATCCGCTGCGGGCACGACCTCCTACAATCCCACCTAAAATCCCAAGTAGTTGCCGCCACGGAAGCACCTCGGCACACCTAGCCCTTCCTCAACAGAGGTAACTTCCACACCAAAATCGGCTTCTTAGGGTCTAGGTTAGGTGATCAGGTAGTTAGTATACGGGTTAGAGGGTTAGTTTATACGTATAGGATAATTAATCCAAGTGCTTGTGCACCCCTAATCCCCTTCCAAGTATAAATTTAGGTAGTAAATCGTGGTGGTGGGTACGCTAGAATTCACTGGGGGGTATCTTATCAGCCCTCCTACGCGTCGGGCGATGGCTCGCAGGGCGCGAGTCAACGAGCTTAAGTGGAACGGCGGCGGACAGGCATTATTCGCAGAAGTAGAGCCGGTGCCGATCCTGTTGAATTGTAAGCTCGAGCCCACGGGTGAGCATGGCTTTCTCAATTCATGATACGTCCTTGGCTTTCAATAGAAGCAACGGCCGGCAACCACGTCATGCGCACCTTACAGGCCGCCACAAAATGCGGCGGAGCGACTGCATCGTATCTTATAAGAAGTGTCGAAGTCGTGCTACCGGGCCAGCTCTGTTCCTACACAACTCAATCCGGTTCCCTCCATCCGCACGGATCCTCCGACACTGCGTACCTTCGGCCGACTACAGAATCCGCATCCATCTTCATTTACAGTATGCTGGCCATTCCCTAGGGGGCTAACCTTGCTAACTAATACCATAGATAGTTTCAACCATGGGTGCCATTGCTATCATCACTCTTATTTTAGCGGTGCCAGCGGCCCTTATTGCGATATTTTCATTGTTCGAGAGAGCAAAGGGTAGACAAGACGATACCGGTCAGTTCTATATCCATGTACGATGACTATCACGGAATACTGACATCAACAGATCCCGATACCCCAGAAAGGGGCGCAGCTCAATACGCATACGAACTCACCTGTGCCTACGCCCCAAAAGCCTTCCTTGTGGTCTCTTTTTTCAGCTTCAACTATCAGAGCGCCAATCCCACAGTCCAAAACGCCAATCCCGCCGCCCAACACCCCGTTGCTGGGACTGAGGCCAACAATGTGGTCGAACACGGCATCGAGGATAACGACGAACCAAACAATGACGTCATCGGCGATCTTCCGCGCCCGGTGCAGGACAGGCGTCAGCAACGAGTCGGCGGTTGGAACTAGTGGCATCTGGATGACTACTTTTGCTTTCCCATGCGCACCAGTCATGGACATGTTTCGAAGTGTCCAATTTATCTTGCGCGGCGAGAGTACTATCTGAGTGAGAACCAGCTGTTCAGCCATTCGTAGTTGTCTTAAGATGGAAAATTCGGCCAGGGCGTTTGATGGGAATGACAAAGGGGCAGAGGAGCGATGGTATGCGGCGTTTGGGATATGGCGTTTAAAAAAGCGTCAACTTGGTGAATCGGTGTTGGATAGATGAGTGTTACGAGCAAATGGAATCACGTTGTTTGGGCCGACCGGCGAGAGACCATACACCCGACACGACTCAACTCTTATGACTAGTCAGTGCACCATGTTTGCAGACCGTCTGCCCGAGTTCCGACCACAGACACGTGAGACCCCTTTTTTGTTTGGCCCGGCGAGCCCAGCTGCAAAAGCATCTTCGAATCCTTCTGGGCCGGGGTAACGTTTGAAGTGGCAGCCACAGTGGCCGAGCGGCCGCCCGGTACCGCGAGGGTTTGCGCGCACGGGCAGCGCGCACGGGCCGGCGCTCCCGGCGCTTTTCCCGGCTGGGGCAGGAGCTGTGAGACCAGCTTGTTGGCAGTGGCGCCGCCGACAGGAGCTGGCGTGCGGGATGCCGTTCGCGAGCGTGCGGCCCGGGAACATCCTTTCGCCGGCTTGCCCTCAGATCCCCCGCTGACGGGCAGGCAGATGAAAGCCGCAAATCCCGGTCCAAGCGTAGATGATGCCGTCCTCGGCGCACACGGACACCATGATCTTGGGACTCTGTTCTTCGACAGCAGCATCATTGAGGGGTTTGGCGACCAGGATAGCTGCCCAGCTGTATGTACATACATACATATTATCTTCGGGATTGACATTGGACTTCCGCGGCACCGACAAGATCTGCATGATTAGCGAGCTGGTGATTGGAACTCATGACATCTGGATGGCTACTTCTGCTTTTCCATGCGCATACCATGCACATATCTCGAAATGTCCAATTTGGTTTGTGCGGTAGGAGTATTGTTTGAGTGGGGACCAGCTGGGGATTAAATTGGAATGACAAAGACGTAGGAAAGCGACGATATGGCGGCGGTTGAGATATGGCGTGTGAAGAAGCGTCATCTTAGTGATATTGTATATGTAAATCAGTGTTAAAGTTTATACAAAAGCAAATGGGATCACGTCATTCGACCTGGCCGAACTATACACATGACTCATTTCTCGGTGATGGTATGTCACACCCTGACTAGTCGATGCACCACGTTTGCAACCCGTCTACCCGAGTCCCGACCACAGACACGTAAGACCCCTGAAGGAGGTGGTTCTTTCCTTCCATTGACTTGTTTTTGTTTGGCGGTCCGGCGAGCCCAGCTTCTAAAGCGTCTACGAAAGCGTCTTGTCCGAGGTGACGTTTGAAGTGCTCCAGGTGGTAGATGAACCCCGCAATCCCTCTCCGAGCGTAAATGACGCCGTCCTCCTCTGCATACACGAACACCATGACCATGGGACTCTGCTCCTCGACGGCAGCATCTTTGAGAGGTTCGGTGGCAAGGATGGCTGCCCAGCTGTACGTATCTTCTGGAACAGAAAAGCGGGCGATCGCATCCTCGTCGGGTAGTGGCGGCGTGAAGCCGCTCAGCACGTATTTCCAATTCCCGTCTTCATCGCTGATCATGCAAATGTCGCAAAAAGGGTGCTGCAAAGGGAGCTTTAGACCGGAAAGCTTAATGCAGTAGACTTGGGCCTGCAATCCACGTGATGTGACGACGGCCGGAGGTGGGCTGTCCTTTTTGAGATCTGGTACTAATTTTCGATGAGCTTGAAGAAAGGATTTCGGTGCCCATCGAAGTCCAGGATCGGTAAACCTGGGCTCCGTCCAGAAGAGCAGATCACGGGGGACCTGGGTCATGGTGCTCCAAAACGCCTTCATTCTCGCACCCGGCTCTGCTTCCACAATCGGCCCCATATCCGCCCCTACCAGGCTCCCGAGGCACAATGCCTCATCGTGCTTGAAACTGGTTGACCGCGTGTGTAGTGCCGCGCAGGCCGTCGTGAGTTGCAAGCGAGTGTCGTGTGAACCATTCTGCACTGTTTTCCACGGCTTCCACACACTTTCCACGACATATGCCACATCGACCGTAGCGTTAGCTCCCAGAACGACGTTTCTGAAATCGAAGACGCCATCCTCAAACTGCACGAAGAGTGATTGTGCCAACCGACCCTCCTGTAGCGTCCAGAGCCGCGAGGCCCATGTAGAGAGGTAAACGCGATACGCAATCTCCTCGACCGATCGACCCTCTCGTTCAACGCTTCTCAGGCCCGCATCGAGGACGAGTACCCTGCCGGCCTGGCCGTAGACATTTCTCATCTGCGTCAGAGCCATCTTTTTGGCCTTGCCCGGAGTCGTCGGACAGCATAGCGTGTCTATCCAGAAGGGGACGCGGCGCTGGCTGTCCTCATTGGCAAAGGTTTCTGCTACGAGTTTGTTGATCTCCTCCACCTGGCATCTCGGCATGGCGTTGCGTTGCGGATTTCCTAGCCCATCAGACCAGACATGCGAAATGGCAACGTAGTCTGCCGTGGAGTCTCCCCGAAGAAGCGATATTCCACCCCCCTCATCACCCACTTCAATCAAAGGAATCTTCCCTTCAAGTATAATGGACTCCAGCTCTTCAACATCAACAGCCAGGAAGCCACACTCACCATGACAACTCCGCGTATGAACGGAACGATAACATCCCTTAACAATATTAAACGCCTCACACTTCGACGCCGTGCACCGCCCATGATCCTGCCCCGGCGCATCACTGCCCTTCAACTGCGACGCAAAATACGCCGACCCCAAATCCAACAGCGACGCGCTCAGCTTGATCCGCCGCCGACACCACCCCGCCTCGGCCATCTCGTAGCTGAGCACATCGTACGCGCCGTCCCACCCGTCCGGAAAAACGTCTTCTTTGAACGTAGGCGCAGGCCAGAAGCCGACGGACTGCGTCCCCAAGTGGAGCCAGCCGCACGCTGATCGACCGAGCAGCCCGAGCGAGAGTAGCAGGTAGGGATCGAGCGTCTTGGCGAAGTAGATGACGAACATGTAGAGCGCGTGCGCGCGCGCGACGCAGCGGTCCAGGTGGTCGAGGCGCGTGTAGTATGAGCCGTTGTCGGCTCGGAGGAGTAGAGGTATGGCGCTGCTGTTGATGTATTGGGTTGTCTGCCCGTCTTGGTCTTCTTCGGACACGACGAAGTCGGACGTCTCGAACAGGTCGCCGAAGAAAGCTCGGAGGAGGCCGAAAAACAGCCATTGCTGGAGGAAGGCGGCGGCTTCGTCGGAGGTTCGCTTTCCTGGCTGGTTCAGATGCGTCCAGGTTTGCTGGTCGAAGAGTTCCGCTTCGCTCCAGCCGATACGGGCTGGGTAGGTGAGGAAGTCGGAGTTGTCGTATTCGGATGTGCAGTAGTAGCGCACTCGAGGCGTTGGCCGTGCTGGATCTTTTGGGATTGGAATGTGGTCCATTGTCGAGAGAGAAGCTTCACGCGGTTGGCCGGTGGGATGAAGGTGTTGTTGTGACTTGCAAGGCTGAGAGGTGTGGCTGGATGGAACGTTAGGTAAGCTGCTCAGCCACGTCACCAGGCTACAATTCGGATAAGGCGAGCTAAGCGTAGCATGCAGCCCCACTCTTCAGCTATGCTTCATGTCCTATGAAGCCAACTATGAAGACTGAAATAAAGGGCTGTGCAAATCCTGTAGTATTTTTTGTGTTGTTACCCAATAGATTCATGCTGTCGTTTTCGAGGAGTATTTTTTATTGTGTGCGTGCAACACATGTTTGGCGGTGTTCCAGTTGCGTACAGTGGTATAACTGACCGCCAATAGCGTATTAGCCCCATATTGTTAGCTTTCTCGGCAAGTAAATAAATTCAAAAAAGGGTTCTGGAGGAGCTGGCGTGAAAGGTAAGCAGTGAGTACGCCATGGTCAAAACAAACGGTGAAAAACAAAATAAATAGATCTAATGCCATAGAAACTTGAGACTTCGACAGAAAACTTGACAATCAGTACTTCTTACTGCAAAAGAATCCAAGTCCCCAAAACACTCCTTAAGAGGACCAGGTGGGCCTCGGAGTACAAAGAGAAATTTTGACAGCCTCGATGGTTCCGATGAGTGCAATCGAAGCACTTCAATGAACTTCTTCACAAAATTTCTGTCCACCTCATGGTTCAATACATCCTGGATACCATAAAAAACGCCAAATACGCTTTGATTTATTCTCCCCAGTCTCCGTTCAAACTCGCCAAGTCTGTCCATCCTATCTTGTGTTGTGATCTTTTCTCCTTCAGGGAGGTAGAATTCAAGTTGCTGCAGCAAGGCGTCCAACATTCCGTCCCACTGAGACCCAACAGCTGTGGGGTAGTGGAACCGATGTGATAGCATGACAAGGCCATCTTCAGCAGCCGCTTGGACGAGGTGCTTGCTCAGTCCTAAGAGCATCTCGCGAAGCTGTTTATTTTCCATATCGTGGACTCGCAGTGTCGGTTGTGCGGCGTGATTCAGCCATTCGTCGAGCTTTTGGAAATGCCTCTTGGGAATCTTCATTGTTAGAGGACCAACCTTCTGGAAATCGTGATGGGTATAAGCGCGAAAGTGGAGTTGTGTGGACACTTTTTGACGCTTGAGGTCCGGTTGAGGTTCAACTTGTCCATCTACCAATTCATATGCCCTTTGTCTCCGGGGAATGCTTCGTTGCTCGGAAAGAGTACCCGGAGAGATTGAATGGAGGCTCTGGGGTTTCTGAGGCGATAGTTGTATTTGTTGACAAGTACGAGAGACGGCTTTTTCCAATTGTTGCTTCAATGATGTTGATTCGGGCTTTTCCTGGTCCAAGACCCCATTCGAGAAGCCTCGCTTGGTGAAAAACTGTTGCAAGCTCTCAGAGATGGTTTCCAAGCAGTTCAAAACATTCCTATAGTCTGGAACATGCGAATGCTCAAACTTAACAAGTTCTGAATGGGTTTGATCGATTGGGTATTCCCAGCCAGGGTTGTTTCGACCATGTATTGCAGAGCTTCGACCGACCAGAACAGTGCTTGGCCCGGTCCTGCGCCACCGGTTAGGCTCTGACTGTTGAAAGCATCAGTGATGCGAACTTATATCAACAATAAGCTGCGATAATTACCTCAATAGCAGTCGGAGATTTTTTTGTCTCATAGAAGCTAGCAATGCTGATGTCCTCGGGACAGATTTCTCGGAATCTTTCACTCTGCTCCTGCATCCATCGAGAAGAGGGATCAAGAGTCTCGAGGACAAACCGAGTAGGATTGTCTCCCACCATAGCGACCAATGATTTAATTTCCATGCCTTGATTCGGGACTCCAAAAAAGAGCAATCCGGCTATGGAATTAAATGCCAATTGATCTTGTTCATCGCCCTTTGGCATCTTAATCATCGCCTGAAGTTAGGTTAATAAATAAAATGAAGAGCAACGGTGAAGGAATCTACCTCTTTAATAACGATGCCACCAAGACTATGACCAAGGATGACTAACGGCCTGATTACATTTTCTTGCGATCTGATCGTTCTGATTCCATGACGGAAACTATCGCCGATGTCATGGACATTCTTTACAGAATCGCTGTCCTGTAGCCTGGTATCATAGCCATAGATCAAGATTCTTGCTTCATTGAGTCTCTTTGGTAGCATATCGCGTAGCCACATTTCTGAGCCCCCTGACCTCTTGAAAGAGCCGAAAGCATGCCCTGCGAGACCGGAGAGAGCGATGAGGCTGATCGAAGGCGTTAGCAGTCTTTCACTCCGATGAGATTTCTATACCTACTCAAACTTCTGTGCACTTGTCTTCGGGCAATGGAGGGTGGTAAACCCATGGAAATGTGTATCCAAGAGTAATTCGAATGTATCCTGGATATTCGGCAACGTAAACTCGAATTTCGTGAAAGAGGACGCATTCGAGAGTGCCGATGGTGTCTTGTTAAAGGTTAGGGTGGCAACAGCTTCATCCTTGTCATATGGGCTGATGGCAAGAGATTTGATTTGTATTTTTGCCTCACTGCCAAGGTGCAGCGCCTCTCGGAGTACTGTTTCGATTGTGTCTTTTGTGCATGTTGATGGAATGCCTTGTAGCCTGAATGTCGTGTAACTCTCGATAGGCGCCGAACTGTCTCCAGCCGTGCCATGATGTTCAAATGTCAGACTATGATACATTTTTTTTATCCTAGGTATCTTCGTGCTGGGTATACAAAAGACCGCAAGCTGCGGAAATCTCGAATGAAGTAAGAGAGGGCAAATTCAGGAGTAAGAGAGGGCAGGTTCAAAGCGAAAAGGTCGAGATCAAGGACAGAGCGGGGACTGCGGGGAGAATGGCTAGGCAGCAACAGATTTGTGGCGATCGGCTCAGCTGAAATCGAACCCCACCATTGTCAGCAAGGCGCTTGTGCATGTGCAAGGAATATCGACCAAACATTGGCAAAAAGACGGACACATCACACAATCTCACTGCATGTCAGCTCCAAGGCGCAGTCGAATCTGTCGTGCAACCTCTGGCCTTGGAACGAAACCTACAGCCTTGTCAAACTTTATTAGAGCGAGCACACCATACTTTCAGCGATAACTAGCCAACCTTTGGGCTTCTCCACGACAGCCAAAACTGATCATTGCCAACTCAGCGGCTACCTGAGAAAAACATCATCTTTAAAGAGTTCATGGTTCGCTCCTAGTACACATTTATTCCTGATACTGCGATACCAATCAACCTGGAGTATGGAGAGCATAGATCCAACAATAATGAGAGATGACACACTTGGAGAGGAGCATAACTACCAGCGCCTTACCCAAATTGTACGTAATGCCTCGAGTCACATATCAATCTACTAAGTAAACGCTCTCTAGCTCCGCCCTCGAAGTGCACCGGCTGATGGCAAGGTGATGAGTATGACCTTGCAAGGTGGACCGCACCCCCCTGTGATTCCAATCACCAAGCAGCGGAATTGGGACGATGAGTATGACTACTCAGACGAGCGCTTCGACGCTCGACACATACCGCCTGGAGATACAGCTCGCGACCCCTTCAGACATAGCGGAGGACTGCTCGATCCCGGCGCCGCTCACCATCGGTACGTAAGGGGTACTCATCGCTCTCACGCTACCGGGTCGCATGGCACTCCGAACATCCACATATATGACAATATCGACCAGGATATGCACCCGCGTTCGGAAGCGCGCGCACTGCAGCGTACGCCAAGCGCCTTCCCTCGCGGCCGTCCCATCCTGCTCGATAATAAGTGGGCGCTTGAAGACGAAGAGCCATTCCGCATCCAGCCGCGGTCCGCTCCTCCGGCCGCCGCGTCGCCTAGCCCGGACTACCGCGCGGTACAGCTGGCGCTAAGCGAGGAGCGGGCGCATAAGATGGAGGCGCGACAGCAGCGCGACCCAAGTAAGGAACTCCTGCTGAAGGACACGGAGGGCGAGGATAGGCGTATACGCGAGAGGTACGAGCGCGAGCGGCGAGAGGATCCCCGCAGGCGCCAGGAGGAAGAGGAGATCGAGGAGCTGAAGAAGCGTACGATACAGGTTGAGGAGGAGCGCGCGGCGCAGGAGTATAGACTAAAGGTGGAGAAGAAGGCGAAGGAGGCCGAAGAGCGCAAGCGCATTATCGCCGAGTTTGAGAAAAAAACGCGCTTTACGAGAAAACAAGGCTCAATGCCACATAGGCATGCAACTTACCGCTTCACAGCAAAGCATTGGTGGTTACCGTGGACCGGACAGTAAACAGCCGGGGCTGGATGTGTTCAGATCTAGACCTATGTCGAAGGAACGTAAGTGCTTTTGGGGAGCCTCGCAAACTGTGATCATTGCGCTTACCACCAACGGAATCTTAGGCCAGTTGAAGACAGCGTACACGATGTCTGCTCAAGCAGAAGCCAGCGGATCTAAGTTCCTACACCATCGTCAAAATCAGGAAAACTCTGTAGGATGTATCACACTCCAAAAAGACAAACGATGGTGCTAATTCAGTTTCATACTCAGACACTAGCGCCTGATCAAACAAACTTGTCGACACAAATTTCGACCATTGAGGTTGGCTGCGCTGATCCTGAAGAGGTTGAAGAAACGGGTCAAGACCATGACTCAGATGTTATGTTGGACAATACTTCCACCGGTGTATTCGACACTATGAACGATGAATGTAGAAGAAATGCGCAACTTCATCTAGCACGGGCCGAACATTCGGGGTTGGATTCGAGAACTACCTTTCACACATCTAAGCGGAGAAGGATCGATCGATCGCATTCGCCAGCCTCATTAGCAGAGTTCTCATGCGAAACTTGCCATCAAGCTCAATTTCAGCTGCAAGAGCTCCGTTTCAAGGTCTCTATTCTGGAAGCGAAAAATCAACAGTTGGAACAAGAGAAATCGGATGCAATAAAATGGGCGAAAGCTACAGTTGAACCATACTTCCGGCAAAAATGGGTCACAATCTACGAGGTCTCTGAGGATAGGTCCACCCGTTGGTACGAGGATCAGCCTCAATGGCTTCAAAAACAGGACCGTCAGATCTATCTTGCAGGGAAGAAGCCAATATTCAACCTCAAGGCATTTCTCCGTCAATTGCAGCTTGGAAATGTTCCGTTCATTGTAGTCCAAGAGTTCACGAAATTGCGACACCCAGACGTCCTCACCCAAGACATTCAGAACTGGCCACTTCCTACATCATCAAATGTTTCGATGCAAATTATTTCGAACCATCTTTCCAAGACCTTCGAAGCTCTTCTAGATGAGCACAATGAGCTAAAGGAGCATGCGGACTTTCAGAAAACCCTCCATGATGACGATGACTGTCATAGTGAAGTTGATAGCTGGAGAAATCTGGACGAGGATGACTCTGATGCCAAACGGATCAATTGGAGATTGGTCAATATCGACCTCCTCTATTTCCATTTTCAAGATCTATTCGAAGAAGGCTTGAATTCGAGAACGGAAGGTCATCATAGCGAGACAGGGCTACTACTCAAATTCCTCAGGACCGGATTCCAGAGAAAACAAATACACGCAAAAGAACTTCTGGCCCAAAGCAAAATCAGCAAGGACACAATCACCTACTTGTTCAAGCCAGGAGCTGTCATCGTCTCTCAAGCCACTCCCAGAATCAGAGGCCTGAAGCAGACCAGACTTCTCCATACTTCCTCGTCGGAGTGGCGTCTATCGTGTCAAAGCTGGACATTCGATGGCAAGTTTCACCAAGAGAGAGACATTCTACGGCTTCCGGGCAAGGATCTCAAGGACGGTCCTGTGAACATCACATC
Organism: Lasiodiplodia citricola; assembly: GCA_023089105.1. Taxonomy (NCBI): domain Eukaryota; kingdom Fungi; phylum Ascomycota; class Dothideomycetes; order Botryosphaeriales; family Botryosphaeriaceae; genus Lasiodiplodia; species Lasiodiplodia citricola. Next base: position 272,243 of record JAJNLL010000037.1, read on the forward strand.
CCTGCCTTTCTACCCTCTCCAGTACGCGCAACCCGAAATTGACCAAAAGCTTCTTCAGAGAGGCAAGACGTTTTGGACATTTCGCAAGCCAGTGTACGTTACCTATACTGGTCTAGATATGCGAGGGGATACCGCATACGTGAGTTCCTGTCAATCAAATTCTTTCCATACGACAGCTAATGTAAGCCAGGATCAGGCGAGGTTTTTGATAGACCCAATTACCTGGAAACGCTACAGACAAGCGGAGCTAGCCCTAAAAAAAGATATCCCAATGATCGACACCATCGCGCAAGGCAATGAGTTAGACGAAAGTCTAATGCTTCAGAGTGATCTTCCATCGGCCGAATTTCCATACCTGGTCCCTGAAAAGATCACCGGTTTTAACATGCAGGACAAGAAGTGGGGTAAGAGAGTTCACCACAGATATAGTTGACCTCCTTACTAACTGATTATGCCAAAGTGGACCTCCAAGTGGACAATATATCCAAAGTCAAATGGGACAAGAGATCATTTGATAATTTGGCGATCGCTGAAGAGAACAAGAAAATTATCAAGGCTCTTGTTCTCAACAAGATTGAAAGTGACAAGGCAACCGATGTGGTTCCTGGTAAAGGTAACGGTTTGGTGATCCTACTACATGGAGGACCAGGAACTGGTAAAACCCTGACAGCGGAGAGCGTTGCCGATCTGGCGGAGAAACCACTATATCGGGTCACCTGTGGAGATATCGGCACAGAGCCCCGTAAAGTTGAAGAATATCTGGAGAACGTGTTCTTCCTTGGGAAGATCTGGGACTGTGTGGTTCTCCTGGACGAAGCCGATGTCTTTTTGGAACAACGGTCCCTCTCCGACCTTGCACGAAACGCTTTAGTTTCAGTGTTTTTACGAACGCTCGAGTACTACGATGGTATTCTCATCCTGACGAGTAATCGTGTTGGGACATTCGACGAGGCCTTCAAATCACGGATTCAGCTTGCGCTGCATTACGATTCGCTCAATGGGGAGCAGCGGAAACACATCTGGTATACTTTCATAAAACGTCTCGAAGAGCTCGATGAGCCTATCGAAGCGATGGAAATATATACGAACATGGAAACACTCTCCATGGAGGAGATGAATGGTCGGCAGATACGCAACGCCATCACGACAGCAAGACAGCTTGCACTTTTCGAAGGCAAAAAGCTCAACCTCAGACATCTTCAGGAGTCCATCAAGGTTTCCGGGCAATTTGACGAGTATCTACACGAGCTTCATGGGCCGGACGATAGGAGGATGCAGGATGAGGGAATTCGTTTAGCTCCGAAGAGCGATTCGAAATGAATTCTTGCCAAGGAATTCTCCAGTCTCCGCCTGCCAACCGCTTATACATATCTGGATGATTGGAAGACGAAGATGAGGCTGGAGGGGATTAGCGTAGAGGGTATGTTGCTGCTACTGCTACTTTCTTTATATTGACGGGCATCTGGAACGAATTTCATTGTTATACAATAATGCCGCTGCCATCTGCAAGAGTGAAAACCTATTTTACAGTGACCAGATATTCCTAAAGGGCAGCTTTCCAGCTTCCAGTATCCTATGTCCAAGTATATGGAACACAAGACTGCCGAGTTTCACGCTAGAATTATTGATGCCGTGCTGCCGGAATTCGCCGGTCTATTACCAGGTATTCTGCAGGCTCTGGAGAGCTTCTTGAAACGTTTAAGCAATAGGATTGAGAACAAGGAGATTCCATTCAATGTTTTTTTTTATTAATTCGCACATTTATTGCTGGCGCTATGTAGTTGGAGCAGGGACACGCTGATAGAGACACGCGAGGAAAAGAGGGTCACCGAAACCCCACAACCCTTTTCCGTGAATAGTTCCGTGACAACCCTACCAGGCAGCGCAACATACCCTCCATCCCCAGCCCCATCACTCAACCTCCAGCGTCTCCCCCGTCCGCCTAAACTCAACCCTCGCAAGCGGATTAACCGCAATCTGATCATCAAACTCGACATTCGCCGGCCTCTCGCCCACGCCGGCGGGGAAGCGCCAATCAGACCAAATCAGCAGGAACGCGAACGCGACCTTGGCCTCGTTAGCAGCGAAGAAGCGGCCGGGGCAGGCGTGCGCGCCGTGGCCGAAGCCGAGGTGGTCGGCGCTCGTCGTCACCAGCTGCCAGGCGTTCTCCTGGCCCGGCTGCTGGCGCCGCTTGAGGAAGCGGCGGCCGTCGAAGACGTCCGGGGAGGGGAAGACGGCTGGGTCCGTCCGGCGGTCCGTCGAGCAGATGATTGTGGCGCCGCGGGGCAGGACGGTGCCGTCGGAGAGTTGGACTTTCTTCTTGACTCTGCGGGCGATGGAGGCTGGGGAGATGGGGGGTTTTTGTTAGCGTCGGTTGGACGGGGGAGAAGGAGGGAGGGGGCACACATACTGACTGTGATGGGGTTCACGCGCTGCGACTCCTTCAGGAAGCTGTCCATCAGCTTCATCTTATACAGCGCCGTCTTTTTCCACCCTTCTTCCTGCACCGCGCTCCGGATCTCCGCGCGCAGCGGCTCGACATACTCTGGGTGCGCGCAGACATCAAGGATGGCGTGCGCGAGCAGCATGGCCGTCGTATGCATCGCTGCACCCGTCAGCGCCAGCTGGTAGACGGTAAAGTCATACTTCTCCCCCTTCGCCACGTCGTCAAGCCACCCGATGCTATCAGCCGGCCGCGGGAGCTTCCCGTCCTTTGCGTTCCTCAGCCTCTCTTCTCTCCTTTTCGAAACAACCGGCTCAATGATCCCGTGCGCTTTCGCCGTGCTCTGCCGCAGGACGCGGCTCGCGGGCTGGAAGATGTTGACGAGTGGCCGCAGGATCCACGGCCAGGCGCGCAGCCCGAGGCTGGCGGCGACGACGTGGTGCGTCCACACGCCGGCGACCTCGAGCCAGTCGTCGCGCCGGCACAGCTCTGGGCCGATGAAGACGAGGGTGGCGAGGCGCGAGATGATGTAGAGGCAGTCGGCGTGCAGGTTGGCGGAGCGCCATTCTTGATTGCTGTTGTCAGCTCCAGTCAGAAGGAAGGGGGAGGGGGAAACATGCCTTTTGATTCTCCTAGGCGATCAGAAAGCGCGAGGGAAGCTTCCTGAGACAGTGCACCTGTGATGCTGTCTGTTTCGAGTATTGCGGTTGGCAAGGATATCAGACGCGAGGAATGGTTGCGAAGTCTTACTCAGAGATTGGGTGAGCTTTGTTCTGATGGTGTCGGCCAGGAGAGGCGTCCGAAACGCCTTGAAGGCCTCGAATCCAGTCATGTGTCCGAAGAACTCCTAGAAGTGTGTCAGCCATAGTGGCGGAGAGAGATGATGCGCTTACATCCGAAATATGCTCGCCCAGGTGCAAGTCAGGGTGGTTGCGAATCTCATCCACATAACGGTTGGGCAAAACAATTTTTGGGCCAGTCGACGTAACAATCTGGAAGGGGCCAGAAAACTAGGAGTCCGATGAGAGAAATTTTCTGGTGACACTGTATATCCAAACGAACCTTTTGAATGCCCTCTTCTATGATTTTCCGTGCATTTTGTCTGAAGTTTGCTTTGGTTTTGTGGAGCCAGAAGTCGTTTTGTATTTTGCCAACAATGGGAAATCCTGGATACGGCGCGTCTGACCGGAAGAGAAAGGAGGCTAAAGCAAGAAGAACAATGACGATGGGTACTTTTACCCAATAAGGGTCGATGTCGATAGTAGCGGCCATTCTAACAATATAGATTTGCTTAATGTTGAGATATCTTTTTGGTGCGAACTAGTCCAATAAATATATATATCCCTTAACCCTTTGCCTTCGGTTTGGAGTAGCTTCCTTCTCCGAGTAGTACATAGTAGGCCACCACGGCCCGGACTCGGATAGCCGCCGGACCGGCCGTGTTCCTCGTATTTGAAAAGTAGCGGGAAGAAAAACGGGCTACATAATCTTTATACAGCTATCTAAGAGGTGGGGCCGACGAGATAGTTCAACATTATAGAATAAGACTCTGAATTGGGGAGGCTTGTTTAGCGATCTATGTGGGGCCGACCCGAAATACCCCCTGTCATGTTGCCTCAGAAGCTCTTCTAAGGCAACTTGTCCCGTAAGTCGGATCTACGGATCGATGATTCGCCGAAAAAGTAGAGAAAAGCCAATTACGACTTCTAGATTCGTGGATCGGGAAACCTTTCATTGATTACCCGATATAATACATCCTACAATGCACATTTCATTAGATGGTCAAGCATAACTTTGTTGCGGGACGCAGAGAAGCTTTTTATACGAGGTATACTACCCGAGAGTCGGCTTCTATCCCCGCCTTTGTATTTCAGACCTGAGGAACAGGCGAGCACCAGAGCTTTAAAAGCGAGGTTTGATCGTAAAGGCCTGAACTCCAACTTTGCTCTAGAGTCCTCCATGGCCTCATTTTCAAAGTGAAGATTGTCTGTGAGGGTACTACTCATGCGGCTGCTACTCCTCTTCACAATGCTTTTCGTACTTGTGTACGATATAGTCGTGAAAAAACATTGAGATATCTGAGGCAGCGAAAGCTTTATTATGCCATCTCAAATTTCCCTTCTGAAAAGAATGTCTTGTACGAGCTTATTAAGTTACTTTCGTCTCCATCCGCCTACCTCTACTTATATACAACAGGTTCTCGAAAGCATCGCTCGCTACAAACTTTTTCTTCTTTTACAAAAGGGGAAATTTTCAAAAGCAAAAAAGATAGAAGATCCTTCCGGCATCTTAACCGAAATGCAACGCAAGCCCTTCTATCCCGTTCGAATTCCGCAACGGTCGAGAGGAGGGAAAGATCGTGCGTGTGAGACGAAAGCTCGAGAAAGAAGGGAGGGAGAAGTGCAAGATGGGACCGTACGGTGCGGTACGGTAGGTAGTACGAACGTCGACGATAATAGCGAATCTCAGCTGCTCGACCATCCTTTCTCCCTCCAAGCTCTTTCGCCAACTTTGTGTGTCACAACCTCTACGTCTCGTCCCCTCCCCTCTCGCGCGTGCGGCCCGTGTAAAGTAATAAAATTCGGAGAAATCGCATTCAAAAAGAACCAAAGCGGAGAAGCAGTCAGTGTACTGGACTATTATAAGTCAACTCACAGCGCGCGCGTGCTCTTTCGTCGAACAAGCGCGCGCTGTGAGCCAGTCCGAAGGGGTGAAGGGGATCGAGATGAGCTAGCTCGAAGAGGGAAGGTCCGTTTTTTGCTGCAGAGCTACGGTTTCCCCTCAAAGTAGCCAGCATCTTCGCTTTCCCCATCACCCCTCGTTATCTCATCAGCTCTCTCCCTCTGGTGTCGTTTTGTAAGTTGTAGTTTGTTTGTGAATCTTCTTTCGGTCTTGAGCCAGTCCGAAGGTTTGGTTGGATTTTTGTCGGAAAGAAAGAATCGTCGTCCTTTTGCATTGTTCAAATTTTTGGTTTTTTATGTTTGACTTTTTGGTTTGTCGAAGAGCAAAAAGCTGCTGATGGTCTCCGGGACCAGTAAAACTGTGTTTGCTGTTGGGTTCTCTGCTCTGCATGCCAGACAGAAGTTCTAGTCGACCGTCCTCACCCATAGGAGATGGTCATACTCGTTCTTCTGTTTCTGCTGCCTCTCCAATTCCGAGGGCCTATCGTCAAGAAGTACGATGTTACCAGAGGTTCTTTGTAAGTAGCAGAGAAGAAAAACAAAGGAACATGGGATGGATGATGTGAACCAAAGCCAGCATACTCACCACACCGGCCCGGAATGATTGCTACCGTGGTTGGCCTGGCCTCCGTGGTTCTGTTGGCGGGAAAAGCCCCCCTGTTGTCCGCTCTTCTTCGCTGGCGCAGCCTTCTTCGTGCTCGGACCCCAGTCATCCGCGAAATCCACAGGCTCGTCGGCCAGGACCGGATTATCGACGCCCGGCGGCGCGCTTCCCCAGTCGTCGTCAAAGCTGACAGTCTCGGCCGTCTCGGCGAACGTCATGCCGGCGCCGTCGGGCGGGTTGCCCCAGTCATCGTCCATCAGGTTGGTCTCAGGTTCCGGATGCTGTTGTTGCTGCGGGGCCGGCGACTGACTACTGCTGGCGTCGTTCGAGGAAGAACCGCCTCCATTGGCTTGGGCGGCAGCGGTGGTGGTGTCGACGAGGGGTGCCTTGGTGGTGGTGGCCTGCTCTTGTTGCTTCGAGGCGCCGGCGCCGGCGTTCTGCACAACGCTATCGAGGCGGCCGTCGCGGGCCTTGGGCGAGAAGATGCTGCTGACGGCGTTGTTGTCGCCGTCGTCGGCGCCGAGATCGAGGATCTCCTTTTCCGGCTGTGGCGCGATGCTATCGGAATCGCTGTCAATGTCGCTGCGGTCGACTTGGCTGGATTTCCAGACGGTTGCGTTGGGGTTCCAGCTGGAGATGGCCGGCTTCCAGGCGCTGTTGTTCAGGTCGAAGCTTGAAGTGGTGGCAGTAGCGGTCGTAGTGTCGGGCTTCCACACGGCTGCCGTCGGCTTCCAGCTCCTGGTGGCAGGTTCAGGATTCCAGTCCGCCGCATCGGGATTCCACGCTGCTGACTCCGGGTGCCATTCCGGCGCCTCAGGCTTGATGTCGCTGGCTACAGAAGGGGCTGACTTCGGTACGGCTTCCGGCACTGCATCGCCCATGGTGACACTAGATGCGTCGTCCGGCTCGCGTTCTGCTATGTCGATGGCGGGAACCCACTCAGCAACCTTGGGATCCAGGTTGTGTGCACGGTAGTCGTTCTTGAACTTGCAGGGGTACAGGCCGCGGCAGCCCGGGCGCTGGCAGACGTGACCGTTGTAGCAATCCGACTTGCGGCAAGCGCCTTGCTTCGGGCACGGGTAGCCTTGCACGATGACTTTCAGCACGTGGAAAAGCTCCGGGCTGAGCGGGTTGTGGTCGTATTCGCAGTCCATACCAGCAGCAAGAGAGGGGCAGTGACCGCGGAGCTGATACTCGTTGCAGGGCTTCCTCCCAGGCTCCTTGGCCATGGCATTGTACGCGGAATATTCTTCGGCCGTGGGGCGCGGGAGGTAGAAGTCCAGTCGGTCACCGTACTTGTTGACGGGAATCATACCTTCGGTCTCGGGAGTCGGGCGAGGAAGGTCTGCGGCGGTGGTGAAGGCGCCGTTGAACTTCTTTGGCTGAGGCTTTTCAGGAGGAGGCATCGAGTCCTTCGTCTTGGGCGACCCCGGAGTATCCGAGGCCCACTTGCTACAGAGAGCCTCAGCCGGATGTGGCTTGATCTCTTCCTGATGGCGAGATCCCATGCTAAGTTCAGAAATTGAGCCCGGCTTCTGGGAACGAGAAGGCAGACTTTTATTCGAGATGGATCCGTTCCTAGAGTTTTGCTGAAGACCATTACCCCAATCCTCGACAAAGCCGGCAGTCGAAGGCCTCGAGTTCTCCCTCCAGTCATCGGTAAACCTGGACTGGATGAGGGAGCCCTGCCTCGGTTTGGGAACCTTGCCCCAGTCATCGGCAAAGCTGGCTGGCTTCTTGGAGCTGGCGCCCCAATCATCCCCATAGGCTGGTTCGGGGGCATTATTCCCCCAATCGTCGGAGAAGGCATTGCCGTCCCTCCAGTTTTCCTTGGTCTTCGTCTTGATCTGAGGCACTTGGGGGGTGTCGGAACCCTTCGGGGGATGGCTGAATTTGCAGCCTTTGCCAAACTTGCATATTCCCTTGCGCACGAACATGGCGCACGGCTTGGGAGCATTCAGATCGGTGTAGTCCTCGCTATCGTTCCTAGAACTCGCGCCGTTAAGTCTGGACAAGTCATTGCGCTCCTCGACGACAGGTTTGACGGGTTCTGGCTGAGACATGGCTTGCTTGGTGGCGGCACCCTTGATGGTAGTGTTGCCGGGGGTTTGAGCCGGAAATGGGACATCACGGAAGACTGATGCGAATTTCTCGATGGGAAGGCCGAGAGAACGATACTCTGACTGGTCAGCAGGGGACTTGACGAGGGTGATCTTATCAGCTTTTCCCAAGTAGGGGCTGAGAAGAGGGATGTAGCGGGTGTCGTGGCAGCCAGCAAAAAATATGTGCTTGCATTGGCCGCTCTCGGCAAAAAGGCGGAAGGTTTCTGGACAAAGGTTAGCTGTGATTCGTTGTCGAGGGTTGTACAAACGGCGAACCTTCAACCTTGGTGAAGACAGCACCATTGGCCTCTCCAGCATCAACATAATCGAAGTGATCCTTGGCACCTGTGAAGGCGGCAGCAATGGGGGCAATGGAGCGAGCATGGGCGCCAACGAGACCGTGGTGGCTCAGAACACGGGAGATGGAAGCAAAGTTGCTGTAGATGCGGACAACCAGGCGGCAGTGGTCAAGATGGCCCAGCTTCCGCAGACGCTCGCGGATCTCGGTGCTCATGAGCTGGGCAGCACTAACGCCTCCCTCGCGGTTGTTCTTGATCAGATGGTCTTTAAAGGTGTAGCCATCGCCGTCGACGAGCACCAAGACGAAAGGATTCTTCTCTTGGCCGCGAGCTTGGCGCTTGTACTTCTCGCGATTCTCCTTCTCCTCTTCGTAGTCGCTGCGGAGCATGCGGTAGTCCTCAACTAGGCTCTCATACTTACGGAGGATTTCTTGCAGAGTCTCGTAGTACTGGCCGTTCATCATACGGAACGACTGGAGCTGAGACTCGCAGGCGTCCAATTGAGCGTCTCCAAGCATCTTGACTGAGCTGCGGCGGAAATAGATAGTGATTTGATACGAATGCAGGTCAAGGTGGGCGTATCAAACGCGTGACAAAATTTCAGCAGCGCAGCGGCGGAGAATGCGGAGCCGAAGATGAACTGTCGGTGGGTGTAGATGTCAGTGATGACGAGCAACTGGAGCGGGCTACGACATGAGCAAGAGTTGCCCAGCAGCAGGACCGGAGCTTGGGATGTAAAAACGTTGGCGAGGAATGTGGATCGGAGGAGAAATAACGTGCGGGGCTTGGCGCGCGTCGTCTCCGCGTCGTCTCCGCGTCGCACCGTCACGCTAGTCGCGTTTCCTCTACAACCCAAGCAAGGGCCGTTGGCGATGATAACAACTATGATTCGTGATATCCTGTGTAACGTCGAGCACGGCAGCGAATCAAGTCGTCGGAGCCGTCCAGTAGTAGCGACAGCCGATCAGCCTGCGCGCCGTCGAATTTTGCACGACCTTGCTATACGATGGCAATATTTCTTTTGCGGACTGCACCCGGATAATTTTTATGGTTTGAGGCCTGAAACTTTTTCGCCAGAAAGGCCTAGCGTATCGAGACTGCCAGGTGCCGACCTTGCGGCAAAACCGCGGGCCGCCGGAGCGATGAGGCAATCACCGCCATAGCTCCACGTCCGAACGCTCTCCAACTCCCACACCTTCACACTTCTCTCACCACGCCATGTCTGGAGGCTGGAACACCATCGAGTCCGACGCGGTTTGTGCGCTGCCTTTCCATGCCTCTCCGCCGCTGTCGCTGACCCTCCGCGCGCCCAGGGTGTCTTCACCTACCTGCTGCAGAACCTCGGCACCAAAGACGTGCAGTTTGAGGAGCTGATTGCCCTCGACTCCGACTACCTGCGCCAGCTTAGCCCCGTCTACGGCGTCATCTTCCTCTTCAAATATCCCACCGACGAGAAGCCCTCGGCCACGCCCCGCGATGGCACCTTCGACCACGATGCCGCCGAAAACATCTTCTTCGCCGCCCAGACCATTCAGAACGCCTGCGGCACCCAAGCCCTACTGTCGGTGCTCCTGAACAAGGACGGCGAGATAGACATCGGCCCGCAGCTGCGCGAGTTCAAGGACTTCACCACCGCCTTCCCTTCTGACGTACGTATCCACGCCCCGCGTCTCTCCCGGCGCCGTCACTAACGCGCGCGCTCCCCTCAGCTCCGCGGCGAAGCCCTCTCCAACTCAGACCTGATCCGCGAAACGCACAACTCGTTCGCGCGCTCCTCGCCCTTCGTCGACGAGACGCAGCGCGCCGCGACGGGCGACGACGACGTCTACCACTTCGTCGCCTACACGCCCGTCAACGGCGTGCTCTACGAGCTCGACGGCCTGCAGCCCGCCCCCATCTCGCACGGCCCCTGCTCCGCCGACGAGTTCCCCGACAAGGTCATCCCCGTCCTCCAGCGCCGCATCGAGCGCTACCCTCAGACCGAGATCCGCTTCAATTTGCTGGCCATGGTGCGCGACCTGCGCATCCGCGCGCGCGAGATTGGCGACCACGAGTGGCTGCAGCGCGAGCAGCAGAAGCGCCAAGGCTGGATGTGGGAGAATTCGCTGCGTAGGCATAACTTTGTGGGCTTCGTGGGTGAGCTGGTCAAGGGCGTGACGAAGGCGAAGGTGAAGGAGGGCAAGTACGACCAATGGGTCGATGAGGCGAAGGCGAAGACGAGGCAGCGCGTTGCGGACCGCGCTAAGAAGGGCGTTGCGGCGGATGAGATGGATGTTTAGTGCATGCCTCTTTCTGGCTGAGAGGGAGAGATTTGGTGCGTGGGACTGCTGCTGCTGTACTATCTTGCATTAGCGGGCGTCTGGAAGGAGTCGTCCTGGTTATACAATGATATCACTGCCATCTGTGGGAAGGAAGAAGTTGTCAAGCGTTTCTGGTGCAATAACGCGGAGGTAGCGGAGGAAAGCCCTGCTTGAACAGTGACCAATGTGAGTATTCCATAGGCTTATAATAAAGATGCGTAGAAGAATCCATGGATCCGCAGCAGGTGGCTAACTAAAAACCCGCAAACAGCAAATAGGATGAGATTGAATAGCCAGAATCCACTTAATCTTCCATTGGGCAAGTTTCGTATTTTTTTTTTTTTTTTTTGAGTAGGCTATTGTGCATGCAAAGCGTTTCCATTGCCAGCGGCAGCTTCATGTTTTCGGTCACGAGATGCTTACGTAGGAACGTTCTACTCCATCGCAACATGCTACCTTTCCGCATAAGCGTAGCTCAACCAAGCATAGAAACTTCCCGTCCGCGGCTCAGCCCGTTACCCCTCACCTTTATCTCAAATCGGCTCAAGGTGGATTCTTGATCCGCGTTTCCACCTCCATCAACACGCATCCTCGCGGATACCGTCGGGTCCTCGCAAGACTTATAATTCTGGCATTATGACCTACCGGAGAGGAGAAGTACAACCCAGACCCGTTCAAAGTGAACGACAGACCACACTTTCCCCACATTGCACGAAACGGCTCTGCGACGGTTCCTGTCACCCATCCGGCTACCATCTCAGACCCAGGCCTGTTCAACCAGCCACCTCCATTCTATTCCTCAAAGAGTATCAATTTCCACACATCAAAGAAACCCTGAATGGGTTCTGCAAAGTCAGCGAGGACGTATTCTCCGCCGACCCGCAGCGGGACCCCGATTCCATCCCACGTCATCCTCCTCGGTCCTCGACATCGACACTCTCGGGCGTAAACGGCGATTCCTTCTCCATCGCCAGCTCTTACGATATCTACGATTATCAGGTCGTTCACCTAAATCCGGACGGATTGAGCTCGGTTTTGTCCGACGATACGTCAGCTTGCACCCCGACTTCAATTAACGATGTTTCGGTTCCTTCAAAACGTGGCCGGAGCGATGCGCATTTGTACCGCAGCCAGGTCCCTGAACGAAGTCTAAATTCTCGAGTCCTCAGATGGCTAGACCGGGTTCAGACGGGAGATGGGAGATCGTACAAACACCTTCCGGGGCGGAGATGCCCTTCAGAGGACTCGTCTGGGCAAGAATTGAGAAGCTCTAAGCGAAGAAGAGTAGCTTCGGCGTTGCGAGCTATGGAATGAAAGCCCACGGCTTGTTAATTTCCGTTCGTATAGCTGTCAAAATACTTATTAATAGATAGACACGATGATCCATAAGCTATCTACAGAGAAGCATAAAATATATCCGCTCGGGTAGCTAATAGAGAGCAAACAGCAAACGCAGAGAGGCGAATATCATGGAATCTTCCTGATACTTCGCCACTTATTTCGGTTCCTCAGAGTAGACAAGGTGTTGGAAACCTGGGGTTTGTAACGGAGGCGAATTCCCGTAACGCTTTTATGGCTGTGTAACAAAGGATATTTTATGCCGAATCTTCTTCCGAGTTTGAACTAAGGGTGATGAATTCTCACAGCAAACCCAGCAAACCCTGTATGTCAGCCTTCAACAACTTGATTGGACTTTAAAAACTGTTGGGAAATTGCTCTTCACCCCACGCTCAACTTCATGCGGATTGCAGCTTGATGACGTGGCCTAGCCGTTCTTCTGAAGCTCATTTGGCTACATCCATCAGCCTTGTATGTTGCAATTCTGGAAGATGTACCATAACACTATCTCAAAAGAACCGACATTACCGCTGCCTCAAATTCGAGACCACCCGAGTAAAGTATGAAAAAATTAAAATATTTTCGCACGTCGGGCCTCTGATTCTCTGACCAAAGATCAATATTTGGACGGGAGCCTTTGGATACGTCCATAGCAGAGCCTTGCCATCCCTCAGTGGTGCGACCAATGAAGAGCCTCTAGTATATGCAGCGATGCGCTATTAAATTCATTCGATCTACTACTGTGTTGTCGATGCGAAGGTCATCGATTTGTACTTGCTGCACGCGATCGGGCTCCTTGGCCAAATAATATGAGACGTGACGCGGCTTGCGGCCCGTTCCGTACTCCGGCTGTCGGCGACCCCTACTTCGAGTGACATCGCCGTGGGATCTGCTTACCCGCTCCACTGGGACAACAAGTATGACATACTCTGACGTCCTAGGCTTAGGGGTGTCCGCGTCAGGTAAGGCTTATCAAAGAACTGTGCATCGGGGCGGCACGCGCGCCATCGACGATCGAGACCTCGACGAGATTATCATTTGGCTGAACCCCGCTCGAGTATGCATCTTTGACACTTCCGAGACAGAGGCTGCATGGCGAGCCGTAGTCGTGCGATCTGCGGGACGATCCGGTCCGTTGGCGCGCGTGGCGTCTGCATGGATTGAGGACCATGCAGATGCATTCCACTAAACAATAACAGTTCAAGAGGATATTTACGGATCAGCTCCCTATCAGAACTCTCCTGGTAACTACCCCACCTTCCAGTCAACCGCACGAATGAGACCACCTCGACAGTGGCTAGCTGAACGAAAGCGGGGTAATATCTGTTCGTTCTCAGATATACATCTAAAAAAGTAGACCGCAGATTTGCCTTTGTATTGCTCTTGAATATGGTGTGTTACTATGCTGCAGGAGAGCTATCCGTGGCGTTAGTTGCGCCAACTCGAACTCGCTCTCGAGTCAATTCCTGTCTTTCTTTCATTACATCATGCTTGTCTGGTCGAAAGAAAATGACTATATATCGCTACCAGTGTGAGCAAGAAAACGCCACTACTGGCTCGCAACGTGCGTATGTCGTCTCGAGCCGGACCCCTGCCCTAAAGCGGCAGCGGCAGCAACAACTATCCACTCCCAGGAATCACACTTTCAAGCAGGTATGACTATGGCTGTGAGATTCTGATGCATAGAAAAGCAAATCATCATTTTCTATTAGCTGCGAGGGGGTGCTGTAGCAACTATTCCCGTCCCAGCGTCGTCAGCGTCCATGCAGTGTGGAGAAATGGCCTCCTGCATCTTCATTCACATGGAAGAACATGACCTGTCAGATAGTGAACCACTTCTGCCGCCGCTCGACTTGCCCTTCATCTGCCACTTAGCAGTTCTTATGTCTTGCGTGGCTTAATGCGTGTAAGCATTGGAGCTTTCAGGTCAATGCAACTGAGTCAAACCAGGTAAGCAATGCAAGCCACTTGCTAATATCTCAGCATCATAGATGCAGACGTTTCATTTCCTCGCAAGCTAATCATATTCGATAACATAGCATGTAATGCATTCAGTTGTCCGCTAACGCGGAATGATTCCTTGGAAGAAAATTGTATCATATCATTTCCCGAAATATTTAAACTCCTCAAGAATCCCTCAGAAGCTTGACTACTCACACTCTTTCGCAAATGAGGCCAAGTCCGTCTTGGTAAACCCTTCGCCAAAAGTGTGCTTTGCTTCGTTGCGGGGAGCTCCGCTCTCAACATGTCGTTATCCAGTTTCGATGGCCGACACTCGTACACACCGTTGTCTTTGTAAGGCTCTCTCCTATGGATTTGACAATTTGTGCTCTAACATTAAAGGCACTATAGGAAGTATGGGAGCCTCGATTCTTTCTCCGACTCTTCCGACAGAACTTCATGGCCAAGCCCCAGGTGCTACCGGAATGACTTGCAAGACCCACACTCTTCTAAAGTGTACTATTGCGCAAAGTGCGATGAGTTGTTTTGTATGGATTGTTGGAACAATGAGCGGCAGCACAGCAGGCAATCCCATGAACAGACTCTTCCGGATGATGCGATCACAGTTTACAAGACTCTTGGCATCAATCCCTCCGACAAGGAAATGCTGGCGGGTGTTATAGAGAACCTCTCTGTAGGGAAGGATGACATCTCTGATGGAGACAATATGTGGTTTGGGGTGAGTCGAAATCAAGATGGGGATTGTCTGTTGAGTGAAGGGCTGGCCTACGAAGAGTTGATGTTGGGGAATCACAAGATGCCCTTTGGAGCCACTTATCCGGGGATAGTATCTTTCGTTGGTGAAACGGGTAAGTTCTACAATCCTAAATTACTAAGTTACCGACTCAAGTGTATTCTTTTAGGTGCGGGAAAAAGCGCTCTCATCAATCTCCTGATCAAGGTGAGTTACATATAAGTCCACGTGCTATTCAAAAACTGTTCGCTTGTTCGCCTCTTGGTCTGAAACGAAACTAGTTCTCGAGATCTCGCTACAGGAATTCGTTTTCTTGTCCCGTCGTTGACACTGAGAATGAATTTGCTTCAACATCTTCCAATGTTCACCTCTACGCAGATCCGGACACATATTTTACCCCAAATCCAATACTCTACGCTGATTGCGAAGGGATGGGTGGAGACGAGATCCCCACTGAGATTCCTCGAAAGAAATCCTCGGAGCACGATGAGCAATCCAACGCTCAACAACATCCTGTCCGATTCAATAGAAGGAAGGTCGATTGGGGTGAACAGACAGAGAAAGGCCACCTGATGACAAGGCAATACATGGCAGAAACGCTTTTCCCCCGCCTACTTTACGTCTTCTCGGATGTTGTCATCTACATGCCGTTGAACATAAGGTAATGTAGAACCACTTACAGTCAGAGTCCGTTAAACTAACTACGAATACTTGTCTCCTGAGCAGAGGCAAAGAGGATATGCTTGTGCGCCTAATCGAATGGGCCCACATTGCAACAAAGCAGTCATACAACAAACCAACCCTACCCCACCTTATCATTGCTCGCAGAAAGATCAGCAGCAACAGGAAATCGAGAACCTACGATGTGGACGAGGCCACAGAACAACTGCTTGCGATGTTTGATATCCAAGGGATGCCGAAGTTGAGAAAGTACATTGATTACTGGGAGCAGAAAGATGACCAGACAGCTGTGGGGAAGACAAAAGTCGACTCAGCCGAAAAGCTTCTGAAGTTTTACTATGCATCCGTCAGCTTCGTAAACTTCCCAGATCAAGATGAGCCAACAAAGATGCATCATCAAACCGACATCCTCTACCAGCAAATTACCGAGAAACGCAAAAAGTCGCAGGAATACAGAGAAAAGGTATGGATGAAAGTGAATGCTGTAGCTTTTCCATTGTACGTTCGAAAAGCTTTCACACAGTTTGCTTCACATTCCCAGGAGCCATTCGACTTCTATGAGGCTTGGTTTCAGCTTCATCCCGTTTCCTTCGACTTCCACGGGGCAATTTTCACCCTTGCAAAGCAGGTTCGAGACCTTGGAAAGCACGATGGCATGGAATTATGGAAGGCAATCAGCCCTTTCGTTGCTTCATGCCTTCTGCTTAACTGCGTGAGAAACAAGTTCCCTGGTGGTATGCAAATCATTCCTTTGAAGCCGTAACAGTCACTAATGAAGGACTAAAAGCGAACGATCCAGACCGAATACTGGAAACCCTTGGTCCCCAATGCGAGTCTGCTGCCAAGGACTATTGGTGTAAATACTGGCCTTGTAGGTACCAGAAAAAAGGATGGGGTGAATGTGTTGTCGGCCCAGTTCCACATCACCATCACCAGACCCGAACTCATGGAGACGTCGTGGATGGAAGTCATGACGCAAGTCACAACGTGACGCAGCTTCAAGAAGAATTCAAGAGTGCTCTCAAGCAGGAGCTAGGCCGTTTGGAGTGTGAAATTGAGCCTTCTGACGATGCGACTAAAAACCTGCAGATGTTCTCAAAGATTCACCGGGAAAACACTGGGTCATTCTATCAGAGTTTACGGGACGTCAGTAAGCTTCTGAGCTACAGAACATGCCTCTCATGTTTGAATGGAGTCCCAGAGCATTGTCTACCTTGCGGCCACGTCATATGCGGTGCCTGCGTCACCGAATCGGGAAGAGCTATGGATGGTGGTTTCGTTGAACTCGAGAGCTGCCCACTTACGGATCATGATGCGAAACTGTGGGACAAGTCCTGGATCGGCACCATAAAACCTAATCAGGCAGGCTTGCGCATCATGACATTGGACGGGTAAGAATATACGTACACGGGAGCTAGAATCTGCGTAGTATTTTGGCTAATAAGATGTTAGAGGTGGAATTAAAGGCATTGTGGAGATGGAGATCTTGAAACTGATACAAGACAAAGTCGGGGGCATCCCTGTAAGGGAGTTTTTTGATTTGATTGTTGGCACAAGGTGAGTTAAGAGTCCTTGACGTTCTGCCTCAATGTTTAGCAAAAATTCAAGTACTTCTGCTAACCCAGGTCGGGTCAATTAGTGCGGGTGGCATTATAGCCTGTGGGCTTGGCCCAGCAGAGCTAAGCGTTTCAGACTGTGCCAGGAATTTTGAGGTACTTTCGTCTAGTGCCTTTTCAAGATCTGCATCATCAAACATCCCAGTAATTGGGGAGTGGCTCGAATGGTTTGCCTCTCTGCTCAACCACGGGCAGTACAAGACTGAGCCTCTTGAGAGAGCCCTCAAACAAGCCTTTCCAGAACGCCTCAACCTATTTGGAGGTTCTTCGAAATTTCGGAAGGTACCTGTCAAGATTGCTGTTACTGCAACAACGTCGCAAAGCCGGGTTGTCGTTCTAAGCAACTACAATCGGAAAGCCCCAAAGCGCTGTAAGTAATACGTTTATTCTCGGGTTCAATCCTCTTACTACTGTCATTATGTCCTTGCTACAATGGATTCTTGGAGTCCCTGCGGTTTGCGTCGTGATTTGCCCAAGAATACATACTGATTTGTACAAAGCCTTCTATGATTTCTACCAACCCATTCCCAAGAAGGAAATGAGATTGTGGGAAGCGTAAGACCTACAACATCCCAGTCTCACCACGTTGTTTGACTGACTTCTCGCGAAGAGCAAGGGCCACGTCCGCCGCCCCAACCTTTTTCACCCCGTTCCCTCATTCGCGTTCTGGAAAAGTCTACCTAGATGGTGGCCTATACCACAACAACCCAGTCAAGATTGCAGAGGCTGAAAGCAAGGCAATATGGCCAGAAAGTAAGCATATACACCCGGACATTTTTTTGTCTATTGGGACAGGATTCCACGAGAATGAATTGGGAGCAGCGAACACGACACTCGGTCTCGAAGAGCTTGCTACAGCAGATGACCCTGAAACTGTGTGGCATGCCAAACGAGGAGGCTACCTTCGGTTTCTGGCCTCTATCGCCTATCGGAAAGTCGTCAATGGTCTCAATTGCGAGCAAATCTGGCATGAGTGGTTGGAAACGAGAGCACCAACTCCCCAAAATGAATATCGCTACCGCCGAATAACAGCCGAGTTTGACCATCCTATTGAAATGGATGACCCCAAAGGCATCGAAGCATGTCGCACTGCGGTCGCGAATATACCAAAGCGCGAAGAGCTGATTCGTGGAATTGCTCATCAAATGATAGCTTCTTGTTTCTTCCTCTGGTTTGGCCAGGAGCACGTTGTCAAGCACTATGATGGAAAGTTCTCATTCCAAGGTAAGATATAATCTCGTCATGGTAGCAGACACTGTCCTCTAATCTGAAAAGGTACCCTCCAATGCCGTCTACTTCCGGAGAGCGTCAAAAGGCTTGGACAACATTTGAGAAGCTTAGATCAAGAGTCCTTCCAACCACACTTTCTTGTCAAGGAGGTGCATGAAGAAAGCCTGAAAACAAAAAGGATAATCTCCCGAGAAGTTACCGATGCGATGATTAACGACGGAACCTTCAGCATGGGTCTAGATATCTCAGTCTCCAGCCTGCTCGCTGAAACTGACATCCTGTTAGTGCTGCATGCAGGAGAAGAGACAGTTGAAGACGCATTTCACCTTAGCGGTTTCCCAAGAAAGCTGCAAGATGACTACTCAGGTAAGCTCCCATACTTGAAAAGAAAAGAAGAGAGAATACCTAAGCCCCACCCCCACTCTGCCATCACCCTGGAGTGAGCCATGGCTAACGCTATATCACCTTTAAAGTGGAGTTTGTTAGGATGACACACCGGCCTCCTCTCCGTGCATTGATGCATTTCTTTCAACGGAATTTGCTCCTTCTCCCGTTCTAATCAGTTCAGTGCGGAGTAGTGTGATTGTGTTGCAGACAGTACAGGTAGACAGCTTAGTCATCGGCAGAGGATAAGGACTCGCCCACCGGCGACTCTCCCTTGCTAAAGAACACGCAATTCGCACTCATTTCACGGTCATTGCCATATGAGACAGATTGATTCTCGAAATTCATTGCTGTTCACTACTTTTACCGCGTGTAATTGCCGTATCTTGTTACTTTTTTTGGTGGTAGGTATCTATCTCAGTAAATTCGGTCTTTATCGAACACCAAACATTAGAGTACCCCCGACTTATGTATGCGCCATAACTAATCCTGGGAGTGCCGATGGCCCCTTACATAGATAGAAATAGTAAAAACAGAGGTATATATATTGAAATCAGACGTATTTTATACAATTAAGTGTCAGCTAATATGAGGCTATTAACTAAGTACTGAAATCAGTACCGCGTCGATCTATTCTCTAGTTCCACATTAAGAAGTGCGTATGGGAGCAGTCGTAGCATGGATCAATTTGATGAGGCAGCTGTTGGATGATCTCCTGCAGAAGCACCCTTTACAACCCCATTAGCAGCTACAGAATTGGCTGTGGCAAATCTTAGCAATATGATAATTCAGCAACGACATCGTAGGCTCTGCACTCCCACAACTGGCTATGTTTGTGCTTAGCTGCAGGCGATGCAACCTGTCCGCGGCGCTCAAAGCTCAGCCCACAGCCACCTGTTGTAGCGAACTGCTAGGGTCAGAATTGTCACAAGGGATTCTGAGTTGTTCTAGTGCTATAATAGGTCGAAGTCGAGGGTCTGTGCTCCTCTTCAAGGCTTTGATGAGCCCAGTCTTCCGTCAAAAAGCAGCTGCTCTGTAGCTTTCAGCCGCAAAGTGCTATGAAGATTCGTCGGCGTAAGAATAGAGTGGCCGACTTGCATAAATCCTTGCTGCAGCTACCTTTTCTGCTTCACTGAGGCTGATGGTGCTGAGCAGATTTGCGGTTATTTATTTTTCAGCTGCTGCTGAACCCTGCACCTACCACCGAAGCTGATAGAAGCTCCTATATAAGGCTGACAACATGCTAGGCGAAGCGCCAAAGTGCGCCCCAATTGGCAGTGAGTGCACTAATTCACATGTTTCGTATGGTCGAATTGTAAAATCCCTCGTCGATGGCGAGCGGCTGGCTGGCTGTGAAGGCGTTCTAGACCGGTGGGTGGCGCCGAATCAGGCAAGACCGGGCGCGGGCGGCCTCAAGCAGGCATTAGGTCAAGGGCTGACGGCTGGGCCAAGCATGTTATGCGACCATCAGCAAGACCCTATCATGAAGATAGGCTTCCTGGGTCGAGTCTTCAGCTCACGCATTCGAGTGGCGATTTTCTCTCCTCAGTGACCCAGCAGGCAGAAGCACCTATGTTTGTGGAAGTAACCATACTCAGCCTTTGAGGCTGGTGGGATTGACCCGTTATCAAGATTATAAAAGACCATTCAGAGCATTTGCTTGAGTCTTCAGGCCCAATTCTTTATTCATTTTCAGTGAAAGCCTCTGCTACACTCCGTCACAGTTATGGCAGCTGCGGAAGTCGACGAAGACTTCCAGAGAATGTGGGATGAAACCGCTGCTGAGTATATGACCGTAACCGGGCGAGATATTAGGGAGAATGTGTCTTTAGAAGCTGAGAATCTTCTAGCGAACATCAAAGAGGACAAAGTGGATGACGAGGAAAAGCAGAAATGGAAGAAAGCCAAGGAGTACCTCCGCAACAGTTTGAAATGTGTTTTGACACTGGGCTCGATTGCCGCCCAAGGTGTATCAATGGTTAGTGTAATGCTGAGCCTTCCGCGACTGAGGTCAACTAACAGTAGACGCAGGCGTTCGGGCCAGCACAGTTGTGCTTCAACGCAGCTTCTTTCCTCATCGACACGGCGCAAAATTACGACAAGATCTTCTCAGGGCTCGGCGATCTGTTCGAGAAGATTCATGGCTTCCTACTCCGCTTTGAAGTGCATGCCAGGCCGAAGGCAATCGGCGTGAAGATCGACAGCCACCTCAAACTCATTATCCACAAGCTCCTCCGCAAATTTGTCGATATCTGCGCTCTCTCCGTCAAGCTCGCTTCGACGAAAGGAAAGATTCGGGCTGCACTATCAGCATTTGCCTTCGGGAGCGATCAGGGAGTGAGCGCTGCGATGGCTAGTCTCCAATTTCTAGTCGAAGAGGAGACGAGAATGGCTATAGCGTTGACTCTGGAGGAGACCCAGAACAGCGGAGCGAGGACGGCAGCCGGAATCACCGAGCTCAAGGGCTTTGCACACATCGCTGATACCAAGCTCGACAACATCAATCATACTGTTTCACTCACGCTCGAAACCACCCAGAGCAGCGGAATCGAGATGACGTCCGGCTTGAAGAAGGTCAATGTGGTCTTGCAGAATGCGGAAGCTAAAGTTGAGGCACTCCACAAAGCCGAGAAGCGCAAGGAGGAGGAGAGCTTCATGAAGAAGACCCAAAAGAAGGCGAAGGAGCTTCTCAACATTAAGGAAGAGACCTGGCGTGACCATCAGAACGACTTTCTCGGGAGAGCTGTGGAGAACACAGGCAGGTGGTTGTTCGAGGATGAGCAGTTCACTGCCTGGAAAGCCACCAACGAGGCCAATGACACTAACCCGGTGTTCGCCCTTCAAGCTGGCAAGGGCTTCGGCAAAAGCATACTATACGCCAAGGTCATTGAGCACCTGAAAGATACCTTCAAGGATGGCAATCAGACTGACCGGGTGTCTGTCGCCTTTTTCTTCTTTAAAGAAGACCGAAGCTCCCGTGAGGATAACCTTTCGATGAATAACGCGCTGCAAAATATTGTGTGGCAGCTCAGCCTGTATGACCCCGCGTACCAGAAGTTTGTAGCGGGTGTAGGACAGGGCTCAGATAGTTTCAGCAGCAACACGATGCAGCTTTGGCAGAAGGGAGTCCGGGACTATGCAAAGACGAACGCTGCCTTCTTCATCATCCTTGACGGCATCGACATAGCCAAGGAGGAGGCGGGCAAGACACAGCCGCTTGTCAAGATACTGCAAGACATCTCCTACATGACTAGGGATGCCAGTTCGCGACTGCGCATCCGGCTCTTTCTCACCGGCCGGGGAAAGGACTTTTCCGAGCTGATCAACAAAGGTGGAACTGATATCCATACGGTGGCGCTGGGACAGGTGAACCGCGACGACATCGTCCAGTTTGTCAACAACCGGCTGGAAGAGATGCCGGCGCTGCACACGCATGACGACTTGCGGGCCAAAATCCGTGACAAGCTACTGGAGATCGCGGGCGGCGACTACCTCAAGCTCACACCGATCTTGGAAGAGATCAGGAAGAAGCATCGACGCAATGAGATCGAGGAGACGCTGGAGTGCGCTAGTAAAGACCCGCAAGAGGCGCTGCGCAGACAGATCGAGGAGCTTAATACACAGCTCGACGCTCAGGACATCGAGGACCTGAATTAGCTGCTCATGTGGGTGGTTTTAGGCGTCACTTGCCTCTCGGTGAAGCAGATGGAGACGGTGCTGTTCCTGAAGAATTCGGCAAGCCGCGAGGATTCGCTCGTGACATTGGCCCAGCAGATTTGGGAAAAATACTCGATGCTGCTGGATATTGATGAGAATGAATACGTTTTGCCAAATCCCACGCTATGGTATATCAAGGACCTACAGAGCGAGCAGCAAGAAACGGGGGATGAGGACGCGGACAGTGAAGCTGACTCGACAAAGCTGCACAAGCCCGAGGTAGACATCGTGAGGCGCTTCCTTAAACAGGTCTGCGATGACAAGCTCTTTGCTAAATTCGGTTTCGAGGATCTTTTCAGACGCAAACTGGGAACAAAGGTTACCAAGATCGATTTCCAAGCGCCCAACGGGCACGTGCGGATCCTACTCACGAGCTTGAAGGCTGTCTGTGGCGACGACAGGGAGAAGGCTAAGCCACTGCATGAATATGCTATATACTGGCTTGATTACCACCTCAACGAAGTCGACCTAGCGCACACCGAGCACAAAGCGAAGAAGGAGATCGGAGCATTGTTGTTTCAGCTGTTCACTAACGAGAACTATATCAAGACGTGGTGGACCGATGCGCAGCTGGACCGGTGGATACGATATTATATGGAGTACAAAAATGATTTTGAGGATGCCGTACTGCGGTGGTTTAAGGACCCGGTCGTCGTCGAACACCTGTCCGAAAACGAGAAACGCTGGATCAATGACCTGTCGTCCAAATCTAAGCCCGAGGAGGATTTGTTCAAGCAAATCACGCGGGTGACGGCCAAAGACTGGCTGCAGTCGTTTAAGTGGCCATTCTTCGACTACTTCTACTGGGTGTACGCGTTTGTGACCAAGGTAACCTTCACTTGTTGCCCCCGTGTGCCAGCTATGATTGACACTTTGGCAGATTGAGACGGGCAGCGGCAGCATGAAGCGGGCTCCTGAGAACAAAGAACTTCTTAAGATACCCGCCGACATGATCTACGCGGCCGAGAAATGGGCCAGAATGGAGCTGGCCGTCGACAAGCCAGATGTGCAGTGGATCGTCCGCGTGGCGTACACGCTGAGCCACTTCGGCTACCAGGTCGAAGCCCTCGAAAGGTGGTACCTCGCGTGCTCGATGGACCCGCACAACTGGATGGTCGACTTTCTGCACACGAAGATTCAGCGGAGCCAGCAGCAGTATGAGCCGTGCCTGCAGACGTCGTTAGCCCTTGCAGAACGTTTCCGCGCCAACGAGAGTTTGAGAAAACAGTTCGCTTGTTCATGGAAGGAGGTACTGCGCACCATCGCAGACGCGCATCACTACCTTGACCACCATGAAGCCAGTATTCACGCGTCCCGGCAGCTTCTCGACGAGTTCCCGAACGACTACAAGTTCGTCATGACCATGGTCGAGCGCTTCAACGAGCGCGGCAACTTCAGCGGCGTCATCGCCTTGCTCAAGGAGCTAAGTATGCCGCGGCCTATAGAAAAGCTGGAGCAGCAGACGCAGAAGGAGAAGCAGCAAAATGGCAACAACGAAAACGAGGGTAAGTTGGTGGAGACACAAGAAGAGGACAACAACAATGAGAGCAGCGGTCCCACCAAGCTCACCACCCTCTACCACGCCTTCGCCTCCTCCGACGACCATGACTCATCCTCCTCCTTCCACTACTGCGTCGCGCGCGCTGCCCGCGCTACTAATAGTATGGTGGTCGTACACAAGGCCTTCTGCAACGCCATGGACGCCGCCGAGGTACAACCATCCCCTTCCTCCTCCACCTCCAACAGACTTACCGCCCTGCGCTACTACTACGCTCTCACCCTCTTGCACCACAGCGCCCACCACGACGTCGATGGCGCCGATGGAGACGCCAACAAAGCAGTCGAACTGCTCGAATCCAACCTGCCCAACAAGCCATTGTCCACCACCACCGACACCTGGACGCTCCACTTGAGCGCCCGCGCCCTAGCCAGCCGCTACATGCACTACGCTAAGTCGGTGAGCCTCCACAGCCCCGCCTCGAGCCAGCACTGGACGGAGAAGCTCCGTACGCTCGTCGACACGCAGGCAAGCTGTTTCGGGGAGGGCTTAGTCGAGACGAGCTTGGTGCTGGGCCGCCTGCTGCACCTGGGTGGCAGAGAGGGCGAGGCACGTGAGGCAGTACAGGCATACATGCGTGTCGTGCTGAGCCTGCTGGAGGACGACGAACCCGGAAACGACTGGCTGGCGTATCGGATGCTAGGCCAGACACTGGCGCCGCTAGACGATGACGTTAATGCGCTGGCGGCGTGGGGGCTTATCAAACCGACGGTAGTAGAGTAGAAGAAGGGGGGCGATAAAAAGGGGAGCGGTGAGGATGAGGATGGAGTGGAAGGGGAGGATGGGGGAGAGGGAACGGCTGGACAAGAGAAGGACGTCGGGGAGCACACGGAGCGGAATGATAGCAAGAACGACGAAGCAGAAAAAGGAACAGCCGACACTAAACAGCCCCAACCCATCCGCACCTCCAACAGGGACTTCGCTGGTCCGAGATCCTCCACCAATGACGGAAAACAAGGCATACCAACTTCTTCAGAAGACGACACGGCCGCTGCCGGTGAGGAATCACCACCACCTCCCCTCGACGGCCCGCTGGGAAATACCTGCGATGGTAATTGCAACAAACAGTGGGCGTACGCGGACAACATCTACGTGTGCAAGGACTGCATCGACGTGCAGTTCTGTGCCGTCTGTGTCGACCAGCTGCGGACGGGTACACTGGAGCGTCAGATCTGCGGCCGCGACCACGCCTTTCTGCACGTGCCCAGGTGGGTTGACATCGCAGCAGCTGATAAGGCGGCGGGCGGCGTGCCGGACGGGTTCGTGCGGGTGGGCAATGAGGTGCTGGCGATTAAGCATTGGATCAATGGGATTAGGGTGAAATGGGGGTTTGCGAAGGTGGATTAGTGGAGGGTGGTTTGAGTGTATGATCCTTTGGTTATTACGGCTTTAGCCTACGTACGACTCGTATAGTTCCTCGATCACACTTAGCGCGTTTCTCCTTCTACTTAAACTCCTTTTTCTTAGAACTTTCTCTTCTTTAGCAGCTTCTTTTCGTATGCAGAATCCAGTCGAATTATTATTCACTACGTTCTATAACATTGACAGTTTAGTAGGTTCTGTTGCTATTCCGATTGTGTCTCGCTGTAAAGGGGGAGGGGGCCTGTCGTATTTAGTTTAGCCTGCTGTAGGTGTGCTCATGCCACGGCCAGAGAAGAGTCGATATGATGCATACATACATTGAACAACGCATAACAATTCTGGAATCTGTAAAGGATCCTGGGTGGTGCATTGTCTAACTGAAGCAGGACTTCTGTTACCCTTAATATAAATGGACATCTTGCTCTACCTTCTTGTCATCATTTAGGGCTTCACCATCCATAATTCCGTGAACATAGCTTCGCCCGACCAATCGAAAACGGAGTTCAGGTGGATGGTAGCAGTCTTTTTGCCCATGCTCCTGTTCGTCGCTACGGCGTAGAATGAATGGAATCCTCCCACCACGTAGGACGAACACCTTGTCCCTGACAGCGGTTTCCGACGGTCCAATGCCCATGAATCCATGCTTAGTAAGAAAAAACCGGGTTTGTACAACTTTCGGTATAACAACATCAAAGACGTGCTGCATCCACTCCGCTTTCGACTCATCTGTTGGGTCGTAGTACCAGCAAAAATTATCGTCGCCCTCGTCCTCCTGACCACGCAATCTTCCGTCGAAAATATTCCCAGCTCTGACGTAGTCGTAAGGCGGGCCATCATCTTCACTGGCGGTTCGGCGGACCACATCACCGCTCATGGTGCTTTTGAAGGCGTCTGATTGAGATTGGCCGGTGGAGTAAGCTTGACAAGCGAAAGGGTCGCGGACAAGCATCCTTGCCCACCCCCTGATGACAGGCCAGACCTGCTCGTCGCTATCGCATTCGCAAACATCTCCCACAGACGTGATTGTGTCGAATTCAACCCCACGGATCACGAGGACCGAGTTGCAGCAATGCTCGGCTTTGGACAGGCTATCTCCGGCATTGTACAAAAAGGCGTGCATATCAAGGTGATTCCTATCCGGTCGCGTCCAGTCTGGAACCCAGGATGGTAGCCCTTGATAATCCGAATGGATAGAATGGCCTTCGAGGACATCGAGAGACTTTTCTTCTTCAATCAACTTCATCGTCGCGTTGATGTAGGTCTGTGCGAAGCCGATGGAGTAGCTGGGTGTTATGGGTTGAGCTTGGTTCCATATGCTCAACCCAAGCAGCGCATTTATCTTATCCCGGGGGTCAGTCGCCCCCCGAAGACGGAATTTCTTGAGAAGATTGGCGAGACTCGGCCGGGTGAGCGATTCCCACCGTGTTCCCTGCCATTCCCGCTTGAGCTGCATAACTTTGCTCAACAATCTCCAGAACACGTAGAACTGGTGCCGTGGAAGACTATTAAGGGAAGGTGAACAGCAAGTTAAACCATGATTGCTCAGAATATTCACCTGGCTAAGAAGGTTGTCGAAGGGTATTATCAGGTGGAAATGGATCAACCACATCTTCTTGGCGACCATTGCTTCTTGGACAGTCCACATCCGGTCCCACCATGCGCTTTCCACGATAATTTGGAATGCGTCGAACGCACCTTCCAGCCGGCGGTCTACTCTGATCTTCTGGGGATTTCTTCTGTCCGCCGACTCAAAGAATGGAAGGTCAGCAGGATGCCGACATCCCTCTTTCATCAAGCGGAGAAAGGCAAAGCATGCCAGGACCTTTTCTACTTCCGATCTCTTGGGCCCACTGAAGCGACTGTGCAGTGAATAAGAATCCGTAGATCCTGCATCCAGGTTAGACCCTTCACGGGTGGCTATGTCTATCGCATCGCCAACCTCGATAGCGTCCCCGGTCGGGTTGACGATGCCGTCTCGGCTCGGATGTCCTAGCCAAGCGAGCACGATCTCAGCACCTGAGAATATGGAGCGCATGAGTCCGACTTGGTATTCTCGTTCCGGGACGCATTCCTGATTGATGCAAAGCGCGTCGATCCACAAGGTCCGCGCCGCGTCGGGCTTCCGCAGAAACTGGAGCGCTGTGTAGAGGTTGGCTGTGACGGAGAAATCGGTCTTGTCGAGGGTGATGTGGTGGGGGTTGGATGGGTCTCCCCAGACGTACGACAGTGCTTCGTACTTGGGCTCCTCGAACAGCGAAAATACAGCCAGTTCGCAAATGATCTCGTCGGAGAGCTGGCCGGGAAGGAGCGAAAGCAGCCGTATCTCTCGGCGGGAAGGGTTGAGGTGTGCATATTTGTAAGCCTGCTCGGATGTGTGGATAGTACCTGGCAAAGCAGGACAGGCCGGTGAGGTTGACATGGCCGCTTCGATGGTTTTGAGGAACTCCAAATTGGGCTCAACTTTCCAGACTAAACATCGCTCGGGTATTGTTGATAACACAGCCCAAGAACGGATAATAGGCTGCTCAGTGCAATAATTAGAGGCTTAAAGAATGTTTGAGCAAAAGTCTTGATGGAATGGCTTAAGCAGCGAGAAGTAAGGAAGATAACTTGGCAGTATAAAAGAAAGATAAGCTTTTCTGTGCAGCATGTGACCAAGCTGAAAAGGCATGAAAGCGGGGGAAAATGCTGCTGCCTTGCCGTTGTGGCTGGCTGAATGCACGCTACGCCGACATGCCGAAATCGGGTATGACAGGGTCTGAGACTACCCCATCAATAGCGCCACCCGCAGCCACAATAAGGCAGCGCAATAACTCGTTAACTCATGCGCACGTTATCCCGACTTCAGCAAATCACCGCGCGGAAATTGACCACAATCAACTTCCGCAATGCTAAAATAAATAAATAGGCATTAGGCAACGTACGTACAATAACCGCGTGCAAGTTCCTCCCTCATAGCTTTTAATTTCGAGCCGGTCCACCTTTATTACCACTTCGACCTTCAGGTAAAATGCAAAGATAGATGATTTCATTGCCCTTCTGCAGGGCTATCCCGGTGTTCTGAAAGAGTAGTTTTCTGGATACCTCGAACTGCGTCCAGTTCCTGCCAAGGTCGAAGATGGCACTTGCCACTTTCTGTGTGAATCCGTCAACAAGCTCTGCACTGACCACGAGGTCTTCCTGGAAAATCCCGATTACGGAACCTTTTGAAGAAGAGGCAGCAGACGCCAGTGAACAGGCATCCTCGTAGGTCAGCTCGACATGAATGCGACGACTGTGAAAGCGAACTGAGAGACCTTGAGATAGAACTACAGAAGTTGGTTTACCAGCGACCAGTTGATATGGCTGGGTCTCAACGCACAACATAGTCTGAGCGCTCGATATCCTCGTCAACGTTGTACAGGAATACCTGGTAGATGACCTCGTTGCTGGGGAATTCGAAATGGTTTCGCAGCCAGCATTGGACTGTCGGTCCGAGTAAGACGTGCTAGGGCTTTCAAACCTCTCTGGTAAGTCCTGTCCTCCAGCGACATTGGTGTCTGCGTCGTCAGATAGTGATGATGAACTTTGAGACGTTTGTTGAAAGATGATGCTCTCAATTCGATCAGGTAGAATGAACGGCTGTCGTTGGAGAAGTCCTTTTATCTTGCGTTCCAAGGCTTCGTTGAAAGATGCCATGCACGTTGATAGTCTTGCTTTCCCGTCATCAGACAGGTCGAGCTCTTGCAATCCGGGAATTCTCCATCTCGGATAAATTCGACCGTGTGATCCAGGAATATGAAAGCGTCCGTGACTGTTGATAAACAAATTGCAAAGAAAGCAAGCATACTTGCTTGAGCAGATGATTCTCGGATGGCAGACAATTTCTGGATGTTGCTCGTAGTAGAGGAGCAACTGGATTTCAGCATGCACTCGCTTCTCTTGCTGGATATGGCTGTCGATCTTTCGCCTGACATCGGGAGCACTCATCCTTGTGTGAGCATAAAGCATGCATTCAAAATGTGACCGTGAGAGTGTGTCTTCTCCGGCCATGCAGCGACTGAAAAGCCCCGACTTTAAAGGGATCTCTCTGCGATGACTCCCTGGTTCATTCGTTGGAACGCGCACTTCTTGCACTTCGATGTTACGGAATGATGGGTATTTCCGCGCAGCATGAAGGAGGTAGCAAGCTGCAAAGCGGTATTGAACAAGTCTCTGGAGTCTCTCGATGAGGCTTTCCCTGGCATCACCGCTCCACGAGTCGAACCCTTTCCTTGGGATTGAGGCGAAGACGGATTCCAGATCGACTGATGCAAGCATAAGTTCGATGGTGGCCAGTAACTCTTTGAGGAGCTCTCTTCCCTGCTCGGAGCAAGCTTCTGGGGTTGAAAGATGCTCAAGTCTCGTAAATGCTTCCACCAGCGATTCAGCATGCTCTCTGAACTTTTCGTATTCGCGCGGACGGTCTCTCAGCTGTTCGATAATCTCCGCGGCATGCTGCAATTTCGGAATGATTGGCGGTTTGCAAGACTTTCTTGAGGCTGGCGCATGCTGTGAGCGAAGGCGACCAAGTAGCCGAGCTTGAGATACGGTAACAATGTCGTGCATGAACTGGTCTTTTCCAACGCCGTGATGAACTACGATAAAGTCAGGAATATAGCCCGTGAGCAAGCAGCCATATCAGTACCTGAGTTTGTTTGTAGACTTTGAGCTATTGATCGCAATGCATGTGTTTGGGCAGTTTGAGGTCCTGAGTTCGTCGCCGTCCTGACTGTGAGCCCCCTCCCATCGGAGGTCTCCTCGACACAAACAGCACCCACTTGATCCGGGTTATCTGTTGTGGCAAATAGGACAGCAAATGCCTCGGCGGCCTTCTTTTCGTCTTTGAGAGTCAAGGTGCGACGTGGAACATTCTCACAATCTTCGCCTTCTGATGGTAGGGCATGTCGAGTAAGAGCCTCAAAGTTCGGGTTGAACAAGGCCAATAGAGCTACGTTTTCCTCTATCGCACTGTGTTGGTGCTCCATGGTAGACATTCCGTGGATGGAGATATAACAGAACGCGGGGTGCACTTACAAATCACAATGGATGGGGCGTTGGTCCTATTTGACTCAAGATGTGCGAGCGCTGAAAGGCGTTTTCACACGAGAATACTTCTAAAATCGTCGTCATACTTCCGGACCGCTGACCCGCTTGATTATGTTTCCTCATCCTCAGCTGGGAGCCACGGCGTCGTCTGCAGCATGGCCCTGGTCTGATTATGATTTGTGCTCCCCCGCACCTCTTCTAAGCCAATGATTGCGTCTCGTGGAAAGAAACGGGAGCATATTGCCGCAATCAGTGACAATGCAGGGAACGCATTTGAAACGAACCTGTGCTTACCAAAGACTGATATGGCATTGAAAAGCGTTGCTTGAAACAGAAATGTCTCGATGGCGCAACGATGTGGATTCATATTCTAGAAGCCGAAAAAAAGAAGGAAGACATTTTGCGTGACCACTAGATATTTCGTTCGTTGCAACCGTCACCCGCTACATGACACAGCTCCCAATAGACCAGGGTAAGATGTGTATGCCGACGGGAAAAGAGACTATCACGGTCTTTGAGTAGACTAGAACGCGAACGGTATCTCGATTATCGGGCGTTACCCCGGATCGACCCGACGATGACGCCAAGGTAGTCAGCATCATCGTTGTTAGCTTCCACAGCGCGAGGAAGTAAGACTCCAGGAGAATGAAAGTGCTAAACCTTCCTTTACCCACCGGTCAAGTCAACAGGCTTCACCATTTATCTCCACCAATCAACCAACCCCAACGCGACCAACGGCGCAGAATCCAGATCCGCACTCGCCCCTTCCACGACCCTTCCACCCGCCCTCTAGAACGACGACAGCCGGCGCCTCACATCTAGAAAAAGAAGAGCGGTGGAGCCCGGGATCTCCAGATGCGCGCATCATCGGCGGGGGGATCCCGGGATTGGGCCCGCACAGGGGACCGAGCGTCCCCAGCCTCCCACAACCGCACAGACAGACCGGGCAATCCTGAATGACGACGTTTCTGCGCAAGTTCAGACGGCGATGACGGAAGAGAACCGATGAATTGAACGGTCATATTGGAGCCAGCAATGCTCTTCGCGTGCCGTTGTTGCAGCAAGATTATGCAGACGAATCTGTCTCACCGGTCGCTGCGGCGACAGCTAAGCGCTGCATCTCGCAGCGCAGCCCAAGGCCGGCCGCCCAAACGAGGGCGATATTGCCTGAGGCAAAGGCCCAATGGCGCAAGGGAGTTGGGTGAGGCGATCGGCCGTCTCGGCAAGGACGGAGACGATTCAGATGGTGGTGGAGCGAGCGAAGGGACAGAGTAAATAATATGGGGCGTTCGCCTGATAGTACGCGAGGCAGAAAAGGTGGTGGCTGGGGGGCAAAGCAGGAACAGGCGTAAGCGGTAGGAACAGCAACGCATCAGCAACGCAGCCATGGTCACACAGAGATGCTGTTGTCGCTTGCTGCTCGTTCCAATGGCGCATTGCAACGGTTAGCGCATGGTTGGGCGAGGCGGATGTGATACAAGAGCGTTGCGATGTGCTTGGTGGACGGGTCCGGGGAAGGGATGATGTGTGTGGAGAGTTGCCGGGTCAGGACTGCGCTGGCGGCTGGTGATTGGGTCAATCCGGGCCGCCGGCTCACCGACTAGCAATTCGCGCCCGGCCAACGCCCAGCCATCCCGACCTTCCCGCTTGAGATAAATTCCTTTTCTTGACCTGGCCGCTACTACGTGCTCTATCTCTGCGACTACTATCAAATTCTCCTTTTTTCCCTTCGCTTCTACCAGCTGCGTTTGCTTTGTTTCCCGGGGGTTTTCGTGCTTGCAGTAGCGACCATTGCTGTTTGTTTACCCGATTCGGATCAACACCACCACCACAAACTGCCCATTGCACACGCTCACATACCTACCTCCCTCCACATTCCGCACCACCATGGCGTCAGTCCACGACCGCTTCCAGGTGCCCACGGACCCAGCCGTCATCACGCCCTTCGAAGACGTCGACGACCCGCTCGCCGACGCTGACGTGCCCGTGGCCAGCATCGAGCGCGACGACTCGTCCTACTACATCTTTGGCCCGCCCTCGCAATCCTCCGACGGCCGCTACACCACGCGCACCCGCAGCTCCATCGGCGGTGGCGGAGGACGCGGCCGCCGCTTCTCCAACCACACCCAACTCACCGAACCATCCTCCATCTCCGACATGCCGTCCGACTGCTTCCCGCTCGAGAAGCAGAAGCGGTCGATCGCGAAAGCAGCGATGCCATACCAAACGACCACCACCGCCACCGCCATGGCTATGCCACGCACGAGCAGCCCCGCCATCTCGCCCACCACCACCCACCGCGACATCACCGCCTACCGCAACGGCGTCGCCTCTAAACCCAAGTCGCACCACCATTCGTCACGCCCCCGCCACCCGCGCCGCAACCACCACACCACCGCCATCGACACCCCCACCCGCTTCCACCCCGAACCCACACCAACCTACTCCCCCTACCACTCCTCCACCCCCTCGCACTCCCGCTCTCCCTCCTCCTCCCACACCCGCGCCCCCCTCATCCTCCTCCACGTCACCCTGCTCCCCTCCCCCGCGCTGCCGTATCCACCGCACCTCCTGCGGCGCGTGCTGCCGCGGGCGACCATGCGGGCGTACGCGCAGCTGGAAGAGAGGCTGGCAGACCCGGTGCTGATGACGCGGGGACTGCTGGTGGCGCATCCGCGGGAGGAGATGGATGTGCTGGAGGAGCGCGTGTTGGAGGGGTTGGAGTTGCGGGCGCCGAGGGTGTTGAAGTGTGGGCATTTTTATCATGTTGATGATGATGATGATCACGCAACCGACGACGATGACGAGAAGGAGAAGCAGGGGCGGAGGAGGGACAGCGGGATCGAGGGCGACTGCGGCGGCGTCGAGCTGGAGGACGCGGAGGCAGCCACCGCCGCCGCCGCCGCCGCAGTGCAAACCGAGCCCACCACCACCACCACCGACGCCGCCCCCGCCACCGAGGCTGAAGATGAAGAAGAAGAAGAAGAAATCACCTGCACCGAATGCCACGCCCACCTCCCCCTGCCTCCCGCCGCAACCGCCACCAGCCCTTCCACCCGCTGGACCATCAAGATCTACGCCGCCAACGGCCTGCTCGCCGGCCCCGGCGCTTGGTCCGCCGCCTGGAGCGAGATGGAACGTGTCGACGTCGCCATCACGCCGTACCTCAGCCCCACACAGCACCGCGCGCTGCAGGCGGCCGTCCGCGAGGAAGAGCAAGCCGTCGCTGACGCTGCCCGCCGCGCCGACGAGGAACGCGCCGACGCCGAGGCCGAGCGCGATGCCTTGGTGCGCGCCGCCGAGGAGGCGGGGAGGAGGGAGGCGGAAGCGGAGGCGGCGGAACGCACGGAGGAAGTGAGGAGGGAGGCGGAGGAAAGGCTGGAGGGGGTGAGGGTGGAGGCGGAGGAGGCAAGGAAGGAGGCTGAAGAACGGCTGGAGGCCGAGCGGATGGAGGCCGAGGAAAGGCTGGAGGCGGAGAGGGTGGAGGCCGAGCAGCGGCTGGAGCAGGAGCGGATGGAGGCCGAGGAACGGCTGGAAGAAGAGAAGCAAGAGCGGCTGAGACTGATTGGTAGTGCAGCGCTGGCGGCGGCGGCGGAGAGGCGGGCGGCGGAGGAGAGGGTTGAAGAGGCGAAGGTGCTGGCGGTCAGGGAGGAGCGGAAGAGGGTGAGGGAGGAGAGGACGCGGAGGTGCGCGGAGGCGGAGAGGGCGAGGAGGGAGGTGCCGCTGGCTACGTTGGTGCGGAGGGCGCTGTGGGTTGCGGCGGTGGATTGGAGGAATGTGCTTATTGTGGTGTTGGGGGTGTGGTTGTGGATGGTGGGCAGTGGTGCTGTTGTGCAGCAGTCGGTAGGGACGGAGCTGGATGTCAGTGGCATTTTCTTGGATGCTGCTGTGTCTCCGTTCTTCGACAACGCTACGGTCGAGCAGCAGTTCGACGTCGTGCGCACCACTGAGACCGTTACCGCTACCGCTACCGCTACCCAGACGTCGACCGCTATCGTTACGGCTTTCATCCTCGAGACCTTGGCTCCTCAGGCCCTGGAGCAGTCTGCTTCTACGACAACCGCCGACCTTTCCGAACCAACCGATACCCCTGACGCCATCGTCGACGAAGAGTACAAAGACGCCGTCTTTGCCGCCACCACCGAGATCCTCGCTTCTGCTTTCGAGAAGATGGACGCCATTATCGCTGCACTGGTCGAGGCTTACGAGAAGACCGCCGACGACGCGGACGCTCCTGCCGAGGCTCAGCTGCCGAGAACGGATGTATGCAGCACATTTCCCGAGCTTGCTTATCCGACATGCGCCATCGATGAAGAAGTATTCGATGTGGACCAGGTTGAGGAAGACCCGAGGCCCAGGACGTGTGCGAACCGCGAGCTCGAGGTTGAGTATTTCAATCGCGCTGCTCCGGCCTGCTCGGTTTACTTGGTCTGGGTGTGAGGTTGGCGGAAGAACGTCAAAATGACTATGTGTGAAACAGCATGGGAGAAGAGGAGCATAGAAGGATCGGAATGGCCTATTGGCTGAAAAACTGTCGATTTCCTACTTTTTGGTTCTGAGGTCTATTTCATTTGTTGTTAGCGTTTGGTTTTCATGAGCGTTTGGCATGGCAACAAAGCATTTTGGGAGTTTGGGACGGATCACGCAGGCTGGGACTGGCGTAAAATTGGGACTTGGGAAAGGGTTTCTGGGGTAATCTTGACGATAAGTGGATAATCATATGGAGCACGACAATAGCATTGATGTTTAAATAAACGAAACAGTCATCTGCACAAGTACCTGTGTTCCAGTGAAGTTTTGGGATATGATTTTGTTTCCTTGCACTTTTATTTTCTCTTTGGCTCTATCCGTAAGGAATTGATGCTTTTTAACTGGGGCCAATTCCGCCATTCCCCTGCAACCGCTTGACATCATAGGTCAATTGTAAGTAACTCCAAGCCTTCTTCAAAGGTACCCGCTCACTCTTTGACTCCGACTCAGTAACGCCCGTCATCCGGGCCCCGCTTCGCCCAGCTTGAAATCCCACCAAGACGGCTCTTCATGCTTTCTTTCTCACCCTTTGCCTTATTCGCGCCCTTCTTCAAGCCCCAATCTTCTGAATCCTCAAGCACCCCACAATCGCCGCAATCGCCGCCAACGTCCCCTCCGGATCCCGCACCCTCACCGTCTCCAACCCCAGCTCCTTGGCCGGATAATCATTCCCGCCCGGAAAAATCGCATCCCCAATAAACATCATCTTTTCCAGCGGTATCCCGCTCGCATCCCTCAACTTCTTCAGCCCGTACCCCTTGTCCACGCCCTGCCGCGTGATGTCGATGCTCGTCGCGCCGCCCATGTTGATCGACAACTCCGGCAACCTCTTCCGCAGATCCTCGCGGATGACGCTGCGCTTCGCGAAGTCCGGGTCCCAGACTTCCTTCGCCGTGACGGGCGCCTGCTGGCCCAGCGCGGAAAACGTGATCTGGCTGCCGCGGTCCTCGATGCGCGGGCCCCACGTCTGCTCGGGCTTGAAGCCCGTCGCCTCCAAAGATGCCTCAAACGCCGCGACGATGGCGGCTCGCTCGGCGTCGCTGAAGAGCTCGGCATAGACGGGCTGCCAGGAGGAGGTGGATGGCTGGTAGGTGTAGAGCTTGGTGCCGGTGGTGGGGAGCAGCCAGAGCTTGGAGAGGTCGGCGTTCGCGGGGAGGCGCGAGGCGACTTGTTTTTGGAACTGCGGCCAGTCGCCGCCTGAGATGACGGCGACGTGGGCGACGGAGAGGAGCGAGGCGAGGGCTTCGCCCATGGTGTCTTTGAGCGGCTGCTTGCTTTCGGCCAGCGTGCCGTCGAGGTCGAAGGCGATGAGGGAGACCATGGTTTCTTGTTTTTGCTTTTTTTTTTTTGCTGGTTGGGGGTCTGGTTGAGCAGGGTGGGTTGATGGCCAATGAGGTGAGTCGGAGAAAGGTAACGGTGGTGGATGGTGGTGGAGTTGTGAGTTGCGTACTTAAGGGTGAGGTAGTGAGGTGCGCGCACCGAGACCGGATACGTATGCGTTAGTGGCGCAGCCAATCAAGTGTTGTGTCACCTTGATTGGCTGTTGGATTGCGTGATTGCCGTCCCGGTGATGTTGTAGGAAGGAGGCGCTAAACCATAAGAGGTAGAAGAAAGCGCTACCTACTGTCTCTCAATTCCCGACAGAAATCGAGAGGACGTGCGACAGGAGGGATTTCCCGGTGTTACGTTGTGTGCGAGTTTACTTACGTGTCGAGTGATGCAATCTGTGTAGCTACAACACTCTGAAGCTGAAACATAGCACAACGTGAGCTGAACGGATAGTCAAGATGAATATGGAACATTGACAAGCCCTCTAAAAACCAAGGGGGTAAAAAGGGAAATCACCGTAGGAGCATGCCGCAAAATGCCACTTCACAGAATCAAAAAAACATTGCTCCCCCGCCTTCATCACCATCATATATCCCAGACATGCTCGGGAATAGATGAATTTTATCAGCCAATCCCGTGGCTTTACAAGTCGACCTTGAATATATCACAGCATATCGCACAACTCCAGCTACCCCGCACCCGACAACACATTCCCAGGGCCAGAGATCGCGACAGGCTAGGAGTCCACTTTTTTCCCCCGCATAAATCAAGATACTGGCTGCGCTTTTTAGTATGTTGCTGTCATGCGGAGAGGTACCGAGATAGGTGTTGCCTAGGGACAGCGAGCTGGCGAATTATTCTGTTTCGAGGTATTGAGCTGAAGCAATGCGGTTCAGCATCGAGTCTTTACAGATATCGATAACAACATGCAACTGTTCAGAAGCCGCCACTCTAGAGTATAGAATAGCTCCGAAGGTGGCCGCAAGCCTTGTCGACTACAACACGCAAAATTGTGTCAAAATTGTGCGGGCCTGACGCGCAGAACCAGCCTCTTACTTACGACCCACAAGCCCCCTCATTGTATGTTACTTGTGTATCATTGCTACTCATACAACGTGATTGCGCGGTCTCTCGCTCTCGCGTTCGCATTCCTGGTTGTGGCTTACTCTAGGTGGCAACGTCTGGTTCCATGCCCTAAGGCTTACCTTTTGCGCTACTATCATGCGTGAACACGTATTCGCCTATAAATCCTGCTGGTACCCGAGATACTGTCAGTAGAGCCTTGATCAGAAAGCTTCTACATTACTTCTCACATCCCCTTCTCTTCGAAATGACCGAAATTGCTTCCGGCCTTGGAAAGAGCACCCGCATTGCTCGCCTTGCCATCTGTGAAGATGACACCTGCACCTTTCCTACAACTCCGCACCTAGTCATTGGTATAGATGAGGTACCTCTACATCGAGAGTATGCTGTTGCCATCTCCTACGTGTGGGGCCAGTTCTACCGCCAAAGAAGACCCATTGGACATGGTCTTTGCGACCGGAAGGAAGTCAGCATGGAGCTTGGTAGAGAGTGGGTGATACAGGATTTTGTTGAGCGACTAGCAGAACTGTCAAAAACGAAGGCAATCTGGATTGATCAGCTTTGTTTGCCGCAAAGGGAGGAACAGGTTGCAAAGGCTCTTGCAGACATCCCATCCATCTACCGCACCTTGGATGTCGTTATATTCATGCCCGGAAACCCGTGCGGCTGCATTCCAGAAATCCTCTACGAAATCAGCAAGATACCAAACGATCCAAGATACGACACAAAGGTTGAGGAGTGTATTCGACGTCGGAAAGAATGCTTGGGCTGGGGGGTCGCTTCTTGGGTCCGAAGGTTGTGGCCTCGTCAGGAGTTGATGTTCTCTCAAAGAGTCCGATGCGTCTGGGCTTCGAAGGAAAAGAGAAAATGCGCCACCCAGGATGGATTTCGGAGTCCGCAGGACGTTCCGGTCTTGAACAAGATTATAATCGATATGGAGCTACGCGATAGCCCTCCGAACAAGGATGTCACTTTGGCCTATACCCAGAGGGCTTTAAGGCATTACATGAACCAGGCCGAACAAGTCATACTGTCTGATTACACCCATTACGTATTTGGGTCGCAAGAAAAGTTCAGAACCCACCAAAGGTTGTCAGAAAGTTTCTTTCGTTTCCTTCTAGGAGAAGAAATATGCAATGGAGGACCGATTGAGCGCCTACCAGAAAAGTTTCTTTTCATTATGCGGCTGCAACTGGAAATGGGAGCGCTGAGGGACTATCGTCGAACCAGGCGTGCAGCAACGCGACCAAGGGACTATGTTATCGCAATTTGGACTGCCTGCCCTGGATACGAAGTTCCGGATGACTACAGGTCCATGAGTCTTTCAAAACTTCTTCAAGACGCCGTGGATCAGTTGCAGAAAAGGCACGAAATGGCACTTGCTACAACAGCTCCCAGGGGTCTATTCGGCTTCCCCTGTATGGGATCAGCACTTTGGAACCCTGCAGAGTATCTGTCTGCTGTCGTGCCAGCCTCTGACGTTGATGTCTATCGTACTCTAGCCGATGAGGGCTGGGCATTCGATGTGTACCACAAAACCATGGTTCCGATTTGCATTCGCAACACCGAACAGCCTGCTCTTTCTATGCAAGCATTCGACTATCATGCTCTGATCGAGATGTGCGAGGTCGAACTCGAAAATAACGGATCATACTCAGAGGTTTCATACGGCACGGACGTCACCCCTAGATTGGTCGAGATATTGCACGGAGCTATGAAGAATTGGAAGACGGGTAGGAGGCAAGCACTCCAATGTGCATTTAAATTCGATGATTTCCAACAATTCATCGCCCAGCCATTGACATTCGGGACCACACAGAAAGAGAATGACACCATCAGCCAACGTCGGCTTAGGAGGCCAGTCCGACGGTACCTGGAGTTTTTTCTTGACCATGGCTTCAACGAAAATATTTTAGATGCGTACCGCCAACACTTGGAGCCGTACGTCAACCCCTTTCACTTGGGTGAAATTTACGACGCTATCTACATCATAGTAGCCGCTTCGCTCGAGCTAGATGTAGAATACTGCGAGAAGAATGGTGCCAAATTGATGTTCCATCTAGGTGACTGCAATAAGGTGAAACCAAGGGTGGGATTCTCTACTAAGGGCATCAAAATTGGAGCGAAAGGCGATAAAGGTGATTGTATTACTGTCTCTATGGTAGGACACCAGTGGGTGGTAGGGAGTTTACTCTACGAAGCAATTTCTATTCCACCCGCTCCCAGAGCAGAGAATTTACTACCTTATTTAGTGTTTGGGGTTTGGGTTCCTACGGAGTCTGTCACCAGTAACGAATATGGAGCTCAGGTAAAGCCTCCAGAGCGACGGACGAAGGACGAGAAGCAAGGAGTACTTATATAGTTTTCTTTGTATTTCTTTCTAGTCAATACAGTTTTCTGGTTCCTCACGCCCTTCTATAAGCTCATCCCCCATTAAGTGTAAGTAGTCCATCTAGATCCCAACGGTCGAGTCCAGCGGCGTGTCGTTCGTCCGGATCTGTCCATCCTAGAGCCCCATGTCGGCGACGAAGCATGCATCACCGAGTTGGCTAGATATAACCTGCCGATAGTGCGTGTGTTTGTTCAAAGCTAGCTCTGTCAGTCCGTCGCCCTAGATCCTGATGTCCAACATTGCGCCAGTCAGTCGGCATTTTGGAGGAAAGCGGAATCAATGAACTATTTGTTCTAAGAGCCGAGCGTAAAAAGTACAATCATTTCGTTTGAGTTTCGTTTGAGGGTAAAGCTGAATGAACAACATAGAATCAAT
The DNA here is from genome assembly GCA_023089105.1 of Lasiodiplodia citricola. Lineage (NCBI taxonomy): Eukaryota > Fungi > Ascomycota > Dothideomycetes > Botryosphaeriales > Botryosphaeriaceae > Lasiodiplodia > Lasiodiplodia citricola. Next base: position 312,029 of record JAJNLL010000037.1, read on the forward strand.
GCAGAAAGTGGGGTTATTTTACACGTGATGTCATAGATCAAGAAAAGAAGTTGGATGAACGTAAACTCGCCGCTCGGAATATAAAGGATTACGCTAGCTATAACTGTCATTTGCTCAGTTCGGTGATAATTCTGGCTATGTAAAACGCTAATCTCTCTGATTAAGCGGAATGTCGTAGATACCTTGACCTTCCCTCACACGTGGTGATAAATCGACGTGGCCTAGAGTACTGGGCGAGTATGACGATATTTGTGCGGTGGGCGGTGGTACAGTCTTGTGTTTCTAAGGGATTCCATAGAGCCTTGATACATAATTTGACGAGAAATCACATCTGCGTTCCGTAAGGTAGTCGACTTATGCAATGGAACTCGGAACTGCGAGACTAAGTGATCCGGTCGCTGCGAGCCGCTAATATTCAAGTATACCGCTTTTGTTATTGCCAAGCGTTATTTGGGGAAGTTTTCCCCCGAGATTATGTCGAACTACGGGCTGGCGGAGTTAAGGCGGCGATTGCACCATTCTTCCGAGCATCGAACAGTGTATAGCCTGACTTTGATCAAAGGTGAGAAAATACTTAAGTACAGCTAGCAACAATGCCCACTTCATCGTCCATAATCAACCCCTTGACATCAATCCTCAAGCCACCAGATTCTTCATCCATTCTACCATGCATTTCTCCCACCTCTTCATCCTCGCAGATGCCTGTCTGCTGGCCGCAGCTGCGAGAAATTCCCTCTTATGCACCTCCCTGCCAGACCTTCCTGCGGCAATCACCAAGACGCCTGGCGCCCTTCTGGAGCTACAGCGCGAGACGACCGCAATCTGGGCGCAAGCGTATGCCGATAAAGATGTCGACACGCTCCTCGCCTACACCATGGAGCCTTACATCCAACACAACCCAGGAGCTCCTTCTGGGAAAGCCATTGCCGCCGCAGGCTTGAAACAGATTCTGTCCGCACCGAACCTTGTCAATAACGTGACCCGCACTATCTCGGATCTGGATTACGTTGCTCTCCACATTCACCGCCAGCAACCGGGCACCCTCGACAAGGCTATCGTTGACATATTTCGGCTCAACGGAACCTGTATCACTGAACATTGGGATGTGCAGCAGGTCATGTACCCCAACGCAACCAACCCGCTCGCATACTTTTGAGTTTTGACCGTCTGTACCAAATGCTTTTCAGGGAGGTAGCTGGGAGTTTTCACAAAGGAGGAGGCCCAAGAGAAAGGAACTGTACATAGAGCTGTAATGGAGATCATTGTACATTCAATGTAATTGGTGATACAATCCTGATAACCACTGCATTGCGGACCGGAAAGCTGAAGCTGCGTGGAGCAAAGACCGACTGCCGCGGTCAAATGTTCCCCCTTATTGTACTAGTGGAGAAGGCCCACAGACAAAACCCCGATATAGGCGGTGAAAATCTCTCGGTGGCCCCTAACAGCACCAAAGGTCCCCCTCGGCTTAAGCTTAGGGGAAGACAATTGGCCATATAACCAAACCCCGGGAGTATTTCAAAGCACGACATTCCACAGTACCAACGGACATCCAAATATAAAAGATGTTACCTCCGAAACCTTGTTACTTTCGTGAGAAGTGTCAAACACAGCGCAGAGTACATGGGAAGTGCTGATCATCTAAAAAGAAAAAAAAAGCCAACGCTGCCCACGCCCTTCGATCTCGTCAAGTCGCACCCCCGGGACTTCGACGGCTAATCGCCGTCATTCTGGTCAACGTCCTTCATTCAAGCCTCCAACGAGCACGGCAACATGGCCGCCTCGCACATCATCGCGAACCAGGGCGTGCAACGCGGCCATGTACCGAGCCGCCGTGCTTGACATCACCTCGTCCACCTGCACCTAGTTCGAGTGCCTCCGTCTTCTCCTCCTGCTTACCAATATGCGAGTTGTCAGCACAGACCTCCGGATATTCAAGCATCCGTCCAAGCATGCATAAACTGGTTAAAATACAGAAATAATATCAGTAGCATGATACTGTCGCTTTCATAATTTTACATATATAGAAAAATCTTCCAGAGGCATAACTTTTGAAATTTCCAGATTAGTCTTATGATATTCTCGCAGCGCAATGCCTAGTGAAGAGGTTTGGGACGTAGATAAGGCATGAACCGTACATGGTTAGTGTCAGCAATTACGCGTATCCGTATCCGGATTGTTTTGCAATGAGGAAGGCGTTCGTTGAATAATTTCCTTAGATGCCCCCGGTGTCTAAGCCGGCGCGCCTTGCTATCCACATCGAATTGCACTACAGCAATTTTCGCCGATGTGGGTTTGCTGGTGGAGAAGTTTGAAAATGGGACCCGTAGTCTTTCGAGCAATTCCGGTTGTTTCCGGTTATGGACGGGAAGGGTGGGTCTGCTAATGAAAGTATCGAGACCCGAAAGCTTTTTGAGAGGCTTAGGGAGTTTGTTGTTTGTAAGATAACACTTCTTCATGATCCGTCCAGACTATCCTTCCGAAAACCACGTCTCTTTCCAACTACTTGACTTCTGCCAACTGTCCATGTGGGCTTTCTTCTCGCAGTTGGATGGAGATTGTATCGCAGTATTGCCAAAAAAAAAAAAAACCTTTGTTTAACTCTGATCCTGGCTCCTGCAGGTGATTGAAAGCCATTCATACGGCTTTTAAAGTATTCTCTAGGGCCACGGAAGACCTCAGCAACTAAGCGAAAGCTCCTGGCTGCTACAATCAACATTACTCGCGTGTAAGCCTTCAGGAACCACTCCATCTAATTCGCAACTTGCCCCGCTCTACTTCACATCGCTGAGAAGAATATTGAATTTGGTGGTAGTCACCAGTGGCTCTCATAGAACTATTACAGGAAGACATTCTACTTCTAAACATCAGACCATTCCCCTCTTAATCTCTCTTTACCACCACTTCTTAACAATCAGAAAATCGTAATTCAATCTCAACCATTTAAAATTCATATGCTTAGTTCACACTCCACAATCGGTGTAGACGCTTAGCAGTTGCGTGCTGTTTACATTGCAGGAAGCCCGGGATGTTGTTGCCGCTGCTTATATCGATGCGTGAGTAGATTATTGCTCTTTCGGATATTGAGCTGAAGTAGTGCGGCTCATCATTGAGCCGTAGCTTCTTGAAGGCGAGGTCTGGTTTGCTGTCGAGCGCGATGGTGGCGAGGCTGAAGGGGAGGGCCAGGTCGGGGAGCGGAGGAGTGGGGTCCTGTTGGAGCGGGCCGCCGGTGGAGACTGAGTGGGTGCGTTGAGGAGGCGGTTGACGAGCGCCATGGTGGCCGGCATTGTTTCGTGAGAGTAGAAGGAATAGCAGCTGCTGAGCATAAGTTTGAAGATTGCTCTTGTTGTTGAAAGGAGAGTTAAAAGTCAGTGGTAGGCCGGGCATCCTTTTATATTTTCCACCTTCCACCACATGACCGCCTATCTACTGCTTCATACGGATATTAGTCTCTTACACGTGCACGTCAAGACAGTAGCGTATTAATAGTTTCGACTAGATTACCAGTATAACAACCACAGTCGAGAACAACTGAAGTTCAGCGTGGCTAACGTCAAGCAGAGCTGAAATCAGGCACAGCTGAAGTAGTCGAGATCAGCATTCGAGAATAATCACTAGAACAACTAGATCCAAACTGTCGGTAGACTAGATGCAAACAGTTAAGCAAGAATAAGCAAAAGGCCAGACTTTACCCTGTTGTACCAAGCTAAACCAATCCATCCACCCAAGAAAGGAACCGCACCGCCTCCTTGCTTCCACTACCCACCCCAGACCCTGCCCCACGGCAAATCCCCGTCACCCGCCAAGCACCCGGGCATCATTCCCCCGACCACCACCACCACAGCCCCCCACCTCACACCTCGCCCTCAAAAATCCGGCGAATACACACACTCCAACGCCGGCTCCTCCCCGCCCTCGCGCACAATCCGCGCAATAAACTGCACGCACCCCCTCGTCCCCATCGGAAACGCCTTCCACTCCTGCGTACTCACCCTCCACGCATCCCCCAAATCGCACGCCCACAGCCTCGCCCCCTGCCACAACAACTCGACATTGCCCCCCACCGTCGGCGTGCTCTGCGTCCACCCGCTCACCGCGTCCGGCCACGCGTCCGTCGGCGGCGCTTCGTTGGGCAGTCCGCGGTAGCGCAGGAGGCCGGCGCTGCGGTCGTCGAAGACGGTTTGCCAGGAGCCGGTGTTGGTGGTGGTGGAGGGCCCGTTGTAGAGAGAGAGGGTGGTGGTGTCGTTGTCGTGTAGGAAGATGGCCCAGGAGCGCGCGGGGACGGTGGCGCCGACGCCGCCGTTGGCGAGGGCGCAGGTGGTCGAGGGGTCGGCGGCGGTGTAGTTGAGCCAGAGGCCGGTGTGGTGGGCGGAGAGGTACGTGTTGTCGATGGGGTTGCCCGGGCTGAGGGCTGTGATGCTGATGGTGGTGAGGTTCATGGCGGGGGGCGTCCAGGTGGGGGGCGGCGGCGGCGGCGGGGAGTCGGGGAGGGGGGTGGCGAGGGTGGAGGTGGAGACGGAGAGGATGGTGAGGAGGGTGGCGAGGGCGGTGGTGGTGAGCTGCATGGTTGGAGAAAACAGGGGGAGAGAAGTGATTGCTGAGTGTGGATTGGGATGGTTTGTTTGGTTGGTGGAGAGCTCTGTCGTGGTGGATTGGGATCCGGTTTTATACCTTTCTCTCTTCCTTCTGTGATGTCTTGCGTCTGTGACTTGAAGAGTACGGATGCCGGATGATGCCATTGACATCCCCTTTCGGGAGGAGTAGTACTTGGGGTAGAGCGGAACAGGAAGTGGGCGGTCTTGCCTTGAAGCTTGGCACGGCAGCTCGTACTGAGCCACCAACTGCAACCTCCATCCTTCTGCTACGGCAGTTAAAAAAAAGGTGACCCTTCGTGATTCTCTCGGTGAGGAGCAGCATCAGCTTATGGAAGCTATTGTATGGTTCCGGGATGATTGTTGGCTCTGTAGTCATGTCCGGGTGTGTCCTTTGGCAGCTCCTGAGGAGAGTTCGGATGCTTCTGAATACGAGTCATCATGGCTCACATATTTGGAGCTTACAGTACCACCATGTCTTGAGACATCTCACGGTAGAACAACGTCGTCGTATGTTCCTTACTTCCCTCATCACGAAACGGTGGCTAAGATGCATGAGGTCGTTCCAGGACGGACTCCGCCGGTACGAAGGTTGAAGGCGAGGCAGAAGGAATTGAAGTAAGACGGCTCTTGGTACCTGCAGACCGGCACACAACATGCACTGGGTAACGGTTACATTCCATTAGTCAGTCATGGAAGGCTCACGCCAGTCGCTCGCTGGGTGACGGCTGCGCGCAATGTTCCCGGGGGTTCTAGAGCGGAAACGCATATGGATTTCGTCCCGATCAAGATCCTTACGAGGTAACTGAAGGATACAAAGCCGGTGAGCCCTGAAAGGGAGCGCAGCTGGCGTAAGGCGGCCAATCATCCGAAAAGCCGGCCGAGGGTGTACAAGACATGTGCGGCGTTCTTGGCTGTGACCCAAGATCCCAATATAGCAACGCCTTACCTAACGGTGATCAAGCTTTCAGGAAAAGGCGTTGAGAAGGTGTATTTGCGTTCCACCTTTGGTGTTGAGCTTTGGCAAGCATGGCTCTTGTTCTGGAATAGCCAGCGGCAAGTATCCGGAGAATTGGACGAGTCTGGAATGTTGCAGTGAGGGGTCGATCAGAGATGAGCCTCGCGCAAGCGGCTAGGTGCGGCTGGCTGCAGTCATGATGCAGCAAAGGTAGGATTGTTGCGTAAGCTGAGGATGGTTCGATTCCCCTCAGTTCGGCTACAAAGGCGTCGGTCGGGCTGGAAATTCGCTCAGCAGCAGCAGGTCATTGCAAGGAGTACCTGAACGATGATGCTGGTAAATTATGCTTCGCATCGAGCAATGTGCGGGGTCGTCCAATCAGTTTGTGTCTCCGTAGCGATCGTCTGATGCACGGCAGCCAGCGTCAAGCTGTCGCACGCCTTCAGAGACAAGACTCAATGCTTTCTCTGATGATGTCGCTGGCGAGAGTTCCAGGCCTTGGAGGTCCGACATCGCAGATGGCGAGAGAAGTGAGCAGAGCGTCGTCGAAAGAAGGATTCACGGGGGGAACCGGCTTGTGCGGGGTGATGTCTCTCAACGCCCTGTTTGGCGATCGGTCGCAGGCCAGCTCGAGCGTTTCAATACGAACGGGCGGCACCTATTTCGAGGCAGTCTCCGTGCTTATATTAACAGCAGCCGGCAGCTCTAAAACACGCTCGACAGAGAGGCCTACCTTTTCGATGATCGACTTTCGCGCTGCATCGCTCGCAATCCCGTCGCATGCGCGAGGCATGCGAAATGTGACACGATGGTAGCGTGATCCACGGTTCGCGTGACCCTTGGGCGCATGTTGCTGCTTATACAAGTGGCGACGGCATTCTTGTGCGAGCGAGCAGGCTTCGTTCTCCTGTCTCCCCTCGTCATTCGGTGCAAGTGCACATACGTCGCTGCGCAAATGGAGGACGCCGAGTTTCCTCTCGCTCGAATATTGCTGGCCGTCATCCCCGCAGCGCTGGTGTTCCTCTTCTTCGTTTCGGTGCTTTTGTGGGTGTCTCATCAAGCATGCCTTTTTCCTGCTCGTCCTGCGGCTTCCCCTACTTACTCGGCCTGTTGCTGCGCTCTAGTGTGCCCGTGGTGCAGTCGGTCTCGGAGGATCTCCACTCTCCACAAGATGTCATGGTCTTGCTGGATGACAACGCGCCGTCCATGCCCTACGGAGCCTGGCTGGAGCTGCAACGTCAGAAAGCTTCACCGCATATCTTTGACAACGCAGTGTGGTAAGTGGTCCACGCGAAGGGGGTGCGGCCATCGCTGATTGTTTTTCGCAGCGCCATCTGTCTGGACATGGTAGAGAAAAAGGACGAGGTCAGGGATCTGCCTTGCTCTCATGTATTTCACACGGGCTGCCTGGACGGCTGGGTGTCCCGCGGTCATTATTACTGCCCGCTCTGCCACAGGCTTGTCCTGCAGCTCTTGCGTGATGACGCGCATGTGGGAGACGATCGAGTCTAATTGATAAGCCGCTCGTATCTCGCTGCTGCAGCTTCAGCGCTGGGGATTGGTCGCGCAGCTCTGTTGAGATATTGGACCACGGAGCTTTTCCCGCGACGAGCATCCCAACAAACAGGGCGATGCAGGGTGTGAGTTTGTTCTCCGCAGCGGCATGTGCGGATGGCGAGACCACCAAGATGCAGGGTGTGCGGGGCCGGGTGGATTGGGGCTTATCACCACACCGTCGCGTCACAAGCAAGCTATAAAACCCCCGGGAGATCTTCCCCAGAGCGCTATTCGCGAATTCCCCCAGCTGCAAATCCCTCAACAGCTGCAAGTTTCATCCTCACAGACTATCTATTCGCCAGTCATGCAGGCAAGCAAAGATACTCCGACCCTCGTCAAATCGCCTCCGACCCCGCCGCCCGAGAAGCATGACTACGCGGCTTCAGATACGTACACCGAAGACGAATACGTCGTCATTGAGTGGGAGGAAGATGAGGCTGAGCGTGCAATAGACCTCGCCAACTCGGCGGACCTCTCCTCCTCTTCGCTGTCGGCCACCGACCTCGCGTCGTCGTCGCACTCGCACTTGTCCTCCTCTCCCTCCGAGGAGCAAATGCAACAGTCCTGGCACGGCATGCCGTACGATAGCAACCCCGACCAGCACAAGGCTCATTGGTACCACGAGTGGCTGCGCGACAAGACGGTCGAAAGGAGCGACCCGTGGGGCTTCTCCAGCACAGGCGTCTCGCGCACCGCCAGTCCCGCGAGGAGCGCCACCGCCTGATCGGCTTCCGAAACACCACCACCAAAAATTGGGTTGAACATTGGGAGGAAAAGCGGGCGTCTACGGGGAATGGCGGAAAAACCGGGATCGCCCTTCTCAGCGGTCAATTTGACCTTATTTCGTTATCGTCAAGCTGTACCACTATGCCGTAACGACTTTGATGAAGAAACGAGCGTCGAGGGGGGTAATGTTTTTTTTGGTATGTTGGCTGAAAACTGGCAATTTGTCGAAGGACATGCTTTGCTGGATTTCGTTTCCGTAGCGGCATTTCTCCCGTGGCTTTTTCCTATCTTCGTCAGCATCCTTTATCAATAATCCCATCGCAAGCTTTTTTCTGCTGCACCCTTGATCTCCACGCTCTTCCTGTACCGCAGTGCTGCTTAACATCACAGCTCGCGAAATTCTTCCATTGACTCCTTTTTTTTGTCGATCCCGCCCGTGAGGACTGTGGGACTCGAGGAAGCAGAAACAGCGGGCGGCGGGGCAAGGATGCCAGCGAAACACGACTTCGACACCGTGTTTCAGCAGCTTCAGGGGGACGAATCCGGTCTTCAGCAATTGGTGCAACGATGCACTGAAATTTTGGTGTTGCACTGACAAGATAACATGGCCGGGCAGAGATAAGAAACTGCGGGGCAAGCGACCCCCGGAGCAGCCAGTCCCGATACGGAATGTCCAAGCGGACCTCTCCGCTTTCGGTCTGATATTCCAGACATCGAGCTCCCCTCCACTTTTGGCAGAACTGAATATAAAATCCTGGCAGTCAATGATGAACGATCTTTTACCGAAGACACAGTCTCGAAGCAGCACTCACTAGAACCCACCATGTCGGACCTCTTCACCGAACTCACAGCCCCCAACGGGCTCAAATACACGCAGCCGCTGGGCCTGTTCATCAACAACGAATTCGTTCCCTCCACCTCGGGCAAAAAGATCACAACAATAGACCCCGCGTAAGCCCTCCCGTCCAACAACATCAACGTCCTCCCTTCTCACCACCACCCCCGCAGAACCGAAAAAGAAATCACCACCGTCCACGCCGCCTCCGCCACCGACATCTCCACCGCCGTGCGCGCCGCCCGCACCGCCCTCACCAACCCCACCTGGAAAGCCATGGACCCCACCACCCGCGGCGAACTGCTCCACAAACTCTCCACGCTCCTCGAGTCCCGCCGCCACCTCTTCGCCACCGTCGACACGTGGGACAACGGCAAGCCCTACACCGTCACCCACGACGACGACCTGCCCGAGGCCTTCAACACCCTGCGCTACTACGCCGGCTGGGCCGACAAGCTCGCCGGGCAGACCATCGCGACGGCTCCCACCAAATTCGCCTACACACTCCGCCAGCCCGTCGGCGTCGTCGCGCAGATCATCCCGTGGAACTACCCGCTCGCCATGGCGGCGTGGAAGCTCGGGCCCGCGCTGGCGTGCGGGTGCACCGTCGTGCTGAAGCCGGCGGAGCAGACGCCGCTGTCGGCGCTGCTGCTGGCCGAGGCGGTGAGGGAAGCGGGGTTCCCGCCGGGGGTGGTGAATGTGGTTAATGGGTATGGTGCCGAGGCGGGGAGGGCGCTGGCGGAGCATGCGGATGTGGATAAGGTTGCGTTTACCGGGTCGACGGCGACGGCGAGGGAGATTATGAGGGCCGCGGCGGGGACGCTGAAGAATGTTACGCTTGAGACGGGCGGGAAGAGTCCGGCGCTTGTGTTTGCGGATGCGGATGTGGAGCAGGCGGTTAAGTGGACGCATGTCGGGATTATGGCGAATCAGGGGCAGGTATGTAGCGCGACGTCGAGGATTTTTGTGGAGGAGGGGGCGTATGAGGATTTTGTGAAGAGGTTTAGGGAGACGGTGAAGGAGGTCAGCGTGGTAGGGGATCCGTTTGATGAGAAGACGTTTCAGGGGCCGCAGGTGACGAAGCAGCAGTACGAGAGGGTGTTGAAGTATGTGGAGTTGGGGAAGAGCGAGGGCGCGACGCTGGTGGCTGGCGGCGAGCCATTGCGAGAGAAGGCGACGGCGGATGGGAAGGGCTTCTTCGTTGCGCCGACGATTTTTACGGATGTCACCGAGCAAATGGCTATCTACCAGGAAGAGGTTTTCGGGCCGTTCGTGGTTATCGGGAAATTCAAGACGGAGGAAGAAGCGCTGAGGCTGGCGAACAACACTACGTATGGGCTCGGAGCCGCCGTGTTTACGAAGGATTTGGAAAGAGCTACCAGAGTGGCGAGAGAGATTGAAAGCGGAACGGTTTGGGTGAACAGCAGCAATGACTGCGATTACAGGTCAGTTGAACATCCTTTTCCATGGCTACAGGAAGCTAACAGCTACTGCAGAATTCCGTTTGGTGGGGTGAAGCAGAGCGGTGCAGGCCGCGAATTGGGCGAAGCCGGGTTGGAAGCTTATACGCAGGTCAAAGCAGTACACATCAACATGGGAAGCAAGCTCTGAGGATAGTAAATATAATATCCTTACAGAGGAAAGGCGAGGCCGCTATAAGAAGATACCCTACCGGAAATCAATTGATCCCCGTGTATTTTCCACTGATCCGTCCCCAACCGGTCGATTAGATAGCGTCGGCTGATTACTACGAAAGGGCCAGTATCTAGCACATCGGTCTTAAGACCGGTAATTGTATAAGAAAGATGACAACTCGTTACCTCGTCACAGCCCTGGGGGTGCTGTCAAAGCCAAAATTCACAGAAATTCCCAGAATCAACACATTCAAGAACGGCAAGGTCGTCCATTCGCAAAATTGGCCCCCAGACATCAACGTCGCAGGCAAGCGAGTAGGCGTAATCGGCTGCGGCTTCCGCCAGTGTCCGGATCGTCGTGGCCCTCGCCCCGCAGGTCAAGTCCCTGACCAGCTTCCAACGCTGCTCGCAGTACTTTGTCTCCAGTGGCAACAAACCCCGTCAACCTCTCCTACCGCGCGTGGGTCAACTCCCCACTATGACGCCATCTTCGCCACTGGCTCGGCATCGACGCCATCGACGGCAGCTTCGCACCGACCCGCATTGCCGGCCGTGGTGGGGCGACGATGCAGCAGTACTGGACTAAGCGCAGCGCTGTCTCCTACCTCGGCGTCTGTGCCGTGGGCTTTCCGAGCGTTTTCATGATAGGACGTCCGCAGACCCCGTTTGTAACTTCCCGCCGGCGTTGGAGAGTGGTGTTGAATTCATCACTGCGGCGGTTGGGACGGCGGAGGGAGAGGAGGAGGAGGAGGAGGAGGAGGAGGAGGAGGAGGAAAGAGGGTGGGGAGGCAAAAGGATGGGGAGGTGGTCGAGGCGATGCCCGAGGCGGAGAGGGAGTTGTGTGATCGGCTGTGTGCGGGGAGTTTGTTCAAGGCGACGCATTCGTCGACTTTTGGAATAACCTCCGTGGGAAGGCGGTGGCGTGTAGGTTTTTCTTTGTGGGCCTGAGGAGATATCAGAAGATGGCGAAGGAGATGGTGGCGGGGTTTTAAGCCGTCAGCCGCACTTTTATTCATCAAACCACCGCTGTCTTGACCGCGTTTCCGCTCGTCATTTGCCCAGTGCCTCGCAACTCTTTCAGCAGCATCAGGAGGGTGCGATATCAGGCTTGGGTCCGATCGTCGGCCGGAGCGAGAGCCAGGTCCAGCAGATGGATCGTCCCTGAGGGAGATCAGCGTTGTTCAAGCCAATCGGCAGCCTCCTCCCTCTCCTGTTCTCCCTGTCTGCCAAGCCAGCTCCAGGAGGAACGGCCAGCGCTCGGGGTGTTAGGTGGGTTGTTGCCGCAGACCCCCGCAGGAACCCGCTTCCCGCTTAAACTTCCCCCAGACCTGCCTTGCCGACCCTGTCCGTTCATCCGCCAAGCACCCACCCTCCCTCCATCTCCTCTTCCTCCTCGTTTTAGAGTTTTCACATACGATCGATGGCGGACTTGGTCATTACATCTTAAAAAAAAACCAACTGCCAGAGGCTACATCAGCAAGGCATGCATAGACGTTGGTTCGAAACCTCTCTTCATAGTGATATCATAAACCCTCTTTCAACTACGACAATTGACCGGCGTGGCGGAATAAGCACGCTGATGTGGACGTGAGACGCTGTTTGTGCATCCTGGTAGATTTCTGGCCAGAACTTTCTAACGCCACCCCGGGGTTCCAGCGGCTCGGGCCGCCTTGAACACCTCGCATTCGCTTGTACTCTTACCTAATCGGGGCAAGCCATTATGATTATTTATGATTGTCCCACCCACGTTTTTGCGGAGGACGAACACCCGCGACACAAAGAGCAGGTCTGTAACTCAAAAGAGTGGGCTCTCTGCAAGCACCTCGCGATTTTTACGAGTTTACCCCACTTCAGTTGCTTACTCGTATAGAAACTCAGCCGCACAATGCAGGAATGGCTGGTGTTACACATCCAACCCAAGATCAGGCGAGCTAAGAACTGTGATTCCACGTAGAAACACTCATACGGTATGTCAGCTCGCTGCGTAGCATTGACTGAGCGGGTTGCTCAGTATAAGTGATTGGCTGAGTCCAAGTGTGGAATTGGTTGCGAAAATCACGTGACCTTGAGACCTCGTATACTTGGGACCGTCCGCCTCCGGTGGGGTTGTTCTTTACAACTTCCCCGCCCGGTTAGGAACGAGGCTGAAAAATTTTATGTAGAATTCTCTCGGCCACACCTTTGCGTCCACTGCTTTGCCCACCTATTTAGGAAAACTTGTCGGATTCTTCGGCTGGATGCTTTGCTTATGATTTGCGGAAACATAGGGGAGGCTGGATGTGGTTTAGGACATACATCAGGGCTGAGATTGCCAAGTGTAACGAGGAGAAGCAATTAGTTGGAATTCCAGATTCAGTCCATACTCGCACCCGATGGGGGTCTCTGGGCCGATATATCCACTTGGCGAAGGAGGTAGACCGGAAACATCTTTTGTGAAGCTGCGAGTGGCGAGGCGCATGAGCTGAGGCTCAATACGAAGACATTCGGCACGGCACTTCCGGCAACAGGAAGACATCTTCGCCCTAATTCCAGCCACTGTCTAAGCGTTCTCCACAGAATGTCATGCTTTTTCATCGCCACTGTGCAATAATGTTCTACTCGTGCAAGCCTGACCGCGCTAATGTTGAGGGACTTGAATCCTTTGCTTCGGTATGCGGAAGTTACAAATTTCAAGATATCAAGCTTAGCATTGTAGGCATGAATGTCGCTATGCCATGAAATCTATCGCGAGGTACAACATTTATCATAAGACAGCATCAAGACAAACCCCCCATACTACCACTCAGGTAAGGCATGTGTGTTGGTGCTGTAAGTGTTGGTACACAGCGGGGAAAAGCAAAATATGTAGGATGATTCATATCTATAGGATGTGAGCACGCCGTGAAGTGCTCGCGGTGACATTTAGTTGTACAATTAGCTCATAACTTGATTGTAAGTAACATGGCAATGCAACCTCTAGGCCAGTCTCAGCTGGCTCAAGGTAGCGCTTCCGTATACCAGAGATGCGGGATGGTGAATCCGTCGGCGAAGGATTCTGTGGGGTGAGAAATAAACGACAACTGATGCCTTGGCCGATATGGACTGACAATGCCAAGAGCACATTCGAAAGGTATAAAAGCTGACCTCCCGTAGACTTCATCCATATCCAGAGCACTCCTCGAAACAGCATCACCAACAGACATCTACATCGTCCTATCAATCACCCACTTCAGGTCACCAGCCCCTTCTTTCAGCTTTGTGTGTAGGACTAATTCTTTGTCAGACTCCAACCATGAAGTTCAACGCCATCATCCTCCTCGCCGCGGCCGCCTTTAGCCCGGTTTTCTCTGCCGCCGTCTCCGATGCCGCCACTGAATGTGGCAGTCTCGGCGTCATGTCGCTCGACGGCGTCGCCGAGGGCGTCGATCCCGCCAGCGTCCGCAAGTGTGCCGAGCATCCTCTCGGCAACACCCCGAACGTTGAGAGTTCATCTTCGTCTTTCGCACCTGTGGACGACTCCAACGACACTTCGACCGAACTCGGCCTCGAGAAGAGAGCTTGCTGGTGGGGCGCTGAATACGGCTGCACGGATGGATACTGCTGGAAGACCTGCGGCGCGGCTGGCAGTGGAAAATGGTGCTGGACTGCTGCCAATTCTGACGGCTCCGGCCCGTGGTACACGTGCAGCACCTACAGGAACTGCAACATGGGTATGGCTTGCGGCTCCGGCAATAACTGCAACTCCTGTGGTTGCAGCTGCTGAGGGACGCTAAGCTACCTCAAGGACATCGACAACCCCGAGTCGGTCTACCCGGTAGTGTCAGTACTAGCACTATCAGAACCTTCGTTATCGGCTATGTAGACGAATTCAATCATTCCATCTCTTCATCCATTTGATAGACAAATGCTTGTGGTCGTGATGCTTGAGAAATTGACTGCGTGCTCGGCGTTTTTCTTCTCGCGGCAGAGCTGGAAGGCGAGCGAGAGGAGCATAACGCACGGCTCGCGGACAATACCAGTTCCTTCAACGCAAGTGAGCCAGCTAGCGGTCCCTGGCACCCTGCTGTTTTGGTAGAGCAAGTACTGGGGCCACCAGGCAGCAGGAATCATGAACAGAAAGCCCCGTTCCCAGGCTGTAGAGCGCTAGAGAAACCCAGCACCAGGCTGAATATGAGCTAGACTAATGCCAATGTCAGGTACCATGCATGCAACTGCAGTGCGATTATCGAGTCACACATGATGTAAATCGCATTCACTGTCAACCTTTGAACGTCATAGAACGGGTACCCTGATCGGAATATATACAGCTTCCGCCGGGTAGGCTGTGTGTTTCGGGATTCTCCCAACGAAATCACACACCACCACATGTACCAGCACCTATTAAACTTCTTATTCTTTTTCCTTTGCAATAAGAAGAAATGGAGGTACCGCTTCTGATAGAGTGTGACGGGCACCAATGGGGATTGAAGGTGATCAGGGCCGGCTTTTGCAGAGTCTCCTGATACATCAAAGTTTGGCCGAGCATTGTCGGGAGTCAACCAGCTCTTTGTTCCGACAACACTGTTGGCAGCTTTGTTTGTCCATAGAAGGTTCATGATGTTGGCAGCAGATTCAGTATCTCCGGAAAACCAACGCAACTTGGCGTAAAAGGCTGGGTCGTTGATGCCAGTGTAAATGCCACTCCAAGGGATAAAGTATGTAGAATCGAGGACATAGACATGGAAGTCGGTTCCCGGAGGATTCTGGTAAAAGGAGGTCCTCGAAGTCTAGAACAACCCGCCCGCTAGGAGCATCTCCGCAACCGTCATCCCACAACTTTAAAGCGATCCCTCATCTCGGCGAACGTTGACTCCCAAGATCCCGTCCCCGGAGGGAATCTCGTGAAACAGGAGTGAGAGATGGCGCGGAGTATGTCTGAATCTGGATCAGAATGTTAGAAAGGTCTTTTCCGTGGTGGGACAGTCGTGGTACAGTGGAGCTTCAACCTCCGGAGCCTCGGCCAGTGGGCGAGCCGTAGGTAGGCGATCCCCCTCCAGAGCGGGCTGGCCCCTCGGTCGAATTCCCGAAGCCCCACTAACCTGGCGATCGCCTCTTCAAAGAGCATGCTGAGTATTCGGTGTGAGGGTTCACCGGTGAAAGCTGGCTTGCCCATCCAACGGCTGCCTAGTATGTGAAAGAGTAGACCCTTGGCGAATTCGCCCGGTGCCCGGCGATAGGACTCGCAGTGTTGATATATCCGCCTTCTTTCCTCCAATCGCAGAGCCAACAATTTTTCTCTCATCATAGAGGAATACAAGTTGACAACATCCAAACTCTTAGCTAGGCTGCTACTACCTCCCTCCATCTCTTCTCCGTTACTATTTTCACTGATTGCTTCTCCTTCGCCGTCCTGGCGTCAAGACATGTTTTCAGCGATTACCCCCTATGTGAAATTAGTAGTTACTAAATCTGACCCCAATAAACTACACCTAACTCTCTACCTAAATCCACACTTGTTTCACTTAGTAGAACCGTAATAAAACTAATTTTTAAGTGTTTTCCCTATTATTATAATGGTAGCTGGGTTCGTAGATGTTTATTACACTGAAAAATAAATACCTTAAAGCGAGAATTCTAACCCGCACGGTTTAAGGGTTATGTTTAGTCTATAGGGGTTTTGTCTAGGCTTTTCGGGCAAAATTGAGGTTGGATTCAGTAATTACCCCTATAAAAAATGGCCGTGCTTGAGCCGCGTTAGCTCTCTCTACAAAATCGTTATTTCCCGCCTCCTTTTAGAGATCGACAGCGCGATAGTGGGTGATTTATTATTAGGCGAGGGTCACTGCGCTGTGACCGGCGAGCGCAAACAGAGAGAGGAAGAATCTAGATGCTATCCAACTGCCTCCCGTAGGGAGGCAAGTACTAAAACCAACCAAATGCCAAGACGATAGTGCACGAGCCAACATCGCCTCGCGCATTAGTGCTAGCTCAATACTCTCGGAGAGCAACCAACGGGCCTATATATATTGCAGTGGCCTACAGATGCTCTCTTCTTGCATCACTCAACGCACCTCAATTCGAAAACATGTCTTCCTTCAACAACTTCTCGCGTGGCGCGATGGCCGCCGCATTTGCTGCCCTTATTTCCTCTTCCTCTGCGCAACTTACGACGGCCTGTAACCCAATGAACAGCTCTCAGGCTCCATGCCCGGAGAATGCTGGACTATGCCAGACGGCCCCTCATGTCACGGATTTTTCCAAGGGTGCTGATAGCCGTTGGGTGATAGCGGATGGCACTGATCTCAAGTACACGAGTGATGGGGCCGACTTCACAATTTCGGGAAGATACCAAGCTCCAACTATTGAAACGGACTTCTACATCTTCTACGGCCGAGTCTCTGTTGCCATGAAGTCGTCCCCGGGAGTGGGTATTATCAGCTCTGTTACGCTGGCGAGCGATGATTTGGATGAAATTGATTGGGTAAGATGGCCCCATATATATTACAGGAACAGATGCTTACCTACTTGTAGGAATTCCTCGGCGGCAACAACACTATGGTTCATTCAGACTATTTCGGAAAGGGCAACGGAACCGTGTCTGATCGTGAAGGAGACCACGACGTGGCGACCCCGCACGATTCTTGGCATACCTACACTATCGACTGGACTGAGGAAAAGATCGATTGGCTCATCGACGACGTTACCGTCCGAACCATGCACTATGCCGACGCCCTTGATGGGCACAACTTTCCGCAAACACCTATGAAGGTTAGGATGGGCACCTGGGCTGGCGGTGACCCCGACAAGTCCTACTGGACACGTCTTTGGGCTGGCGGCAACACTACGTACACCGAGGAGGCGGGTATGCCATGGACCATGACCGTCAAGGATGTCGAGATTACGAACTACAACCCCGCCGAAAGCTACAAGTATACCGATACTACTGGCGACTCGAGCAGTATCTCCAAGACCGGCACACAGTGCAAGTAGTCCATGGTTTACCTTAACGCACTCTGCATGTCTACTCAACACTTTCCTGTATTTAGATGTCTTACCTCCTCAGTAATGTATATAGAACGTGGTTGAATGTATTTCACTTGGATGTTGGGAAACACGTACCATGTCACTGCATTTTCGATGATTGCACCGTGGATGACTTAGCTTAGTACTTCTTTGACAGAGAGCTCACCCAGGAAAACTCCAGCGGCAATAGTGCCGGAGATCAAACTGATGGTAAGATGCATATGGAATCGCCATGTGCCGACCTCGCTGCGTTGATTTTAGTAAGAGTGAAGATTGAGCGAAAATCCCCGGAAACGGAGCTTTTTCTCATCTTAGAAGGTTCGGCGCATATAGAGAAACGCAGCCTTGCAGGCAGGATGGTCCATCGTCCGTCCATTTGGGCGCGCGGGATTCGATTGATGCTTTACAGTCAATCGTACGAGCCAATCCTGCTGGATTGAATGCACGGACAGCACTGGCCAGGTATTGATCAAATATCGTGTGGGGTATGAATAAGCACTGGCCATGGTGTTGAACGCTTTGCCCCTATTTACCAACACCCCCTCTTTTTCTCCACTCTCCTACCTTTTTTAGTAGTTCAATCAATCCGCCATTGCGTCTCAGTCGCGCGTGCGATTGGCTTACGTAGTTTCATCCTGGCTCAATCACACGCGCGATTGAGCAGGGACGGACGATGGACCACCCTACTTGCAGGGCTCTATCTTTGATTTTCAGCAGCTAAACCACCTCGCAGGCTCTGTCAAGCGCTCATGAAAGACACGTCATACGGATACGTAGTACGGCTACGGAAACTGAGACTTCTGTATCCTGCATTGATAGCCGCGATCCAGTCGTGCCGATCCATCTTACTCCTCTCATTACCTTGTATTTCCGACTTCATCCCCAGTTTCTGGCACAGTCTTTAGCCTGTACGACACTGCATGAGACACAGTAGTAGCATTCCATCAGACCTTGAGGATTGCCTTCCTAGCAGGCCCAAAGACAGCCTTGTTACCTCTATCCGAAGCCCAGAGTGGCGCGGATTGTACGGGTATAACCTCTTAGGATTTGTAGTACCTAGTACCGAGTCATCGAGAACGTGTAAGGATCCATCACATGGTTCGAATGTTCCAATCTCGCTGGCCTCGAGTCTTGTCACCGGCTGTTCCTGATGGCCTGAGAAAAGCGAAAGTACAAAATTAAAGAAAACCGGTTATTACCTCTCCAATTATTTTGATAGTGTTATATTATTAGAATACCAATTTCTCTAATTATGAGATTGCGCCTCACACAAAAGACGATTCGATTTATACGCATTGCATATCTCGGGTGGTGATCATTGTTGCTGAGTTCAGCTGACTGGATGCTCGTGAGGCTGTGTCCACTTTCGCCTTGTGCACGCCATCCCGCGCACCAACTCCCCAATCCAACGCAACAGCAACATAAATCAGGTAGTACCATTACCAATTCTGAGGAAGTAAAATCTCGATTGGACTACAACTAACTGGAGCCATACCTAAATTAAGAAAATCCCTTTGTTCGACGGTTACATTCATTAAATTATGCAATGTAATGATTGAAGAGAAAAATAAAGAAACGAAAACAAACAAAACAAAAAGATAACAAGTACCCTTTTTTCAGGTTTATCCGTTTTACCCTTTTTTCTTCCTTTTCTGGTTCTGAAAGGCTGAAACCCCTATGCTACGGGAAGTTGATTGCCAAAGCACAAAAACAAAATCAGATATATCCGGATTGCTCTGCCCAAGGAAGAGGAAATGAAGAGAGTGGCTCAATATCCCAGTTTAAAGCTGAGAACACATTTGCATAGACGTCCTGCTCGCCAAATGGAACTTCTTCTGGGAGATCTGGGAATGGCTCGGCACTGGAGGGAGGGTGGGAAAAGATGTTTTGAGAGGCTGGAGGCTGAGTAGTGAAGATTGCGGCATTTCTTTCTGGGCTGCGAGTATCTTCCAGACTCTCGGAGCTCTTATGGCCACTGGTGAGAATGTTTGTGTGCGAAATCAAAGACCTGTAGATATGTCCTAGGTGCTGGGCTCGGACTGTTGCTGATTGCAAGCCTTGCAGCTTCACCGCACTTTGCAGAGATGCGATCTGCTGTAGAACTGCATTCTCAAGCTCTGATACTCCTGCAACTTCTGGATCTGCTGGACATGCGTTGTGAATATAATCGACACCATTCTCAACTTCTAAGTCAGGAGTAGTCCCGGTATCTTGGGTAGGAAGTTGAGCATTTGGAGGAGCTGAGGCTTCTCCGTCTTCGGCATAAACTGAATAGGTCAGCATTGAAACTCGATTAAGACATGGAAATAGAGCTCATACATGGGGTTTGTGGTGGCTTTGCGTTTTTGAAGAGATTTGCAAACAGGGAAAACCATAGCTTGGCTTGCCCCTCGCCTCTCATCATACCTGTTCGTCTGCATACGTGGTTATGTATTTCTTGCTTGAAAAACTGTTGACATTTTAAGCAGCGACTGATCTTTTCTTGATGTGTTCTCCGGAGATGGCGACTGCAAAGTGATCAACAACAGAGTCAACTTCAGTTTTGAAAGTGGGGCTATAGGAAAAGGAAAACATACGTCAACTGGGCCATGTTCTGGAAGCCGCGCCCTTGGTAGGCGCAGCCGCTCCTGCCCACACTTGGGTTCATTTCAGCAAATTTGTGGTGCGGGCAGGCAAAGAACCTCTCTTTGAAGTGCTTCCTCTGTTTGGAAGCCGCACTGATCGTCATGGCCACAGTGCCAAAGAGTTCCTTCTTTTGTTCCACAAGGTTGGCTGAGTAGTTGTTGAAGTCGTTCAATCGGTTCGGTTTTCGTAGAATCGTTGTTCGTGCCGCAGGGGCAGCAAACCGATAAGACCGTTTTGCCATGTGAAGATCCAGGCCCATGTTTCTGGCCGGGGCTGACCAATTTAGGGTTTGCAAAAGACATTTTGAGAGTAAGTACCGTTTCCTACGGCGCGTTTGATGATAGGTTGGTGTAAAGAGGGGGGCTGAAAATTTGATCTGATGTGAGTGCATACGGTCACAGTCAAAGGGATCCGGATGGCCAACTATATGTAGGAGGACCATAAACCTACTCGCGTAGGTGCGCAGATGCGTAGCTGCGGGAGTGCGAGGACTCAGCCTTGCTGACATGCATAATTGTGGGTCAATCTGGGAAGGCAACGCCATGGCCACGTCTCCAGTGCCCACCGCCTAAGAGATAGCATCACACAGCCTGTCAGACCATAGCGGTAACACTGCATCAATTTTCAGAATGCGCATGAATTAGGGAAACCTCACTGTTGTACAGAAGGCTCGCAGGAGTTCAGAATTTCTCAAAAAAGAACTGCAAAGAACAATCTCGGCTGGAATCAACAAACAGTAGTTGGGTGGTATTTCGATCAAGTAAGCTAATTGCTTGATAGCTTTTAGTGGGCCTGCAAAGCTCGATAGAGTGGTCGTGGAAGCTTTCTGGTAGCTGCATCGCTACCGGGCAACGAAAGATGCTAGGAGTTGTAATCACTTCCTGCAAGAAATGGGTAAAAAGTAATGGCGAAACTGCTTGTTGCTACTTTAGAGTTCAGGAAAGTACACGATCGAACCCCGTTGTAAGCGGTGAGGAACAAAAATATTAGGCTGCAATGAGATCTTTGTTTCTGTTGCTCAAGTTGTCTAGACCGGCGATCGTGGTGACACTGGTGGGCGCAAGGCTGCAACTAAGAATAAAATCAGCTGGACGCAAATCACGATTCTCATAGACCAACATGTGCGACCTATCCGTCCTCCCTCATGATTGGCGATAAAAGTACGTTTCACGAGGGGGTGTGCACATTCGCTTCATAAGCGCACCGAATCCATTCTATTTGGCCAATGCAGGGACCTTAGCGCAGTCTCAAAACAAGGAAATAAGTAAGACGCAAATCCTACATTACGCGTACGCCTTGAGTGTTTCTCCTATAATAGCAGCGACTTTCCACCTTTCCTCCTCCTGCACGAGTCTCGCTTATGGCACTCCGATCCGGTTTTTTCTTTGCAAAACTACCGGTTCATCGCAGTCGAAACAGTTTACTTCATGATCGTATCTGCTGCGAATCCGAAGACTGTGTCCACAAATCCTCGCAACATGGCACTATGCAACCATTGTCAAAATCTACTCCCCCATGTCGTTCTTGTGGAGAGAGAGTCACGAGAGAAAGGCTTACTAAACTATGAGAAACATACTTGGCACTCTTGGAGGCGCATACTACACCACGATAGCCTGACAGCCTTATTGGACGCTGCAATCTTCTGCCGCTTATGCAACTTGTTTAAAAACCAATTTCATCCAGAAAATCTTGATTGGTTGAGATACAAACATCCCAGTCTCTACGGGACTCTCAAACAATCAGCTGTCCGTGTCAAAATTACATACTGTGGCACCAAGGGGACCTGGATGACTCCTTCTTTATCCATCCAGGAAGATGAAAGCTTTACTAGAGTTTTCAAAGATCAAACAGTACGTTCTACCAAATTTCATTGGCCCCAGAGCCCAAACCGTTCTAACTCTATGAAGGGCCACTCTTTCAATGCGGTAATTTGGCTGCAGTCCCATTTGGTTGCAACGATGAAGAGCAATGGTTCGTTCTCATCCTTGTTACTCATACCCTGTCTAATGAGAGTTGTAGGAGCACTTCTTGATAGGCCAGCATGGAACATTCGCAGAGCCAATGATTTCTACGCACGACTTTCTGTGGTACGGGGCTGGTTGGAAGCTTGTCTCTCTGACCAAAATCCCTGGGAGGACTGCAGTAAGGAAGGGCCTTCAGTTGAACCAGTTGAACCTCCCATTCTGCCCAAGCGAGTCATAGATGTAGGGAGTGCACAGTCGCAAACAGCAAGGCTCGTTTGTAGAAGCGGCAAAAAGGCGTTCTACACCACGCTAAGTTACTGCTGGGGCGGAAACTTGGAGTTGACCGCTCGCGGAAACACTATTGGATCACTCCTTTCTGGATTCGCTATCTCCAGTCTTCCAAAGACCTACCAGGACGCTATTGCAGTCACGAGGGCATTGGGAATTCGCTACATCTGGATTGATGCCCTCTGCATCATGCAAGATGATCAAACCGATCTCCAGGAGGAGATAGCCAAGATGGCGGACATCTACCGAAATTCTTGGTTGACAATTGCAGCGACTGGATCATCCAACGCCGATGGCGGCTGCCTCCATTCTCTAACAGCTCCTTTGGAAACCACAAGCGATGGAACAGGTGTAGAATCGCCCAACGCCTGTAGAGTATGGATTCGCGAATCCTCTCGATTCAAGCAGACTGTAACCGATGCTGTTCTGAATACGAGAGCTTGGACTCTACAAGAAAACATCCTGTCCCCGAGAATCCTTTATTGCGCTGAAGATCAGCTATACTGGCAGTGTGGACATAGGGTGAAAAGCGAGGATGGCTTGATTGACGAGAAGGATCCAGCTTCTGCTCCTTGTTTTGTCCCATACGAAAGTCAGTTTCAGGATCCATCTGCTTCGTTTTCGCACGTCTCGGTATGGAGTTTGGATAGACTGCCGCTCCAGGATTCCTTCATCAGAACTCTGCGCCCTCCTTTCGACAAATGGTACAGGATTGTCAACAAGTTTACATCTCGTACTTTGACATATCCAGAGGACAGACTGCGCGCTCTAGCAGGCATAATTGACCTCATGGAGAGATTTGATTCTGGGAATAAGAACCTGGTCGGGCTGTGGCTTCGGGATCTCCACTTGGGTCTGGCGTGGAAAGTTGACGGCCAAACAAAGAACCGAGATAATCCACGACTCAGCCTTCCTTCCTGGTCCTGGTCGTCTGTCAACGGCCCTATCATGTACGAAGATTATAGTACACACAAGTATAGGCCCAGTTGGCGTGCAGGCTTAGAAGTCCTTGAATATTCAATCGAATGGTCGGGACAGCCAATCAGCTCGCGCGTGTTGAAGGCAGATCTTAAACTGAAAGCTAGGGTAAGGCCGCTGCATATTACACCAGATTTCAAAGGCTTAGCCGTCCATATCGATCAGCAAAGCTGCCAGGAACCCGAGAAGACTTTCACAGCTACTTCGTCCACCAAAGATGAACCACGGGTTGAACTGGATCGAAAGCTTGAGAACTCCATCTCAACGATCTACGCAATGTACCTCTTTGAGGACGGACCAGTTGGTATGTATAGGGATGGCATATTGCATCGAGGGTCATTTCATTTCTTACTATTGGCACCAGCAGATGGAGAGGACGAGAAGTTTTTCAGAGTTGGAGTGGGTGATGCGAGCCCAGGTATTGGTCTACGTCTCTTTGAAGGGTTGGCTGAGCGGGAAGTGACTCTTATCTAGCGTGATGCATTTTTGTATGTATCATATCAACATGACATCGAGCAACTTGAAGACAAGAAAGCGTGCTCGAGTGCCCACTCTCTCCAGGCAACCACTTCAATCATATCAAGAGTTCCTCCACCTACTTGATCAGGCTTGATACCCCTCTGCTGCGCCGCAGAGGATGCCCCACCCCCCACTTTCCCATTCAGTGAGGCCACGCGGCGGAAGATTCCGCATTCGCGGTATCAACTCCGGGACGGCGAACCAGGTAATCCTGGAGCAAGTCCCGGCGCCCAGAACCTGGTTCTTACCCATTCATCTCCACTGTACAAACTTTCTCTAAATGCAGCCCTGCATGTCCCAAATCGCCGATGGCGGCATCCCTTCCTATAAGGGTCCCTCTAGCGCCAACAGCGCGCTCGGCATTAGTGCGAAAGCAGACCTCGTATTGCCCAGCTTCTCGGTGGTGGGAAAAAACGCAATCGACTCGCGGCTCTCGCGCTAGCTAGTCAGACCCCTCTTGCATGCGTCAAAAAGTGCTGCGCCTCTTACCTACACGCGCGCATACCCAGACGGCCGGCGACTTGCGTGAAACGCTAAGGTCGGGGACCCACATGCCGCGAGATAGTCGGGTTCTGAGTCTATCGGCCGGGCTTTGAGAGAGGACCCGAAACATCAGCCGGCAAACCTGATCTGCAACCACGAGGAGAGGGCCGGAAGGTTGCGGACCGATGGAATTCGGGAGTCACCGTTTAGCTTCACGGCACTGTGGGTATTATACTTCGATTACTGAACGCAACTGAAAAAAGTGGTGATGCACGTCAGACTTTGCTGACTTGACGATGGGCAAGATGACTGATACTTCACGATATTCAATTACGAAGTGGTTTAGGGTTTTGGCCTATTTCTGATTTTCTTTTTTATTATGTAATACTGTGCGAACGACTTCTCCCGAACTGTTCGCTTGATCAAAGCAGTCTGGCTTACCGATTCTTCAGTAAGAGAGATGCATTCTATCCTTACAATGCAGTAATTGAAACAGATAAAAAGCCTCTCAATCTACCAACCACGTCCATAGCAGCTCTATAAACTAAAAATAAAGAAAACGATAAAAGTTTCCCTCCATGTACCATGTAGCACAACGGGCCGAATTCGCACCAATCAGAACCCCCGCACGCCGCATCTACCCGGAGTGGTAATCCCATCTTCCCGGCTCACCAACGACATCTCATCATCTGCCGACATAAAGTCTCCCAGAACTGCAGGCGAAGTCGAGCTTGATTCAGATAAGTCGATGAAGTGTCAATGCTTATCAGTTTCAACGTTGTCCGGACCCCTGATCAGACCGGTCAGCCCTTCATACCCTTCATACCCTGCCTGAGCGCTCCAGTCTCCGGAATACTCAAGTGGTGGACAGGTACGGAGTACATGGGATAGTCATGATTGTATTCGTGCAGAAACCCCTGTAGTCAGAAAATAGTATTTCAAATACGCTTCTCATTTAGTCTTTCTCAACTCCATACGACGTGTCACTTCATTGACGACATATGCCGCGGCTCGGCTATCATTGCAATATGCTCACACCCCGACGGGAAGAAGCGGCGCAGGGCTGCCGCTCTTTTCCTCGGCTCGGTACGGCTCGTAGCACACACACGGACGGGTGCTTGGGAAAACTCGGCTCTGTCTGCCTTGACACCTGCCGCGGTAGTAACTCCGCCCCGCCCCGCCACCGCCACCGCCTACAATCCCGCCGGACGGAGAGGGGGGTCCTAGCACACTCAGCCCAGAACGCCTCCTACTCCACTTCACGAACACGCAGAGTGCATCCTGCAACTAGTCGTAGTCGCAGATAAGCGGCATACCTTCCCATCAGAGAGCGCCATTAGCGCGCGCTTGCTTGGCAGTAGCTGTGCCACTCGTATTAACTTTTCGACAAACCGCGCGGCTCGTCCCATGCCGCAATGGTTGTTCCGGCGCAAAGGCTTCACGCTAGCTAGTCATACAGGGCAGCTGGTTAAGCGCCGTGCTTCTCACTAAAGCGGCGTGCGTGCGCTTCTCTCAGCTGCTGTGCACGCACTAAAACAGTCGGAGCCCCACATGCCGTGTCGATACATGGCTTAGCTCGGTTCGTCAGTTGGCAACTTATTGGACATATGCATGTACGATCCCTGGTACGTGCTAGTCTCAATGATCGGCACGGGGAAGGGGGAAGGAGGGGGAACGGGGACGAGAGAGGGGGTGGCACAGACAGATAGTACCGGACGTGTACCCTGATCTGCGGAGAGCCGGAAGGTGGCGGGAAGTTAACGTTTTCGGTAAACCCAACGTCTGTGTGAGTTTTTCGGTAGCGGGATCGGGAGACGCAAGGACACCGGTGAAAAACGTGCGTGTTGGTGTTGGGTGGTGTGGTTTTGAGTTTTGCGGTTTGTTGGCGTTATCTTGCTATTTTAGGTAAAGAGACGGAAGTGGGTTTGAAGTGACTATCTGCCCAGGGTTGAGGCACGTGGCACTATAGCCAAAGGGCAGGGCTGATAATGCCGGAGGATGAGACATGGTACAGATCACGTCACTGAAGCCACTTCGTTAATGTTGAACAGTACGAACTGGTGAAGTTTCGCACTACTATTCCTTTTAAAGGTTTGGATATATCGAATAAGTGGATATACTTGGCTTGGTACTTGGTGTTGAAGAAAAAGTAATAGAGACGGGAACAAGATGCGGTGATGAGAGATTCGACTCTGTATATCAATTTATCTAGAGGTATATAGGTATAATTGTAAAAGGAAACAACAACAACAAATCTATCCCCTGATACTCATCTATATATCTAAGAGGTTCATAGATCATAAAACATTACTAGGAGACTTCTCTGTAAACGCAGACGTAAACAACGCTCAAAGCAAAAAGACGCAGGCGCAGACGCAAACGACGCTCAAAGCAAACGCAAACAACGCTCAAGTCAAGCAAAGCAGAAACACCAAAAGCGCCAAGCATTCGCAAGAAACGCAACAGATGTCAAACAAATTAGTTCTCCGTCAACTTCCCATAAAACCACTCAACGAGGTGCACAACAGTGGGATGATTCCACGTCAGCGTCGGCGGCACCTTGACGGGCGCCATAGCCGCCTGCAGCTTCTGGCGCAGGGCAACCGTCATCACGCTGTCCACACCGAGATCCGACACCGCAGCGCGCGGATCGATGTCCTCGATATCATTCATCATGAGGACCGCTCCAATACACTCACGGATCTTGACCGACAGCCAAGCCTTGAGCTCCGGTCCGTCCTTGGGGCGAGCCTCCGCGTCTCCCTTCTTCTCCTCCGCGGCAGCAGCAGCGGCACCGATGTTCGTGACGCGCCTCGGCGCAATCTCCTCGACGAGTGGAATGGGAGCCGGCTCGCCGACCTCGAGCGGGCGGGCGCGCGTGATGACCGAGTGCGCGACGTCAAACTTGGCGACGTGCTCCCAGGCGCGGAAGCCCTCATCGCGGGTGATGTCGGTGATGCCCTTGGAGTTGAGCTCGACGGTGAGGAAGTCGGTGCTGGTGGCCATGCCGAGGCCGCGCCAGGCCGTCCACTGGAAGGCGACGGCGTTGTCGCCGTGGGCGCGGCGGTGCGAGGCGAGGGCGTCGAGGAAGGCGTTGGCAGAGCCGTAGGGTGATTGGCCGGCGGTGCCGACGAGCTGGCCGATGGACGAGAAGAGGACGAAGAAGTCGAGGGTCGCGGGCGGGAAGGCCTTGTGGAGCGCGAGCGAGCCGGCGACCTTGGGCTGGAGGACGCGGGCGAAGGACGGCGCCGTCGTGTCGAGGATGAGGTTGTCTTCGAGGACACCGGCGGCGTGAATGACGCCGAGGACGGGGGGAAGGGACAGGCGGTCCAGCGCGGCCGTGAGCTGCTCGTGGGCGTCGGCGGCGCCGATGTCGAGCGGCACCGCGTGGATCGAGGCGCCCAGCTTCTCGAGGGCGCGGATCTTGGCGACGACAGGCTTGAGGTTGTCGGCGACCGAGTTCCACTTGCTGCGCGGAGGCAGGGCGCGGCGAGAGACGACGACGATGCGGCGGGCGCCCTTCTCGACCAGGAAGTCCAGCACCTCGAGACCGAGGTCACCGAAGCCGCCGGTGACGACGTAGGTGCCCTCGGGCTTGGGCAGCAGGGTCTTGTTCGAGTCGGCCGGGTGGCGCTGGTCGCGGGCGAGCGGCCTCATGCGACCGACGCGCGGGATGCCGTCCTCCATGCGGATGATGTCGACATCGCGCACGTACTTGACGGCCATGGTGGGGAAGACTGGGGCCTCGTTGTCGATCAAGGCGCCCCAGACGTCCGGGTGCTCCTGCGCGGCGATGCGGCCCAGGCCGTACAGCGCGCCGTGGGCGAGGGCGGTGTTGGACTCGCCCTTGTGCACAGCGTCGGTGATGACGAAGAGCTTGGCCGCGGCGCCCGAGTTGACGAGCTGCTTGATCATGAGGACGGTCTCCCAGACAAAGCGGTTGGTAGCGTCAGGCACCTCCTCCAAAGACTCGACCTTGCCGGGAAGGTAAACGACTGCAGAGCCCTTCTTCTTGAGGATCTCGAGCGTCTGCGGCTGGCTCAGCTCCTCAGCCGTGTTGGCACGAAGCACCTGCGGCACCTGGCCCTTCAGCTGTGCCGAGTACTGCTCTAGCAGAGCAGAGTCATCGGACACCAGCACGACCGAGTTCAGCTGCAGCGGTTTCTCAGAGAACTTGGGCGGGATCCAGGCAATCTGGTGGGCCAGGCTCTCGACGCCGCCGCCAATGCCCGAGGCGCCCTCGACATCAGAGAAGCGCATCGACTGGAACTTGGCGATCATCTCGCCCTGCTCGTTGAGCACGCTGACGTGCGAGGCCGGGCTCTTGTCGTCGGCAGCCTCCTCGATGTAGAGGTAGCCGATCTTGGGCGGCGGGGCGTCAGACAGGAGGAAGACCTTGTCGATCTGAGAGACAATGCGCATGCGCGGGTCGTTGAAGAAGATGGTCGAACCGACCGAGGTGGCGGCGTCGAGAAGCGGGGCCCACGATTGCGGGTCCCAGTCCATGGAATCAGTGTCCGGGTTCATGTCGACGCGCACAATCATCTCCTTCTCGTTGCCGTAGTGCTCGACGACGCCCCACGGGAAGGCGATGCCCGACACGCCAATCTTCTGCAGGTAGTCCCAGGCGAAGCTGTTGGGCAGGATGGTGCCGATGCGCTTCTTGATGCCCTCGATGTCGAAGACCTGCGTAGGAGCGGCCTTCTTGGGGGTGCTCCAGTGGGCGGAGCTGTGGGGAATCCATTGGTGCTCCAGGTCGTCAGTGGAGCCGTTCTTCTGCTCGAGGCGCGAGGCGACCTTGATCTCGTCGCCCTGGACGACGATCTGCACCTCGCGGCGGTCGCTGCTCATGGAGACGGGCACGCGCAGCTTGATCTCGCTCAGCTCGGTGCCGCCGGTGGCGTGGTGGAAGGTATTGACGTAGACGGCAGCGGGGATGATCTCGGTGCCGTCGAGCGGGTGGGTGCCGGGGAAGGGCTTGGTCTTGTCGTCGAGCTTGGTCGTGTAGAGGACCGTGTCGGTGCCGGCGATGGGGGTGCGCTGGCCGAGCAGCGTGTGCTTCTCGACGTCGTGCTGGGTGCCCTCGCCAGTCGGACCCGTCTCAACCTCACGCCAGTACGGCTTGTGCGCCCACGGCGTGCCGGGCACGCGCTGGCACCAGGCACGGCCGAATTGGGCCTTGAAGTCGACCTGCGAGCCCTTGCCCCAGAGCTGGGCAATGGCGTGCTGGATGCTGCGGGAGGCCGACGAGTTGCGCTTCATGGTGGAGATGATGGCAGACTCGGTCAGGTCGCGCTCGGCCAGCGTCTCGTTGATCGAGTGGCTGACGATGGGGTGGGTCGAGACCTCGAGGAAGATGCGGAAGCCGTCCTCGATGGCAGCGTTGACGGCCGAGGTGAGCCAGACGGGGCTGATCATGTTGTTGACCCAGTAGTCGATGTTGCGCAGGCTGTCGGCGCGCGGGTACGTGTTGGACGTCGAGTACAGCGGCACGACGGGCGGGCGCGGGTTCAGCGCCTTGGACAGGGCCTCGGCGAGCGGGTCGGCCAGCTTCTCGAGCATGGGGCAGTGGAAGGCGATGTCGGTCTTGACCTGGAACGTCTTGATGCTGCGCGCCTTCAGGGCCTCGACGTACTCGGCAAGCGCGCCTGCCTCGCCGCTCACCACGCACGACGACGGCGACGAGTCGATGGCCGCCACAATGTCGCGCCTGTTGCCCAGCTCGGCCGCCACCTGCGCGAACGGCAGGTTCACCAGCGCCATGCCGCCCAGGCCCTTGACCTGCGCGTACAGCCTGGCCCTGCGCGTCACCACCAGCGCGCCCTCTTCCGCCGTCAAGCAGCCCGCTGCCACCGACGCCGCGATCTCACCCACTGAGTGGCCGATCACCGCCGACGGCTCGATGCCCTTGGACCTGAGCACCTGGGCGAGGCCGACCTGGACGACGTACGTCAGCACCTGGATGTGGTCCGAGTGCTCGAAGTCGCCCGTCTGCAGCACCTCGATGGCCGAGTAGCCGACCTCCTTCCGCACGATGTCGTCCAGCGGCGTGATGGTCTGCAGGAAGACGGGGTTCTGCAGCAGCTCCTTGCCCATGTCGGCCCACTGCGCGCCATGGCCCGAGAAGACCCAGACGGCGTCCTTCTTAGTAGCGTTGTCGAAGACACGCCCGTCAGCAACCCACTCCGCCGATCCTCCCTTGGCGAAGGTGCGCAGAGACTCGACGGCCTCCTCGTGGCTGCCGACGACAAAGGTGGCGCGGTAGTGGTGGGGAGCGCGGCGGAGAGCGAGGGTTGCGGCGATGCCCTTGAGGTCCTCGTCCTTGCCGGCGCCCTCGAGCCAGTCGGCCAGCGCCGTGGCCTGCGAGGTCAGCCTCTTCTCCTGCGGCGCCGAGATGACCAGCGTCACGGGTTCCGAGGCCGTCTCCTGGATCGGTGCAGTGCTGTTGTTGTTCGCCGGCGCTTGTTCGATGACGACGTGTGAGACGGAACCGCCATAGCCGTACGAGCATACGGCGGCGCGGCGGGGGGTGCCCTGCGGCTCCGTCCACTTGGTGCGCTCGCGAACCACCTTCAGGCCCGACTTCTCCCAGTCAACGCGCGTGTTGAGCTTCTGCAGACGCGTCTGCGGCGCGAGCTCACCCTTGTTGACAGCGAGCACCGCCTTGACCATGGAAATGGCACCAGCGGCGGCCTCGAGATGGCCGACGTTGGGCTTGATGGAGCCGATGTGGGCGGGTGCGTCGACAGGGCGCCCCTTGCCGTAGACGGCCGAGATGGCCGACACCTCGGTCGGGTCACCCAGGGAAGTCGACGTCGCATGCGCCTCGATGTAGCCGACCGACAGCGGGTCGACGCCCGACCGCTCCAGCGCCTGCCGCGCCACCAGCTCCTGAGCCTTGGCGTTGGGCGCCATGATGCCGTTCGTCTTGCCGTCCTGCGCCAGCGCGCTGCCCTTCAGCACCGCCAGCACGTTGTCGTTGTCGGCGAGCGCGTCCGACAGCCGCTTGAGAACGAGCACCGCACCACCCTCACCGCGCGCGTAGCCGTGCGCATCGTCGTCGAACGAGAGGCAGACGCCGTCGGGAGAGAGCGCGCCCGCCTTGCCCAGCATGACGAACAGCGCCGGCGAGCACAGCACGTTGACACCGCCGACGATGGCGACCTGCGACTCACCGTTGGCGATGGCCTGGCGACCCAAGTGGACAGCCACCAGCGACGACGCGCACGCTGCGTCGACGGCTGAGCTGGGGCCCATCAGGTCGAAGTGGTACGATATCCGGTTGGGGATGCCGTGCGCGGTGGACCCGATGCCCATCCACGCCTCGATGTTGGGAATGTCCTCGAGCAGCAGCCGCGAGTAGTCGTCCGAGTCGACGCCCATGTACACGGCCGTGTCGGACCCGCCCAGCGTCTTGGGGTCGATGCCCGCGTTCTCGAGCGCCTCCCACGACAGCTCCAGGCCCAGCCGCTGGTGCGGGTCCATCTGCTCCGCCTCCTTGGGCGAGATGCCGAAGAAGGACGCGTCGAAGTTCTCCAGGTTCTCGATGAAGTAGCCGCGGTTGATGGCCTTGTCGATCTCCTTGGGGTTCCGCACGTCTCGCCGGTACCACGGCTCCCACCGCTTCTTGGGCACCTCGCCGGATGCGTCCTTCTTGTCCAGGAGGAACTGCCACAGCTTTTCAGGCGTGGTGTTGTCTCCCGCCGTGCGGCAGGCCATGCCGATGATGGCTACATCCTCGTAGGCGGGCTGGGGAGTATTAGCGGGGGTCGAACTGCAGGAATTGGTGATGATCTGAGGAGGACTGGGAGAATTGAAGAGCTTGAGAAGAATGGTATTGAGGCTGGAGAAGGACTAGGAAAATTAAAGAGAATTCCGGGCAATTGATGGTGAGCTCTCGGGAACTGAAGAAGAATGCTGAGGCGGCTGAAAAGCACAGGGAGAGAAGATTGAAGAGAACTGAAGAAACATTGAAGCACTCACAGATTTGGAGGGGGATGAGGGGTTGCTGAGCACCTCAAAGGAGCTCGAGTTGCTAGAAGACGGCACGGCGCCGTTCGAGGAGGTGGAAGTGTTGGCCATTATTCTGGCAAACGGGGTATCTCTTTTGGGTGTTGTTGTTTGGTTCCTCCTCTCTCAACGGCGCGCGCTTGTCCTGTCAGTGGCGGTCCCCGCTGGGCTCTTATCCTTATGAGAGAAAGCTCCCGCCGCTTCACGAAATGAGGCCACCCAGGACCGTTGTGATAAGACGTGGGGGATGGCCATTGGCCTCGGCCAGGCCCCCTTGGCCCGGCCCCGAGTGTGGGGCGCTTTCTTCACGCTACGGGGAATTCGACGGACGCTTCCGTGTGGGTTGATGATTGCGGCGTGGACGCTGGACACCGTCTTTTCGTCGTGTCTGTATTGAGCCAAGGGGCCATGGCGCGGCAAGCGAGACGGGCTTCGCGCTTATCTCGCCGCGCGCTGGGTGATGGGGCGGCGGAAGTGTGTCCGAGCTGCCCTCTAGCCTGCTTCCCGGATCGGCAGAGGCGGCGCCACATGGACGGGGGGCAACCCTGACTCGATGGGCAAGCGAGGCCGCCTGCCCGGGTCGACGGCCAACGTCCGGGAGCGCCATGAATCGGAGCCCAATACCAATCCTCGACGACCAGCGGCGGACCGTGCCGAACGCCAGCTCGCACGTGTTGCACACTAGCTAGTCATCGCCAAATGCCCTGACACGAGTCGGCCCTATTGGTCAGCGGCGCGCAGCCCCTATCCCGGGGTGCGCGCCTCCAAACAAATCCGACCCTGTCCCACCCGCAGCCCTCAACCCTTCACCGCGCGAGAAAATAAACAATGGCCACTGACGACATCCAAGTTGTGCCCGTCACGCAGTTGCCCGCCAACTCGTGGTTCGAGGGCTTCGCTCTCCGCCCCAATGGCAACATCCTCGCCACCCGCCTCGACGCCCCAGAGCTGTACACCTTCGACCCGGCCGATCCCACCGCGCGGCCGGAGCTGCTCCACACCTTCCCGGACGCAAATGGCCTGGTCAACCTGTGCCCCATTGGGGACCCCGACGACGATGAGTTCGCCGTGATAGCCGCCACGGTCGAGCTGCAGCAGGTCCAGTTCGACTCGGCCGTCATCTGGCGCGTGAAGCTCGACGCCCAGAACAAGTGCACCATCACCGAGCTCGCCCGCGTCCCCGACTCGGGCTTCTGCATCGGCGTCATCCAGGTCGGCCCGCACACGCTGGCCATCGCCGACTCGCACAAGAACTGCATCTGGCGCCTCGACGTCCGGTCGGGCAAGAGCTCGGTGCTGGTGGCCGACGACACGATGAAGGCGGCCACCGAGGAGGACTACTTCGGCATCAACCGCCTGCGCATCTCGCACGGCCTGCTGTACTACACGAACACCAGCGCGGGTCTGCTGTGCCGCGTGCCCGTCGAGACGACCGATGCTGTGGATGAAGGCATCAAGACGACGGGCGGCGTCGAGATTGTCGCCAGCGACCTGCCCCACTGCGACGGCCTGGCGATCACCGAGGATGGTAGGTCCATCTTCACCGCCAACTACATGGCCGGCGTCGTGTGGAGGGTCGACCTCGAGGGCGACGACAGGAGCGTCACGTCCATCCTCACCCGCGGGCTCGCCAGCCCCACCAGCGTCGAGTTCGCCACCGTCGACGGCAAGCAGCGCCTGTACGTCACGTGCTGCGGCGGCGAGGCCACCAACGTCGGCTGGGTCAACGAGGACGACCGCCTGTCGGAGCTGAGCAAGTTCAACCTCGAGATCGAGGTCACGGCCGAGGTGACGGTGACGGAGGAGGTCGTCGAGGAGAAGAACTAAAGGGAAAAGGAACCGGAAAGCAAGCCTGATGCTGCAAAACATACACATGGGAAAAAGCAACAAACGGCGTAGGCGTTCAACTATTGGGAAATTCATCGGAGGGAGGGATAGGAGGGAGGCGCGGCGAACTAGCAGTCCAGTCTCATAGAGCAAGATGTATACCACACCACACACACACACACACACACACTATTACTACAAGCAACCAGGGCAACCAAAAATTCATTTTTCTTGCTATGGACACAACATACACAACATGCCAGTCCTCCACGCCGTGCTTTAGACCTCTAACATGCTAACTCCCTAACCTGTCAACACTTCACGCAATCCTCTCCCACTTTCCCATCCGGCCACCTCTCACCACGGGCAAAGGACAGGCGGTGGCATCCGACCCGTGTCCCGATTCGCCCGATTTACGATGAGCCCGGGGCGCTCGGCCATCCGCCTACTCCCGGGGGAGGACAACTACTGGCCCGGCCGTTTCCCTTCGGCGGTAGCCGCGCGGGCTGTCCCTTCTTTCGTTCAACCAAGTCATGCCGCAGCAGCAAAATACGTACGAGCGTTGCGGCACAGCATTCGATTAAGTGTGGGGCCTCGCGGCCGTTTCCCGTTACACTCTGTGCAGATGAAAATTTTCGGCGCAGACCGGTGAAAAAAGTGGGAGAGTGGAAGGTATATGAGAGAGGCGTAGCAATATTGTAAGCGCTACCGTGCCTCTTGCATGACGCCACAACGTAGAAATGGATGTTCCCGGCCGGGGATTGACCTGTGTGGTTCGCGGTAACTGATCACCAGCGGCTTGTGGGCTGTGGGATGGGAGGCCTTTCTTCTCGGCCCGTTTTTTTCCTTCTGCCTTGCCTGTGCAAAAACCCCATAGAAATTTCCTGCACTCTGGATGACTCCGTGCGTCCCCTGCGTCTTTCCCATCGGCCCACGGTTCCCCGAATGCCGTGGGCCGGGTGTCAGTGTGATTGCGGCACAAACCACCGCCGCCCACAAGCCGTGCCACCCCTTCCGGCCCCTCCCCCCCGGTCACCTCGTCTCGGCCCTCCCGTGTTCTGATAAGCTCAAGGTCCTGACCGCTGGTAGCGACGACCCATGTTTGAAGAGAGAGCAAAGCCCACGCAGGGACCGAGCAGCGGCGTGGCTGCAGGGGCCGCGGCGGCACGGCTCGCCACTGACGCGGGAGGTGTGACAGAGTGCTGGTTTCCTCAGGCCTCGTTCGCTGTGTTCCAGACAACACTGGACAGAGGGACGTATACGCCACCCTTTGAGCCGCCGCTGCCGGAGCGGACATGGCCGCTGCCCAATGCTCTTTATTTGCGTCAATGTCTTAGATGCTATACGCTTTTTACCCCGCTAATCGCGGAAACCAAACTTCGCTTGTTTGCTATTACAGACGACTGATATTCCTATGCCTCTACCTTTTTCGCGTGCTCGCCTGGCCGTCTTAGACGGTGCTCCCGACCAGGTTTTTGTGTTGCTGAGCACGGGCGCCCGCTCTCCGCTCGCCCGGGAAGGATTGAATGATGTGGATCTTCCCCTATCACAACAGGCATCTTATCTCCGATCTTCTTCATCCTTCCCGCGGGGTGGTGAATCTTCACAAGCTCATCCTTGCAGCGGGGAACGCGGTTCAGGCTGTCCGTCGGGCCTTGTTTTTAAAGTGTTACTGGGGGGGGGGTCCACTTTCTTACGACGTCACGAAGGATTGTTGCGCCGCCGCTACTACAATAATGGAGGGGCACGACGCGGCGTGGGTGGCTGCATTATGAATAATGGTGTAAACGGGCTGGGCTAGGCCTTCTGTCATGAAACGGGCAGCCTTGGTGCCTTGTTCGCTCTAGATGCGCCTGTTCTCTGCTGCCTTGCCGCCGGAGTGGATAATGTGCCTGCAATGCTGCTCGTTTTCTCCGCTGATCGCCTCTGCAGGAACAGAAAATGGGCTGGGCCTCCACCCCGCTGCACGACGCACCGATCCTCCTCTGCAGGGCGCTCGTCCGTAAACGAGAGGGGACGGGCCTCAAGAGTTCGTCACGCCGCCTTCAGAAAAAATCAATGCGGACGGAGGCTCCGCTGCCGCCCGAGTCGCGCATGCATACGACAGAAAGCGAGAAAAGCAGGGTCTTCAAGCACGCTCTGGCCTGGTTCCCCACAGGCGCCAATAGTAATCGCTTATCACGCCTGTGCCGCGTTCATGCCCTTGTGGTGACGAGGCGAAGAAGAGCCGCCCGGGATTTCTTTTTCGATCGATATGCATATGCAGGTTGGTCGGTCGATGGCCCCGGCTAAAAATTGACGCGCGATGAGGCTGTTAACTGCAAGGCGGTCTGCCTGTCGGTATTCAGACCGCCTGAGTTCCCCCAACCACACGGTCCGTCCTTGAAACAGGGACTGACAAAAGGAGACGCTGGCATGATGATGGTTTCAGAGCTGGGGGTTTTGTCAACGGGGTGGTAGGGGCAAAAGGTCTCACGCGATATCATTGGGGGTTCCCCTGACTAATGCCGT
The DNA here is from genome assembly GCA_023089105.1 of Lasiodiplodia citricola. Classification (NCBI taxonomy): domain Eukaryota; kingdom Fungi; phylum Ascomycota; class Dothideomycetes; order Botryosphaeriales; family Botryosphaeriaceae; genus Lasiodiplodia; species Lasiodiplodia citricola. Next base: position 348,517 of record JAJNLL010000037.1, read on the forward strand.
CCATTGATTCTCCATCCAAATTGCCTATTGCACACATGCGCAATCACCGATCCCATAACGCAAGAATCTCATGCGAGCCGAAAAGAGGGCAGGACCTTCTAGCGCGCTTCTTCTTTCGACAACGTCAACGTTTCCCTGACCGCCTGGTAGGGCTCGCAATTCTCGCGTGCGGCGTAGCCGTTGAGGGTGTCGCTATTGATCAGGGCGCGCGCCCGTTAGTTCTTCGACTCCCCACAGATCTTCGTCCTCGCGAGCGGACGTTTCTCGGATGAGCTCATGCTCCGTTGTCTTGCATGGCTAGCGGCCACGTGAAAAAGTGGTGCCCGTGTTGGCGCCGGCGCCCCACCTTTGAACGTCCACCATGTTCTGTGTCTGACTGTGACAGCGGAGCAGCAATTGGGTAGTAGTATGGCACCTTTTCGACCTTCTTCCCGCTATCAGTCATAGCCGCGCTCCTCCCCCACCCTCTTTCGCAGTTATTGAATCTTGGCAAGTTGGGGGGTTGCCGAGTTCCCTTCAGGCATTGATGGTCGTCAGCCTCGAGTCAGGAACCAGGCGAGCGCCACGCGTTGATTGACAAGCCCAACACGAGGTCTTGCTAGCGCGTGTTGCTCATTCTCAGGATGGGAAGCGGATGTGTTCGTTGTTCACGGATCGGGATCGGCTAGCCCGAAACGAGCTTCGGGAATGCATTGCTTTTTCCGTCCTTCTCTTCACTTTAGGTGAAGATAAGCTATACAGCTGAAGGATTGCACGACGATTACGGATCCTCCGGATGAGAGGGATGAGATGCATCACATCCATTCCAAAATCAGCTTCACGATAACTATTGCTGCCCCGCTGCTTTGCAATTTATGCTCTGATATTACGCAATCACTTGCTCAGGCAGCAGTTCCTTCGTTGTCTTCCTAAGCAGGAGCTAGTCTTTAACAATCTTAAAAGCCCTTGAATCTTTCTGCACGCCGATTGCCAATAGTAGAGGTTTGCACGTGACAAGCGAAGTGGACAGTGCTGAGTACTAGGCACTACGCGACTTGACACTCCTTGTCAATCTATAAACTAGCTAAATTACAATGACCTCGGATTCTAGTGCGAAGTAAAATATATCCCTTCTCCCTTCTTTACTCGCGGCACGGCGTTGAGCGAAAGCAGCAATTTCAGTGCTAGCTCAAGCCTCCGGGAGCCAGTGGTGTAGTTGGCGCCACCACAAGTCGACGCTAGCCATGGAAGATTCCAGGAAGCCGTCGAATCCTGCCAATCATCAAACCCTGAAAATCGTCACAAAAACGCCTCGGATCCTGCGAACGCGAAGATCCGAAAATCCGACCAAGCCGCCAAAAACGCCTCAAAATCCTCAAACACGAAGAAAAAGGCCGATGGTGTGTAGCGCGATGGTGTGTAGACTACGCGGATCATCTCCGAGTTAAAATTAAGGACGAGCGAACTACTGCGACGCGGCACATGGTGTCTTAGCTGGGGGGGCAAACGGCGTGGGAACCCAACGAACATTTTTTCTCAAACACACAGGGCTCCCAATGAAATGAAGCTTTTCTTGGGCTACAGCCAGGCTTACGCAACCGTGGCTTGAAGCCGGCCGTCGACGTCATTCTTTTTTCGGCGTAGCACAGAATCCTTCGCGGCTCCGCGGCTCCTGCAACAACCCCTGTGCGGATGGGGGCCGTGCGTGTTCGAAGACTAAGCCGTCGCCCACCTACTTTGCTCGCTAACCTGCTTTTAGTTTCCTCTTTTCAACTCCAGAGCTACAAGGCTGCGATGCGCCAAAACAACGGCATAGGTCCTCAGCTATGTTTACAAAATTCATTTCCATGCATTTTGAAGATGAACAGCTATGGGTTTTGGAGGTATGAGCTTTGTGATTTGGATTGTAGCTATGAGCGGATTTGCGGAGCTTTTCCTTTCCGGCAGCATATTTAAACATGATTTTTCAACTGTGACAGTACATTTTCACCAGTGCATTAGAGATCAATTCAAACCGCATCTCTGCAATATCTTTGGAAAGCTGAACAATAAACGGTTCCGATCACTTAAGGAAATTTTGATATCTGCTCCAGCAAAGGTGTCCCAACATGACTGACCAATACCGCACCGAGATCCAACAGGCAAGTCTTGCCCACGAGCCCGCTACACCAGCAGGTCCATCACTCACTATACACAGATGATGTTCGTCGCCGGCGAAAGCGGCGACATATCCCCCGAAACGACATCCATGGTCGAACGAATCGTCCAGCAGCAAGTCACTGAGCTCGTAAATGTCCCTCCTTCTTCCTCTGCGCACTATAACAATCAAGAAGCAAACTCGGAGCACCACACGTCCAGCCCCACTAACCACCCCACGCGCCACAAAGCTCTCCCGCGCCGACGCCCTCGCCGCCCGCCGCGGCAGCCGCATCATCTCCCCCGACGACCTCATCTTCCTCATCCGCGACGACAAGGACAAAGTCTCCCGCCTGCTGCACTTCCTCTCCTGGAAAGAACTTCGCAAGAACGCAAAGGACCGCGACGACAAGGGCGGCGGCGGTGGCGGTGATCTCGGCGACCTAGCTGATGCCGATGCAGACGTCCTCCCGCTAGACGGCAACGGCGGTGGCGCTGGTGGTGACCCGGCATCCCGCAGCAGCAACAGCAGCAGCAATAACAACAACAAGACTAAGTCGACTAAGGTCCTCCTCCCCTGGGACGTCGCGAACCTGTACGCCGAGCACCCGCCAGAGGTTGTTGTCGGGGGCGAAGACGACCAGCAAGAGGAGGCGGCGGCGGCGGCGGAAGCAGACTCAGCACAACTCCGCCGCCTCCGCGCCGCAGACGAGCGCACGCAGGCCATGACGCGGGACGAATACGCGGTGTGGGCCGAAGCGCGGCAAGCGTCGTTCACACGGCGCCGGAAAGCCAAGTTCCGCGAGTGGGCGGGGTTGGGCGTTGTTGCGGATGCGCGGGTCGGCGAGGATGTGATGGATATACTGGGGTTTTTGACGTTTCAGATGGTTGTATCGTTGACGGAGAAGGCGGTGGGGGTTAAGGAGGTGGAGGAGGGGATGCGGGCGCGGAGGCTAGGCGGTAAGGAGTTGGGAGGGGAGGGTGGGGATGGAGGAGGAGGTGGTGGCTTGTTTGCGGCGAGGGAGGGGCAGGCGGGGGTGGTTGGAGTGAGGCATGTGGGCGAGGCGTTTCGGAGACTGCAGCGGGAGGGGGGGAAGGGCGCGGTTGGGGGGCAGAGGAGGAGGGTGTTGAGGTTGGTGAGTTGGGTCGTTCCGATGAGTTGGTGGTTATGGAGAGACTGACTGGCTTTTTAGTTTTAGGGGATCGAGGACAGCTGGAAACAGCATGCTGAACAGCAACGGCAGCTTTGTATGGCGGTGGGAGTTGGATTACTCCGGGTAAGTGCGGCGTGCGGGAGTTTTGATTGGTCGGGCGGGGTGGGTTTGCTCCGCCCAGAAGGGAAATTCTTGATGGACGGCCTTAACGAGATAGGAAAGAATGATCAGTCCTCTTCAATCCATCATATCATTCATTGAGTCAGTTCTCAGTCAAAGAATAGCGCCCTGCTTTCTTCTGCAAACGCAAGTAATCCTCATCCCCCCAACAACAACCACTTACTCTTCACTTCACTCCCTAAACGGATGCTTGAAACAAACCTTCCGGAAACTCGCCCCCTTCTCACACCTCTCCTCCAACTCCTTCACCAGCTCCCCCACCGGCTTATCCACCACCTCCACCGTCGGTATCTTAAACGCCCACCCATAATTCCCCACCGCCCACTCCAACGCCTTGAACACCCGCGCTGCCTCCTCCGGCCTCGGCGGCACCGTGACAACCTTCCCCTCCGCCCCCGGCGGGCTAAACGAAAACGGCAGCTCCAAACTCGCCAAGGGCATAAGCGCGCCAGGATAGATCGTCGAGCAGACCTTGATCACTTCCTCTCCCTCCTGCTCCTCCGCACACGCAAACGCCATCTCCCCCGTCCTCTGCCCCGGATCCCCCACCGCGTCGAAGATCCGCGTCAACCGCCCCACGCCCTCCGCAGCCGCCGCGGCCTTCCGTATCTCGTCCACGACGCCCGGGTCGCGGTAGTCGAAGCACCGCGTCGCCCCCAGCTCGCGCAGCGCCGCGTGGTTCGCCGGCGACGCAGTGGCGAAGATGTGCCGCACGCCGACGGCTTTGGCGAACTGGATCGCCATGAAGCCGAGCGACGACGCGCCGCCCCAGACGAGGAGGGCGGGGAGCTGCTCCTTCTCCTCCTCCCCCTTGTCTTCCCCCCCTTCGCCGGGCAGCGGGTACCGCAAATGATTGAACACCGCATCCGCCGCCGTGCGCGTCGAGACGGCCAAGCACGCGGCATGGTCGAGCGGGAGGCTGCTGCCTCCGTCGTCCTCTGGCAGCTTCCACGCCATGCCGTCCGGCACTATCGCATAGTCCTGATGGGTTCCGAAGTGGGCCGGGCGGCCGAGCGAGGAAGGGGTGCAGCCGGCGATGCGGTCGCCGGTTTGGAACTTGGATCCCGGACCGGCTTGTATGACGGTGCCGCTGAAGTCGTAGCCGGCGACGGTGTCGCGGATGCCGAGTTGCCGGCCGTGCTTGATGTCGGCCGGGTTGAGGCCGGAGAAGGCGATGCGGACGAGGGTTTGGTTGGCTTCGGGGGCGGGAGGGTGGGGGCGGTGCTGGAACGAGAGGGAGGCGGTGGAGGTGATCCAGATGGCGAGGTTGGGGGTGGTGGGGTTTGGGGAGGTCATGGTCGGATGGATGGTGGTGTGGCTGGTGGTGGTGGGTGGCTGATTGAGACGTTTGAAAGCGAAGTTTATGCGAGATTGAGTTAGGCTAAGGGAGGGTTTCGTGCATCATATACCTGGGAGCATCCGATGTGGTCCACCATTTCCTCTTTGGTAATCGGTTCTCTCGGCCGAGACACCTCCGCAGTAACGCACCGTATGTACCAGTAGCTCATATAATCCGCTCCCTCTATATCCGATTCCGATCTTTCTGTTTCATAATCCTCTAGCCTTCGGTGTTGGGTGTACGTGTCTCATAACCAAGGTGGTTGTTGGAATCTCGCCGGGTGGGACTTTGGTGATGGAATGATAGGTATATTTGCTAGAGCTACTAACCACCCCAGTAGCCCAGAAAAGAAGTAAGAAGTCCCCCATAGAAGCCTCCAGCTCCCAAGAGACCATCCTCTTAGAACCATCACGCCCCCTCCTCCTCCCCCCGCATCAGCCCAATCTTCTCATCCAAACTCTTCACACAAGGCGAAAAGAACATCTCCCCACTCCAAGCCCTCTTGACCGTCCCCGCCGCCACGCCCACCCACAACACCGCCACCACAACCGACAACCCCGTCCCCACCACGCGGAAAAACCCCGACGGCAACTCCTCCCCCATCGTCACCGTCGAAACCGCGTAGACGCCGAGCGGGAACGTGAAGCCCCACCACCCCATGTTGAACGGGAACCGCAGCTTGCAGCGCGCGATAATCGTCGCGACGGCGAAGAACAGCCACACCAGCCCGAACCCCCACATGACGACCGCCGTCAGCCACCCGCAGACGTACAGCACTTCCCCCGCCCTGGCCGCCAGCTCTTTCTCCCCTCCCGCTCCCGCCGCGCCGCCGAGCGTGCCCGTGATCGGGAACACCACCCGCGCGACTTTCCCCAACTGCATCACCGCAAACCCGCCCTGCCCCAGCGGGCCGAGCGGCAGGAAGACGCTCACGATCACCTCGCGCGCCGGCAGCTTGTGCACGGCCAGCCGGTGGAAGTAGATGACCAGCACGGCGAGGGCCAGCGGCACGCCTGTGCCCCAGAGGACGTAGGACGCGATGACCGTCGTGGAGGCGTGGGCAGGGTTGATCGGGAGGAGTGCTTCAGCCACGACGCCGCCTGTCGCAGCGGCGACGATGGGCGAGACGATGGGGAGGAGCCACGCGGCTGTCATGCTGGCGAGCGAGGTGCCGGCGTGGAGGGACATCAGGGCGAAGGGGAGGAAGAGACGGACTAGGCGCGCGAAACTGGGGCCCCAGGCGGGGATGCAGACGTAGACGGTCATGTTTATGAGGGTGGCTAGGCCCATGGGGAAGGTGCCCAGGAAGAGGCTTTGGGCTGGGTGGTTGATCATGGCGGTCCAGATGCGCGGGTAGAGGGTGTAGCGCAGCGTTGAGATGGCGAGGAAGAGGGTGAAGAGTAGGACGTTGGTCGCGAAGAGGGAGACGGAGAGCCAGTAGAGCCAGGCGCCGTTGTAGGGCAGGTTGTGCAGCAGGATCGACACGATGCCCGTTCCCATGTTTACCGAGAACCAGCTGCGGGGGTAAGGGTTAGCAAATTGTTGGCGGAGGTGAGTGAGGTGGCTTACGACGGGGTGAAGTTGCGCACGATGCGCCGCCAGCCGTGCTGGTACTTGGTGTTGGGGCATTGCCGCGCCATGTCTGCATCGGTGCAGCTCGCCTCGACTGACGGATCCATGGCTTGTGATTTGGTGCGGAGGGCGAGGCTGAAAGGTAGGAAAAGCTTTATAGCGCTGGTTCCAGTCATCGTGGCGACCTCGCATGACCCTCGGGCGATCCCGCGAGATGGCGTAAGCAGCATGTTAGTCGGGAACTTCGGGAAGCTCTTGCTGAGCAGGACCCTTTTGACTCATCAAGCTAGCGTGGTCTGCCGCGCCTTCCTATTTTCGGAATCTGCTTCTCCCAGTGTTGGCCTACCTGCGATATGCAATGTGATAGTAACCATCGTCTGTGCGAAACGCCATAGATGACTCATGCTCAATGGTCAACATAAAGTCCGATTTTGCACCCAGACGAATTCGTGTACTTGCAAAATTACACATAACAGACACTTCATCCATACTATATGTTTGGAGAGTTCGTTGATCTTCTTAGCGTAGGGTTTGTGTACCATTGATATACGTCGACGTCAGACCACCACGCATTCTGGGGATAGTCACCAAACCAACCCAACATGAAGGTTTTTGCCGCTTTTCTATTTAATTAAGCATAGCCGATGGTAATAGTACCACGTCAGCTTTCGTGCCGCTGCCTCTCACAGCGTTCGCTACCGCCATCTTCGCGCCAGCTTTCGGCTGCAGGGTCCACATGCCGATCCAAATTGATGCATATTCCGCTCTAAATATTCAGTATCTCGTGGTAGGCATGATGTCATAAATGGCTACCATGGTTGAGCCGCCGTTCACTTTTTCCCGCCCGCTGTCTCGTTCAGGGATCCCACACTGAAATATAAAAGCCTCTCTTTCCTCTTTTTCTGCTCCAAAAAAATCTGCATCCCGCGTTCCACTACTCAAAAGTTCCTCTTGCAGCGTTCAGCCACAGCCCTTACCTTCCCAAGATGGACCGCTCAGACTCTTCCACCACCGTCAGCTCGAACCTGCGTTACGGCGACAATTTTACTAGGGGACGCACAGCGGCCGTGTGGAACGTCACCGATATGGACAGCAACCTTGCCTATTTTGTCCAGATGGTGACACCCCTGACCATCTTGCCTTAATCACTTCGCGCTCACTGATCATCCTAGTTTCACAAGGAAAAGGCATTCGCCAACGGGAAGTCCGCCCACGAGCGCATGGAAGAAATTCCTGCTCTTCGCGGCCGGGTTCCACGCTACTACGGAGTTCCACCGATACCGGATTCTATTATCCTCGGCACGTACGATGGAAGAAAGCTCAGGGACATTATTTGGAGCCTTACAAATGAAGAACGTGATGCCATCAAGGACCAAATAACCGAGACACTTCGGATACTCCACGAAGCTGGCATCTGCCACGGGAACGTTACTTCGAGAAACATTATTATCTCGGACGACGGTCGCGTGAAGTTAGTCAACTTCAGCCATGCTTCCGTAAAGGAAGCCCTTAGAAGAGATTCCACGTGGGGGAGCTACAAAAGCACAGATGAGTATAGCGTCGCGCGGATATTCCACGAGGTCGAATCTGTTAGGGTAAGGCATGGCCAGAGGAATTCAGGAGATTTCAACTAACTGAACTGATTGCAGGCTCTCGAAGAGGCTACATGCCTTCTCAAAAGCGTGCGTAATGGCGACGATGTTCCCACGCCGCAGCCCCGTCTGGCTCGCCTTCTTGACCTTGTGCAGTACCCACAACGCCTTGTCAGACCCATCATGGACATCTACAAGAGCCCCGAGCCCGTACTGGCTCTTGCGCTTGCCCGTCGCCTGGCCAACCACGACCGTGATGAAGCCATCGATATGCTTAAGCAGGCGGAAGCCCGTTGCAACGACTCGTCTATTCCTGTCGGCGAACGGCCTGTGGAGCTGATCTTACAGATGAAGTTGAATGCTGCTCGATACTTGATCCGCGCCGAGCAAGGTTACGACGACACCGCAATGCCACCGTCCGAAAGCCTCTGTGAAGAAGCGGTCGGGTTCTATATCTGGTCAATATCCGAGTCTAGCGCTGCCGACGACACCGTTATGAAGCTGTACTACGAGCTCGTAGAGCACTTGCATGGCCTCCTACTCTATGGCCACGCGATGGACGTCTGCGTTCGGGCGCTAGAAGGGGCTAGGAACGCTGACTTTACAAAGACAGTCTCAGTCGATGTCTTAAAGGACTTTGGTGAGCTTATCAATGAGGTAAAGGAGACGCTCACGGATGACATCAAAGATATCAAGGAGGATATGCAGAAAGGGGGAGAGGAGCATTCGTGGACGCCCTGGGCCGAACTGCCGAGACTTGAGAAGGATTCCCGCCGCGCAGGAGAAGCGGGACGCCTCTGTAACGAGGTATGGCAGTTGAACGTCCCAGAGGATTCTGACATGGCCCGGGATCTCCCCGTAGACTGGACGTCGGAGGACACTGCCTGGGCGAGAGAAGACTTGCTTAATTTTGTATCGTCCGGACGATAGCTTCAACTGCCTATATATGTTAAATTGTCTCTCTACTCTATAGAAATAGATTCAATGATACTTTGGCCAGTGCGGTCGCATAGTGAGTATTTGAAGCTTTCTTCATCCTATCAGATAAACTCCGTAAAAACTGTCGTCACCTGTGCAATATGGACTAATTATGTAACAAACTTCTTGTTATACTTGTTGGGATTCTGAATGGTGACCAGAAACCAGGCATGACCAGATTCGGCTTAAGTCTGCGCTCTAGTCTTGTCTACTGGAGAGGTCTTCCAGAAGGTGCACGTTAAGTTAAGAAAATTCGGGGATGATTCCCATTATCGTCATGGGCTTCTTGGAACTCGCATACTTAGTATACGTCTCCAGCAGGTTTATGTCCCGGGACATCTCGTTGAAATCCTGTCCATTTTTAGGACTGGGAAATATGATAGGGGCTGGGCAGACGTAAACAGAGTTACCGTGCATCTCTTTTGCTACGGCGCCGACCTGCTCTTGGAACTGAATCAGGTCAGGGATGGGCGTCGCCGGATTGTCAGGCGTTGCAGACCAATCGAAGTGACGTCCATTATCGTCTTCCTCATCCTCAGTAACAGTCTAGCTCTGACCGGTTATCCACCTCGACACTCCCGGTCCCAGCATTTAACGCCTCGTGAAGGTGGCCATCCCGAAGGGCACTCCCACCAACGCTTACAAAGCCACGGCGGAAAAGAGCACGGCGGAACGCCATCCAAAGGATTCTACATACCAACACCGCAGATAGCCAGGGTGCAGACGTGGAGACCAGCGAACGCCTACCTTGGCGAAAAAAAAAATGAAAGAACATACGTTGCTGTAAGCGGCAATCTAAGAGCTTCCAGGCGCCGAAGGAATGAGAACAATCCAACGGCGAACGGGCCCTAAGCAACACCTGCCACGTCGCTGCTCCTGAGCTTCGGCTCTCTTTGAGGACTTGATCGACATGTGTAGGTACTTGAAGAAATCGTCCGGAGGCGTACGTAGAGTTATTAATTCGACATGTACGTCCGGACGATAGCTTCAAGTACCCACGATATGTCGAATTATCCCTCCGTGCTGCTTAACACTTGAAAGGAACATTATGTTGGCAGGTGTCATCGCCTGGGGGAGAATTTTGTGTTTTCTTTTCGGATAGTTTAACACAAAACCTGTTCATCTCCTCACGTTTGGTGCCGCAGCCGCTTACAGTGTTCATTATTGCCGTGTTTACTGCCGCGAAGTTCGCGCTAGCTTTTAGCTGCAAAATCTATCTGCCGACCCGAACTGAAGTCTTCAATATTTAATGACATGACGTCATGGATGGCTACCACGGTTGAGCTGCAGCTCACTTCTGCCCGCCCGCTGCCCTGTGCACGTGCCCACACCTGAATATTAAACCCTCTCTCTGCCAGACATTCCACCTGGTGCGTTCCACCACTCCAACATTCCTCTTGTCGCGCGCAAGCACCATCCGCAATGGGCGACTCGAACCCTCCAACAATGGACCTCTCGAAGGTACGTATCGGCGACCTCATTGCCGAAGGAGAGTCGGCGACCGTGTGGAACGCCTCAATCACCAAAAGGGACAGCGAAGGCAACGACACCAACGAGGCCTACATTCTTAAGATGGTAACACCCTCTGCTGGCTCACCTTAACCAGGCCATTTGGCGCTCACTGATTGTTCCAGTTCAAAAGCAATGAAGCATTCATCAACGAGACAGCCGCCTATGGACGCATGACGGAAATCCCTGCTCTCGAAGACCGCGTCCCGCACTATTACGGACTTGTCCCACACTTACCGCGTTCCATCCTCCTCGGCAAACACGACGGGGAAATTCTCGAGCGCCATATCTGGAACATCCGACAGGGGTTCCGTGATCTCGTCAAATCGAAGGTCACCGAGACGCTAAAGATGCTTCACGAATGTGGCGTCTCCCATGGCGACATTACTACGAAGAACATCATCTTCCGGACTGACGCTAACGTAAAGCTGGTACACTTCTCTCATGCCGCCTTAAAGGAAGAAGTTGAGGAAGAGTTCATATGGCGCAACTGCATGGCTATGGATGAGTGTGACGTGGCGGAGATATTCCACGAGGTTGAATCGGCTAAGGTACGTTATAATACAAGGATTTAGGATATTTTAACTAATAGATTATAGGCTCACGAAGAAGCTACTCACCTTCTTAACAGCGTGCGCAACGGCACCGCGATTGTAGCGCCGCAAGAACGTCTGGCTACCCTTCTAGACCATATGGGATGCCCAGAAGAGGAAGTTCTTGATTTCATCATGGATGTCTTTAAGCGCCCTAAGCCCGTCTTGGCTCTTCCGCTCGCCGAATGCCTTGCCAGCGACTACCACCACTACACGAAAGCCATAGAGATTCTCACGGAGGCGGCATCCCGTTTTGACACCCCATCACTTCCCATCAGCCAAGAGAACACCGCTTTCACCATGAGGATGAAGATAGCTGCCGCTCGACACGTGGCCAGAATCGAGGGGAGTTACATGGACGACGCCCTGCCGCCCTCACACGACCGTTACGAAGATGTGATCCGTTTCTACCTCCGTTTCATCGACAGAGCTAAGCCTGCTGACAAGGTCGTCCTGGAGCTACGCTACGAGCTCGCGAAGCACTTGCATAGCTGCTACCTCAGACACGTCGGCCACGCAATGGACGTCTGCGTTCGGGCTCTGGAAGAGGCCAAATGGTCAGGCAGGGAAGTTTTACTGGGTCACTTGAAGGACTATTGCAAGCTTATCGAAGCCGCGAAGAAGCATCTCGCGCTTGATATTCATGACATCAGAAAGCACATGTGGGAAGGGAAGGAGCATGGGTGGCAACGCTGGGCAAGGCTGCCGATGCTTGAGCAGGCGTTCCACCGTGCAACAGAAGCGAGATGCCTCTGCAACCACCTATGGGCGGACAGGTGCGTGGAGGAGGACCCTAGGACGATCTGGGCTCTCCCCGTAGACTCGATGTTGGAGGATTATGCCTGAAAACCAGGTGCGAAGGCAAGGGAAATGTAGTAACATCCAGAGTCTTCAGAAGATAGCTTAGATCAATGAGTGATATTCTCTTTCTTTTCATTGAACTCGGGGTTCGTTTTTTTGGTCATGCCATGGGTGGTTGAAGCTATCGTCGGGATGTTCATGTCGAATTAATAATTATACATTTACATCCGGACGATAGCTTCAACTACCCATGGCATGAAAGAAATAAACGGTTCGGCCTGCGCCAGTTCAGCAGAGATGGTTCGCCTGCTTGCCAGAAAGCTTTACAATCCCCCGGTGTGAAAGCTACCACTCAAGGTCAAATAGGAAGCTGCCTTGTGACATCATCCACTTTGAAGTCCGTGCTCCGGGGCCACCAGGTGCGGTTTTATATTCACCCGCCTCGTCTTTCCTACCTACTCACCTACTCACCCGCCTCGCACCTGAGCCTGGTGACATCCGCTTTGAAGTCCCTACCAGGTACGCTTTTATTCGCCCGCCTCGCCCTTCCTACTCACACTCGCGCTTTAGCCTCAGCGTCCGTTTACAGCACCCGACGACATAATGCGTCGCGAGACTCTTATCGCCTTCCTCACCCAGCCCAACCCGTTCCTTGATATTCGCATCACCAAGCCCTCCGGGGTCATGGATAAGGACCGGCCTTACATCTCCACGGCAACGGAGTGGAAGTTGACCTTCGCCTACATCAAGCACACCTTCGGCTTCCTCCTGTACAAGGAGTTTGACTTCCCCGATCACTTCACGGACCTCAGCGACACGCAGAAGATAGTCTTCGACGAGGACACCTTCAGGCGCCTGGTCACCCAGTGGAACATCAACATTGTCGGCACTGCCCTGCGCGTTGTCACCAAGGCCCTGGCCCACGTGCCCGAGTTTCCCAAGCTCTGCCTCGCCTCCGGCTCCTCCGGACTCTCCAACAACGAGATCGGAGAGCCAGACTTCGCCGTCCTCCCAGCCGAGGCCCCCGCTGCCGGAGAGCGGCAGAAGCACACGTGCCTCGCCCCCGGCGTCGCCAAGGTCACCCGCAAGCTGTACAATTCCTCCTTCCCCGTCGACGACGTGAGCAACATCTGGGCGAAGAAGCACCTGGCCGAGATGTCGCACCACGCGAACACGCGCGGCTCCAGATACTGCTGGTGCATCACGCCCGTCCAGCTCATGGTCTGTCGTCTCCGAGCCTCGGATACTCAGGGCCAGATCACCCCCGAGGTCGCGACCTTCTCCTGGGTTCCGGGACCGCACGGAGGCATCTCGGTCAACTTGGCTCTCTTCTTCGTGGTGCTCGCTGCCGGTCTCGGCAACGACGTGCGCTGCACCTACAAGGACATCAGCATCGAGCACCGGGAGAAGCTCAGGAAGATTAAGGCCGCCGTCCAGGCCCTCTGATCATGGCGTCAGGCAATGGGAAGTGGAGAGAGGTTATTGCTTTTACCTGGGTACTATAGCCAAACAGATTGATTAAATACCATTGGCATTTCCCGACTCTCTAGACTGCTTGCAAAAACGAGTCATGCCATGGGTAGTTGAAGCTATCGTCCGGATGCTAATGTCGAATTAATAATTTTACATTTACATCCCGACGATAGCTTCAACTACCCACGTGTGTTATTTTTCGAAGGCTTGGTAGCGTCTGAGGTCTTTCTTTTGAGCTCTGTATTGCAAGCCAGATGTTTGGTTCAACGGCGTCTCCATACGAAGTGGTGCATGTCCGGAGCGCAACGTGAGGTCCGAGGCGAAAATCAAAAAAGACTATGAGCAATTGGCTTTCTCTTACGTATGTTCTTAGCATACACCTGAGCATTGTTGAGAGCCTGCCCTGTGCTCTTCTTGCAGTCCGCGTGTAGATCGTGCGGCTGTGATGCTTGGCAGAGGCCATCGACTCGCTGCCTGATTGGTCGCTTACGGGAAGGATGGAATACGCGTATCCGCACCAAGGGTGATTCAGCATGAGCCACCACAGATCTGACAGTCTTGGATCTAACCCGTTTCAGCTAATTGTCTTCTCGCAAGGCTGACAGACCTCGATACGCGTAACTGATGGCTACCTGACCGACCACTTCCGGGCTTAGCGTTTACATGGCTTAAAAGTTCCACGCTTCTAATTCGCTGGCCACAGATACACAGCCTGATGCCAAGCGCATTATTATATCGTACAGAGGTACAAGAGACTGGACAGGCTGTAGTTGCGCGCTGGGGGAATGCTCATCCTTGGCGTTCGACGTCATTCTCGCCTTGGTATGCCTTTAATGGCATTTGGTGTGCACCGCCTCTGCTCTGATCATCATGTTCGTCCATGTTTCTGTTTAAACGTCAGTGCGGAGCTGATGTACAACAGATTATTCAGAGTATTTAAGTACAAGATCTGCCCTTGTTCTGCCTTCATCATCGCATCGACGGTCTTTACCACCATTCACCATGTCTCCCATATTTTCTCGCTATCTTCAGTTCCTACCACTCCTGACCAGTGTTGCCCTCGGGGCACCTCAGGGTCCTTATGCTCCTACGAACCAGAGCCAGAGCCTTCAATGGAGCCCGTGCAACATCTCCGAGGCTCAGACAATGCCTATGCTCTGCGCAACTCTCCCTGTTCCCTTGGACTATCTCGAGCCGAATTCCACCGAAAGGCTCGACCTCAAACTAGCCAAGATAGCTGCTACAAAGAAACCTTCACGAGGAAGCATACAGTTCAATTTCGGCGGTCCTGGAGCTCATGGACGTGAGGATCTCGCTGGACTGGGTGCTCAATTAATGGCGTAAGTCGGACCATCAACGAGCATCACCACCAGTGGTTTAACATATTTTTCTCAGGTATTCCGGCGGTCACTATGACCTTGTCGCGTTTGACACGAGGTAAGACAGCATGTCTCCGGGAAGACTCTCCCTACGGGTGCTGACAATGGATATTGGGATAGGGCAACCCTGGATACCATTCCATTCACATGCCACAGTGATGAGAGTGAGAAGCTTATCTGGGATTATGCGAACAAAGCCGTTAGCGGCAATTCCTCAGACACGGCCATTGGTGAGCTGTGGGCTATCACGCAGAACTACGTCGATAAGTGTAAGAACAGCACCTACGCCACCAGCATTGGCGACAAAATTGGAACAGCATACATCGCCAGAGACTTGATCTCTGTCGTTGACGCTCTTGGAGAGGACGGTCTTTTAAGGTTTTGGGGTAAGAAACGCTTCCGAGGAATCCGCTTCCTGGCTTTGCTAACACACGTTCAGGGCTCTCCTACGGCTCGGCCCTAGGAGCAACCGTAGCTGCCATGTTCCCCGACAGAGTTGACCGAATCATCATTGATGCCGTTCTGAACCCACACAATTACTGGCACTATCAGTATGATTTTCCCCTGTGTGACCCAAAATTAGGATGCCTGAACTAACAGTTCCTGTAGCGAAATCGAGTCGATGAATGACCTTGATAACGCTTTTACCGCATTCCTGGAGGCCTGTTTCAAAGCCGGCGATAAGTGTGCTTTGACTCGGCCCAACAAGACAGCTGCCATCATGGAGAAGGAATTCTACGAGTGGGTCGAAGACCTAAAGTACCATCCCATATCCTACCCGGACTTCTCGTTCACGTTCAGCTCCGTGAGAGGTTTGGTCTTTGGATTGCTCTACGAGCCTCGCCAGTTTGCCTTGACCGCCAGGCTCATCGACGGCTTGATGACGGGAAACTTGACAGCCAAAGATACTGCAGCAATTGTCGCCCTTGCTCCACCCACCGGCATGATGTCCACCGAGACGAGGATCGGAATCACGTGTAGCGACAAGACAAGACGAGAGCCTCAGTTGGAAGACAGCCTCCCAGCAGTATACGAGCAATGGGAGATCAGCAGACTCGGAGGCGATATTTTCACTCACTTCACCATGCAGTGCGACAAGTGGCATATTGCGGCCAAGGAGCGATACCTGGGAGACTTCAACGTGCCGATGAGGCATCCAGTCTTGGCCATTGGCACTACATACGACCCAATCACGTCCTGGGCTGGTGCGGTCAACGCCAGTGAGAGCCTTCCAGGCGCCGTGGCCCTCAAGCAAAATGGCTTTGGTGTACGTGCATCCAATCCCCTGAAGTTGCTTATGTCCGCTAATAGATCTCCTTGATACAGCACAGCTCACTCAAGCAGGTGTCTTCCTGCACAGTCAAAGCCATTCAGGCATATCTCATGGAAGGCACGCTGCCTGAACCCGGAACCGTGTGCGAGGTTGACGAGCCTCTGTTCTCGAATTCAACCTGGCAAGACTACTTTCCCGCTGATCTTGCTTGAGGTTGCTGCAGTCTTAGGCGCCTGAAGCATCATGTTGCCCATTTGTATATTGCATCCCCTGCATCTTTTACGCTTTGATCATTTTCTCTGTTTTGCTGTTTTCCTTCTTGCATTCCCGTCAGTCAAGATCCTGCATTTCTCTCGCGTCACATGCTCCTTTGCAACTATTCCCTGGCCAAGATATACATATACACACTGCTCTGCACATAGACTGTCATATATTTCTCTACAAATGCGCATAATCTACTCCATCATCCAGCTCCACCACGTTCACTTGCGAACCACTCACGTACAGCAGTCCAGGTAACCCCACCCGGCGTCTCGCCCAGTCCACAGCTTCCCAAAACTCCGGCATCAAATAGGCTTCCGACCGCTCAAACACGTCCGTTATTTCCACGATCAGCCGTGTGCCGAGCCCATTCGCCCACCACATCTTCATGCCATGATATTCAAGACAGACCGCCCAGTACATGAGAACGAGCAGAGCCATAGGCTCGGACCTCTCGATGGCAAACTTGAACTCAGGACCAGCAATCGCCGGGAAAGCCAAGCAAAGACCATTGACGATACCTCTAGCGTCCTCAGCGAAACACCGCATGATCTGCGGTATCAACCTCGCATACATCTCCCGCTCCGGATTCGACTCAAGCAACCGCTCAGCTTCTCCCATCGCAACGGCGCCATCCTCCTCCCCTCCAGCCAGCCCAGCCCCCGCCGCCCCCGCCAAACCCAACGGCATCAGCGGTGGATACATCCCCTCACACACAACCCCCAACCTCGCCAACGCCGCCCGCGCCCCGCCATCCAAATCCGCCTCCGTCGCCGGCTCCATCAGCTTTATTATCCGCACCGACTCCATCGACTGCATCAGCCACTCCATGCAGCGCCGGCTGATCATCGACGTCCCCGCCAGCAAGTCAAAAAACTGCGGCGCCTGCGCCAGCACGCTCGGCAGGCTGCCGTCGTCATCGCGCGGCACCCGCATGCTCGCCGCCGCGTACACCGCCACCACGTACCCGACCGAGAACAGGCTGTCGTGGTTCTCGCGCGTCATGTCCGCGACGGCGGCGCGGTAGGACCGCACGGACGCGTCGTAGTACTCGATGGCGGCGCGGGCGTAGGTGGCGGCTTTAGGCGTGCCGCGGGGCGTGGTCGAGGACAGGTCGAGCGCGGAGAGGGCGAAGATGCTGTTGAGGAGCCAGTCGAATTGGAGGGCTTTTTGGGGGAGGCCGAGTTGGAAGATTTGCGTGTCGGGCGGGATGCTGCAGAGGCTGATGTAGGTCCGCGTGGTCCAGCGGTGCATGAGTTCGAGCTCGAGGAGGCGGCGGGAGTTGGAGGATGATCCGGTCGGGAGGGACGGGGACGGGGCGTGGGGGAGGTGAGGGGGGTTGTTGGATTGGGAGGTGGATGTGGATGGTGTGGTGGAGTTGGTCGTGCTGCGGTCTTTTGCTGTGGCTGGGTAGACGCATTGTGTCGACCGCGCCATGCAGTTCGCGCAGGGAGGGCCGAGCTCGTCACACTGTTGGCGTTGTTAGTGATGGTTCTTGCCGAAATGGCTGCGTATTAATGCCGTAACGGGAAGTTTGGCAGCTGAATCCCTACCCTGATGTGCTTTTTCTTGCAGCTCATGCATCCCCGACGTGATTTTGTGTGTGACCTGCGTTTCTGCATGGTGTTGAGCCTCAGCTCAGGTGGTCTTTACGTAGAGAACGTGGAGATGTTGCGTCACTCATCGGCGGTCGTGAGGTCGGATTGATTCCGGAGAGCCGAGGCGCAGGTACAGAGGAGTGTTTTTGTGAATCACAACTTTAGGGGCGGCGTATGTCTGGCGGAACAGTGTTATGCCGTTGACCTCTGATTTTGCGGGGTGCCTTACGGCCAAGCCCATCCTACATGCTTTGCCCCACAAATGTTTGCCCATTGAGCTGACGCCAAGATCCATTCATATCCAAATGGAGTTTTCTGGGTCAGAAGCATGGCCCCCAAATTATGTCACGGGGCCAAAAGCCTAAAAAAGGAACCTGCTGAGCTTTTTTTGGTTGGCCCCTCCATGCCCTATTGTGCATGTCCGTCCAATTGGCACGAGTGAAGTTTGCAGAGCCTTACCTCTTCAAGCGAGCGATTATCGCGATTAAGTTCGTTCGGTGTGCAGGCCGATTGGGCCAGAATTCAGCATTCATGTCATCCTACGCGTCCGGACGATAGCTTCAACTACCCACATATGTTAATGTTTCTAAAGCAGAGCTGGGGGATAACTACGCTAGCCATCGGATGCAGTACGTCTCTGTAGGAACGTCATATGCAATTTGAGAAATCTAAGCTACTCGGGAATACTTCGACCCTACACATTCCTCTCGGCTCTATTGAACTCCCTGAAAGCGGCCCCAAAAAGATCTCCATCGTGCTCAGCACCAATCCAGTTGAAATACTGCTGATCCAGAGGAATCTCGGAGTCTCCAAAGTCTTCAGACTCGTTTTGGGCCGTGGGCTTCGAAGATTGGCCTTCAGTCCTTGGAATTTTCCTCTTGAACCGATCCCGGGTCGGTGGCTTGGTCATTTCTTCCTTAAGATACTGCATTGGCTTCTTTCTCCTTGGGTTATTGCCCGGTGGGTCTGTCAGGGAAGTGACAAGAATTCGAACGATGGGATGTCCCCTTTTTCGCCATTCTTTGAGCTCACGAAGGATACTTTTGGCCTCCTCGGGATCTGCTACACCATGAAACCAATGATTTGGGCTAGTGCTAAGGATCGCTCCTGGGATATCGTGATCGATCGATTGCCTTTTAATCTGTTATGTAGAGGACCAACTGATGAGCTCCAAAAACTCCTACTTCTATGAATCAGCGTGCTTACCTGTACTGCACACAAGACAATAGAATCATCTATTGTGCCAGGTTCACTTCCGGACTCTCTGCGTCGCTTTCTGGAGCCCCAGGCATCTGGTCCGATGCTTTGAAGATTGCTGCGCTGATGACTTGGCGTTCTTCTGAGAGCAAAAACAACATCGGGACCTGCCATGGTACTCGGAAACCAGAATGTGCATTTTAGGGAGTCTTTCGAACAGCTTGTGCGGATCATTTCCAACCACCCCCACAGTGTGTCTGAACGACCACTATCACTATTCTCTTTAAATGCAGTCTGGGAACCTTCAATCAGGCACATTTTATCAGGGTCACACTCGAACCGAGTCTCAAAGCGAACATCAGCAGCTCGATCACTTTTTCTTGGCTGAAGTAGCTCATCAATGTTCTCCGACTGCCCAATAAGGAGCTTAAGCACCTCCATCCGCTCCTTCTTCGAAAAGGTGGGAAGAATCGCATCCCCATGCTGATCAAGCGCTCGGAGAATTTTCTTCAGATGCTTTGCCGCCTGTCAGCTGGATTGAAAAATGAATAATGGGAGCTTACTTACCCAAGCAAAAAACAGCTCCGCTTTTTTTCCAAGAGCGCTGGCATCGTCTTGTTCATAGTAGAAAGACTTTATGAGAGTCTTTTCGTATCTATTAGGCATACCATCCGCTCTCTGGGCTTGGAAATACTCGACTGCTGCTTCCACCGCAATTCGCTCTTTCAAGATGATCCTCCTAGCGGCATTTTTGTCCCCATGACCTGCTTCTTCTGCAAACGCAAAGCCTTGGGTAACCAGCTCTGCACTTTTCCTGGACTGAACTATAGTAGCCTGTCCCAACAGGTCGCTGCGGATAGCTAGCCAACAAAGATCATCGAGCGCTTCTTGATGTTGCTCTCGCCGTGCTAGTATATCGTCGGGGGGGTCAATGTCCATGGCATCAGAGCCGGGCTGAGGGGGCAGACTCTGACGCGAATTTCGAATTTCCTGGATGGATCTTCTGTCGATGTCCCTGAGTCGGCTTTTTAATCCTTGCTTGGCCGCCACATGGACTCGTTGGCAGCATTGTGAAGCCTCTTTGCTGAATTCTTGCAGATTGATTCCCGTAGTTCGCTTGATGGCCTTGTCGATCTCAACCAGGTAGCAGACAGACCACCTATATCTGCCACGCAGAGGTCTTGAATGCTCAATGACTATATTCTGAATTTTTTCGTCGCAGTCCGGGATCTGTTCCATCAAAAGTTCCTTGAATTGAGAATCATCCTCCACAAGCGGAAAGTCACATTCTATAGAGAGCCGGGGCTCCAGGTTTGAATGCTCCGTATTTTTGTTGTTGGGATTGTATCGTTCCTGGTTCAAAAGCTCATTCATGAGGTCAAATGGATTAAACACGATACCTTGTGCGTCTAGTTCATAGGATTTCTTTCTGACAGCATCCTGAAATTGGTTCCATCTCTTGTGAGACAGTGAATTTGATTCAATCTGGGGAATCTCCGCCTCTACAGCCTCCATAGTGGACTGTAACTGCAACGCAGTTCCTGAAATGATAATTTGAATGCTGTGCGAGTCCTGAATGGCGAAAATTTCAGATGCTGCTTCGTGAACTATGCAAGTGAACGGATGGAATGATTTCAACTCAAACGATTTACCGGGGACTGCATAGACTGCACCCTGCAACTTGATTTGGAGGTCGCATTGTGCTTCGTCAAGGCAGACCAGTAATTTTGATGCAAAACGCAATGATCTTTCAAGTCCGGTCTCTGCTCGATGATGATACGACTCTGCTGTCCGAGGCTGATCATCGTTTGTGTCTTCTACTGGAATCCTCGAGACGTATGGATCCCGGAAGGCAAATGCTGGTGGTTTCTCGTATCTCGGCCACTCCCATGCCCTCTGGGAATTTTCGAATCTCAATATGCGGAAAAGCTCGTTGAAGATATCGCGGCGTACATCTTCAAAACTTGTCTGAAATTCGAGCCAAATAGCGGGGGTGACAAATCCATAGGTCAAATTCAGGAGATCCTCCAAGGCACCAATCCTAATCCTCAAGGCTGTACGGATTCGACGAGTCGCAATGGTCCAACTATTGAACCCATTTTGGTTCATCGCTCTGATGTCGTCATACCACGTTTGTGTGTCCCGTGATCCACCAGAACGGCGAGCTCGATAACTGAACTCATCAAGCAGCGCCTGATCTGCAAGCTCTTGGTGCATTTCCAGCGGTTTCGTGTTAGGTGCAAGTAGGGTGTCTGTGTTTGAATCTGGATGATTCTTCGACGGCCACAGAGTATCATTAGGTCGCGAAGGAAGGTTGCCAGGAAGCAAGTAGAAGCCGAACTGGTTCTTGAGTAGTTGGTGAAGCTGGTGGGTCTTTCCACATCCCGAAGGTCCAACAAAGAGACGGATTTCGCTTTCTGCATGCGCATCTCTGTTCCAAATTTGAGGTCCGACTCGACCAACACAATCGTTGTCCAGCATATCCCAGAGCTTCTTGCGGCATTCATTGAACGCAAGTTCGACGTATAAATTCAGTCCCAGGGTCATCGGGCAGGACTCAGTGTCACTGCCGGGATTATCGTCTGGACTCTGTGAGTTGAGTACCGGGAGCGGGGAGTCGGAAGGGGGTTGAGTACCAGGGTAACTCACAGAAGTCTTTGCCCTGTTCGAACTGCCAGCCTTCCCAACTCTGTCTCAGGTCAAACATCTTGTTGTGTATATAATAACGTAGCATCTCTGCCCAACCCGAGGCTGACGTATTCTCATGCTCGACCATGTTCCAAACGTTGACTCCGGGGTTTGTTGATTCTCGAACCTCCTGGGGAATCATATTCCATATGCTGAGCACTTCACCGGTAATCCTCCGAAGATTCGTTGGATCGGAGCCGTAAATTTCAAAAATGACGGTGAACAAGTGATACTGAAGCCGTCCTCGTAGACTTGGCTCGTCTATAGAAGCACAGACGTTCTGAAAGTGCAGAAGATCATCTGTATAGTAGAATGTAAGTATCACTAAATATGATCTCAATAATCTCCTGGGAAGTATTACTGTAAAAGGTTTTGAACTCATCGCTGACGTTTGTGATTCCATTATCCGCCCAGCGTATGATGTCATTTACAGCGGTTTCCCATTGACCGATACATGATTGAGACTGCAGCAATTAGTTATAATAGTGAGAAGGGAACGTGATATTGCGCTTACTGGGTTGTTAGTGGGTTCTGGGAAGCTGTGAAACTCCGGAATACTCTTCAATTTTGGCGCCATACGCCAGCAGAGATATGCGCAGCTCTTTCGGCCGTGATCCGTGTCCCAATAAATGCTCATGTTTGTGTCCAGCGGATTCGTCGTGTAGGTAGACAGCAGGATAGATTGATGCACGGTAGTATCGACAACCGTTAGGCTTACCCGTCCTTGCGCTCAGGGCGGACAGCCGGATCCTGCGTTACGGAGGTGGAGCACGGAGACTTTCCACCGCAAGGCGCACGTATGGTCGGGGAATCGAACAGAAGACGAGCGGATATACTGTACAGTCGATAATTGATCAGGTTCAAATGGGAGGGCTGAGGTAGGAGGATGGTGGGTGGGATGGCTGTGCTTTTGCAAGGACGCGGCCCCGCAGGCGAAGCCTCACCACGGCGACAGGCAGCAGCCCAGACGAGCTGAGTAATCCCAGACAACGAACGCCTAGATGTACAACTCAGTATCACGTGCATAATGCCACATAATATCCACGCATGAACTCATACAGCATTATCGGCGCACGATATACTTCGTAGCAGCCAGTACGTCGAAAGAAATAGTCAACGACTCTCGTCGACATTCGACATCTGATCACGTGTAATAGCAAAACAACTTCGTACGGCATAGAGCGCTTACTCATCAAGTCTATTTGTACAGTTTTGTTGGCTATTAATGCGCCCTATTCCTGCAGCAGCATCATATTCGTACATTGAAATGCGTGGAAATTTCGTAAAGCATCGGGTAGGCTTTAAGACACCTCTTCACATTACATTGGTTATTATATTTTTACTCATGTTATGGGTAGTTTAATTCCACACTCTCGTCCAGATGATAGCTTTGACTACCCATATATATATTTTTTTAAGGGAAAAGGCTAAGGTATAGATACGCCCGGGGCCTTACTACTCTTTACGCTAACTCGCGGCGATACTCCTTTATAGAACCTTCTAGAAGTATCTACCTTGTCGATCACTGAGTTAAATTTACTAGAGTCTACACGTCTACACCTAAGTTTACTAATGGGATTATATCGTTGAAACCACTAACCATGAATTGTCTTTCCCGCAGCAGTAATAATGTACATGCATTGAGTATTGAGCGGCATTGCAGCTGAAGGCTCACGTTGGTTTTTTTTTTTTTTATTTTTTTTTTCGTACATATCAGGGGCAGTGTTAATTTGACATTTGCGTCCGGACGATAGCTTTAACTGCCTGCATAAGTCGAACAATTCCTCACAAATATTTTGAAATTTCCATCCACCCAGGAGAGCAGCAGTTATCCCCTATCCCAAGGCGTTTCTATTCTTCGCGCTAGCCTTCAGCTGCGATATCTCTCTGTAGTGCAGTAAGTAGAGCACACTAAAATGCACAGCTTAGTCATTCGGACCGGCAGCGCTAAGAATTCGCGCCAAGATGTGCAGCGACCCACTGACGTGCGTGGCTAAGGCTTGTTTTACCCCAACGATCCCGTCCTGCATCGCATCTAAGAATCCACGCGCGCCAAGCTTTCATCTTGTCACACATTCCCCATGTCATCTGGCAGACGAGTGGGACCCCCGCCGGCCCGGAACGCGAGGGCGGAGGAGGGGGAAAGTGATGCCACGCTCCAAGGCACGGAAGGGCTGGACGAACTCGAGGCGCCCAACCCCGTGCCGACGCACGAGGCCGGGCCATCCCTGGAGCACAGCCAGAGCATTTCGGAACCAGGCGTTGGTCGATTGGACGAGTTAGCCGTACCGTCGCCGCTCAAAAATGGAGGACCCTCACGACACAGCCAGGACCTCGAAGGGGCAATTCGACGAGCATCTCATCAGCAACACGAAGCCAGAGAATCATCAGCCAAGCCCAGCTCCGCCGCCACGAAGATCAACCTCCCCAAAATCTACATCCACTCGTACCTGGTCTTCTTCTCCATCCTCGGAACTTTAGCGCGTCTCGGCCTACAAGCCATCACCATCTACCCCGGCGCGCCTGTCGCGCTCGGCGAGATCTGGGCCAACGTCGCCGGCACCCTCGTGATGGGCTTCCTAGCCGAAGACCGGACGCTCTTCCAACGCGACCTCGCCGCCACAACGCAGCGCTTCCAGAAGCGGCACGACGCCTCCTCCTCCTCCAACAGCAATGGCGGCGGATCCTCCTCCAACGGCGGCCACCAATTCCCCGACAACCAGGAGGCGGCAGCACAACTTCAAAAAGAACACATGGCCATCAAAAAGAGCATACCCCTCTACATCGGCCTCAGCGTCGGCTTCTGCGGCAGCTTCACGACCTTCTCCTCCTTCATGCGCGACGCCTTCCTCGCCCTCTCCAACGACCTCAACACGGCGCCCATCTCCACAAAAACCACGACCGCGACCCCTCGCCCCCGCAACACCGGCTACAGCCTCGCCGCCGTCCTCGGCGTCCTCATCCTCGTCGTGGCCGCCAGCCTCGCCGCGCTGAGCTTCGGCGCGCACATGGCGCTGTTGTCCGAACACATCATCACCCAGCCACGCACTGAAAAGCAACAGCAGCAGCAGCGCAGCAGGTCCATCCGCACCCTCCTCGACCCCCTCGTCGCGGTGCTGGCCTGGCCGCTCTGGCTCGGCGCCATCCTCATGGCCATCTGGCCGCCGGACGGCCACGCGCAGTGGCGCGGCGAAGCGATTTTCGCGCTCGTCTTCGCGCCGGCCGGGTGCGTGCTGCGGTTCTACCTGTCGCTGTGGCTGAACGCGCGGGTGCCGCGGTTGCCGCTGGGGACGTTGGCGGCGAATGTGGTGGGGACGGTGGTGTTGGGGGTGTGTTATGACTTGCAGCATAGTGGAGGTAGTAGTGGTGGTGGGGTGGTTGGGTGCCAGGTGCTGCAGGGGGTGATGGATGGGTTTTGCGGGTGTCTGACGACGGTGAGTACGTGGGTGTTGGAGTTGAAGACGTTGAGGCGAGGGCATGCGTATGTGTATGGGGCGGTGAGTTTGGCGGGGGGGTTGGGCGGGTTGGTGGTCGTGATGGGGAGTGTGAGGTGGACGGTGGGGTTTGAGGCGATTCAGTGCGAAACTTGAGAGAGGTATGTGAAGTGAAATCTGGGGAGAATGTTCTGGCCGGCCAGGAGTTTTTCAACCAGCGTAATAGTAATCACGCCGGGTAGGTACAGCGAGATCTGTTCGGTCCGACTGGAGCACCTATTTTTAATCCTCGCACTACATCACCTCGCAGCTATAATAATTATTAGAAGGGTCTACAGAGGGAAAAGGAGTCATGGAGCTGAGCATTGGATAGATTATAGTCTTAATGAAGTAATGGCGACATCAGAAAATCAATGCAGTGACCGGAAACGGCCTGGACATGTCTGCAAAAGTTCTTCCTGAAACCCTGAGCCTCGGCAGGACTCCGCACCCACACAGTCGGGCGCCTCGGATGCCCTTGAAAGCTTGCGTGCTTTTTGCTACCGGTTGGGGATGAGTTGCCACGGCCGGCCCAAGGCCGCCACGACTGTGATTTTACAAAACTAACTTGCCGATCATCAATCCCTTGGTTTCTTCCATGGACGAGCTCTCCTCCGTCTTCCGCGCCTCGTCGTCGCCACGCACGCGGCGCCGAGCCATCACGTCGTGCGACACCTGCCGCCGCCGCAAAGTCAAATGCGACCGCAACCATCCCATCTGCTCGGCATGCCGGACCGCTGGCCGTCCGTGCCTCTACAACGAGAGCTCCGTCAGGCAGCTCGGCATCCACGCTGCCGCCCCTCCCGGCAGCTCCCGCCGCCGTGGCGTCCGCAACGACAGCCCCTCTACCACCACGACCACTACGACATCGAATGCAGGCGTCGTGCGGCGCCAACGCCAAGCAACGTCGGCGCGGTGGTCGCCTACCAGCTACGATGGCATTGACACCCGCCTTGAACGCCTGGAGAGCCTGCTCGAGCGCGTCATCCATGCCAGCAGTACTGCCGCCGCCGCCGCCGCCGCCCCGCCGTCGTCATCGCATCGGATCCCTGTTCCGGTTGCCCAGCAGCAGCAGCTTGAAGACGCTGTCGACAGCCAGCAGAACAGCCGGCACGTGAGCAGGCGCGCTTCCCCCGAGCAGCCTTCGCCAGCAGCTTCTGCGGCGGCAGCGGAGCCCATCAGGGCCGAGAAGGACGACGACGGGACGCTGCTGCTGGGCCAGGGCGGGTCGCAGTTTGTCTCTTCGCATCATTGGTCCTTGCTGGCCACCGAGGTATGATGGAAGCACATCCAATAGAAAGAAAAGAGAAAAACAACATCCCTCCCCAATCCATGTAGCCAGGAAATCGCTGACGACTGGCGCCGAAAACAGCTACAAGACATCCGCGAGATCCTCAGCACAGACAAGGAGCCTTCGACGCCCGACGTCTTCGCCGCTGCCGGCGGGCACATTGCGCAGTTCCTGCCCTCCGACGCGGCCGCCTGCTATGATTTGTTACGTATCTTCTACCTCTACATCGATCCCATTACGCGCGTGGTGCACAAGCCCTCCCTCGACAAGCGCTTCGCCCTGTTCGTCCAGGAGTATGTGAATCCGCGCTGGCCACCGGCGCTGGACGGCGGGTCCGAGGAGCAGTAAGTCCCGTGATCATCTCTCCCTTTCTCCCAGCACCGAGGATTTCCGCTGACCAACTTCATCAGCCTCGAAGAGAAGCTCAGCCATGACGGCTTACTCCAGTTCCGCCCCCTGGCATTCGCAATCTTCTACACCGCAGCCCACAGCCAGGCCGTCGCCTCTGGCTACGCTGAAGAGAAGCGCCGCGAGATGGCCACGTACCGGAAGGGCCTCGAGCTGTCCCTCCTCGCCGCCGACTTCTGCGGGTCGTCCAGCCTCGAGGTGCTGCAGGCCTACGTCCTCCTCCTGGTCCGTCTCTCTGTCTCTCTCTCTCTTTCTCTCTCTTCCATTCTCCCGCCATTGTCCTCCTCCCCCGCCCCACCGTTCCCCCATTGCCAATATTCCCGCCCCACGTACTAACACCCCCCCGCCCCCAACAGAGCTGCCAACTCCGCGACGTAACAATCGGCCGCACCTGGCCGCTCCTCAGCGTCGCCACGCGCATGGCCATCGCGCAGGGCCTCCACCGCGAACCCACGCTCTTCTCCCCCATCCCCTCCGAAGTCTCCGTCGAGCTGCGCCGCCGCATCTGGCACCAGCTCGGCTACCTGGAGTGGCGCGCCGCGGAGCTCAAGGGCATGGTGTCGTTGATCCAGCACATCGACGACGCGCTGACGACGCGCGTGCCGAGGAATGTGGATGATGGGGAGTTGTCGGAGCTGCGGAGGCCGGGGTTGTTGGATGCAAGGGGGATGCTGGAGGTGGAGCCGGGAAGGTTTACGGATACGACGTTTTTGGTTGGGAGGTCGAGGTGGGTGCAGTGCGCGAAGGTGGTGGCGGCGAATGTGCAGGGGTGGTTTCGGAGGACGAAGGGGGGGACGGCGGGGTCGTCGTCGGCGGGTGGAGGAGGAGGAGGTGGTGGTGGTGGAGCGGCGGAGGACGAGGCGCAGGTGGCAGGCGGCGGCGATGCGGATCAGAGGTTCGCCGAGTTCGAGAAGCTGCACCGCGAGACGGGCGCGCTGGTGGACAGCACGCGCGAGGGGAACGCGGCGCTCTTCCGCTTCTCCTACGACGACCCGACGCCGCTGCAGAAGCTGTGCCTGATGACGTCGCGCAGCATGGAGTGGAAGTGCTGGCTCACCTTCTGGTGCAGCGTGCCCAAGGACTTCCGGAAGAAGGTCATGACGGACGATGCGCGCCGGAGGTAAGTAATCACCACCCCGCAGGCCCCTCCCCGCCGACAAAACCACCGCCCAATTTCCCACCCGCTCCCCACCCCGTCCACCCCGTCCACCCCCAGCTAACAAGCCTTGCACTGCTCACACAGAGTCCTCCACGAATCCGTCTCCCTCCTCGAAGGCCTCAACGCCACCACCGCCGACCCCACCATCCAGGGCTTCAAGTGGTTCCTCGAGGCCCACTCCGCCTTCCAGTGCACCTTCCTCGTCCTGTCGGAGCTGCAGGAGCTGCGCTTCACCTCGCCCGAGGACAGCGCTATCCGCAGCCGTGCGATTGCTGCGCTCAAGCAGCTCGTCGTGCTGCACCACGGCGATGGCGCCGGCGCCGGCGGCCCGCAGAGTAGGCCGTGGGCCGTTATTAAGAAGTATATTGAGCGGCTTGAGAAGCCAGCGGGGGAAAAGGGCGGGGAGGTTGGTGGTGGGGTGGATGGGGCTGGTGCTGGGCCGATGGAGGGCGTGAGGAGTACGGCTGACGTGTCTGCTGATGATGCTGCGGCGGCGGCGGGAGGGTTTGAGGCGGCGAATGGGATGATGGGGGCTGCTGGGTTTGATGACAGCCCGTCGATGGTGCTGCCGCAGCCTTTCGCGACCGAGGAGGAGCTGCTGCAGTTTACGTTTCCGCCGGGGACTGAGTGGACGGATCCGATGCAGGATTTTAGTTTGTGGCATGTGCAGTAGTAATTGATGAGGGTTGTGTGTGCGTGGTTGCCTCGTTTTTGCGAGCGGTCGACGGAGGGGCAGAAAGTGATAATCCTCTGTAAGACGGCGTAGGCGCTTGGCGTGCGGGGTTTCTTTCAGCCTCGCGCTGAACGTGCAACAGTATTTCTAAAATAGTTCTGGCTGACGCGGCGTGCAGACGGGCCAGACTGGCCCAAAAGCGAAAGACACAAATAGCCAATAATCCTAACGATATCTGTGAAGGAAAATCCAGCCTCGTGGAGTGAGACTGCAATGCTTTCGATGCTGCATATAAGGATCTGCCTTATTTTCTTCACATCGTAAGGATTAAGAGCAGCCGTTCGCCTGGTCCTTCGAGGCTGGTCAGAACCAGCTTCGCACTCATTTCCCCATCATCCCACGCAGCAACACCATGGACGAGCCGTTATTCATCGAAACATTTAACGTTACGAATAGCACTGCAGACAAGTACAGAGGTTGCATCAAACGATTGCGGAAGTCCAGCTGGAGTTTTGTTACTCCCTCCCTTCGCCTCCCAGTCCTTCCTCCTCGACCGAATGATTCGCCCACTCAATTTTTCGACGTGGTGCTGGGTGTTGAATCTGGGTCTGTGAGGTTGAGGATCCAGACGGACAATCTCTATCTGGTTGGCTATCGAGACAATGACGCCACTCAGTGGTATGAATTCGGCACCCGCAACGAGGAGCGAGTGATTCCTGAATCTAAGCTGTTGGGATTCGATGGTAGCTACGGTACTATGGAAGCGCGTGCAAAGCAAGAAAGAGAGTACATCAGCCTTGGCCATCTGCAGCTCGACACCGCCATAAGGGACCTTTTAGATTCGGCCGAGTCCAACAACACAGCGCGTAAAATGATCGTCAGAGCGCGTAGTTTGATCATCATCATCCAGATGATATGTGAAGGCATGAGATTTGCCTTCATATCCAACGAAATCGCCACAAACTACACCGGTGAAGGGTATCGCCCAACCCACCAGGCTGTAAATCTCGAGACAAACTGGGAAAAACTTTCCAAAGAGGTTCTACGTCAGGAAAAAAACCCCGGCCCCATGCAACTGCTTGTACCGAATCCCATGGAAATCAACACTATCGCGGACCTTGCTCATATGATGGGCATTGTGCTATATCAGCACATTCCAGACGGCGGCGAATCGTCGACGCGCGAGTTATCTTCCGCTAGGCGTCGATCTTCTTGGTCGAAATCTTTGTCAAAAGTGTTTCCGTGTGCATCCCGAACATAGACAATGGGGATCCAAGCGCATCCAAAAACATCATTACTGCAATCGAAGGCATGCACATCATTGAAATTACAACCCTCTCAAGGAAAAATACGACTCTACTAGTGGTAGGTGGTACATCGCGCTCACTGGCCAGTCTCGACCTATATAGGCAGCTAGAGGTTCATCAGATTTAGAAGTTCCCGTATAGAAGGAGTTATTCTAAGTTTAAGTAGATGAGAATTAAGGCGCTAGACTAAAATCGATACGATAATAATATCTACGATAAGATAATATACTAGTTTAAGACTATCGAAAAGAAGCTCTATAACCCCGTTATTATACCGGAGAATGTCTATAATATGAACGAAACCGGAGTTATACTAAGTTTGCTTGCTTTCCTTAAGGTCCTAGTAGGTAATGACGACCTGCGAACCTATAGAGGGGCAGGCGTTAAGCGAACAATGGGGACTGCGATTGAGTGCATCTCTGCAGACGGTAAGTCTCTTTTCACTAACTATCTGGCCAGCAGCAACCCATCGAAGCACTTGGACTACTTTTCCCGCTCCCGGATGGCATTTTGCATGCTCCCAATCTGGCTACACCGATACGAAAATCAGCTTGAACTAGCTTCAACTCGTGTTTGATCTCTAAACCAAACCACAGGCGGATCAGAAACCACGGATCCTCATTTGTGACGGCTTTGGGATACATGAGTCGCTTGAGATCCTTAAATATTGCTTCGAGAATAATATTATTCTTTGTCGTTTACCGTCGCACACTTCCCATAAGCTCCAGCCCTGTGACGTCGGAGTTTTCGGTCCGTTGAAGGCTGCGTATCGCGAACAGGTCGATTGATTGTATCGCGGAGGTGCTAATGCAGTCGGCAAGCAGCATTTCACATCTCTGTATAGCGGTGGCGTCGCGGTTCTCGCTGGACTTGCTGGGGCTCGACGAGCGCCTACCCGTGCTTGATGCGCCGATGGACGGCGGCGGATCGGAGGTGGCGCTCGAGGGCATCGTGGCGGGCGGCTCGGAGCCGGCCAATCAGCGGAGGATGGCAAGCGGGGGGCTCTGGGCGCGCCGGGTGCGCTTTATTCTAGCAGGCGCGTTAGAGCCAGGACTGGTGGCTGGCGGGGTCGGGGCAAGGCAGGCCTCATCAAGCCTGCGTTTGCGGGACATGGGCAGCAATGATGATGGTGGTGGAGGAGTTGCGCCAGCGGGAGGCGCTGCCTAGCCTCTTTCCAATTCTTTCCGCTCTGATTCGTTGACTGTGCGCGGGCGGTCGGAGGAACATCATCGATGCTACGCACACCGACCGCCATCTGAAGCTCTAGTTACTCCTACGGACAACCCAGAGAAAGAACTAGAGCCTTAGCTGACTCCAATAAATAAAAGTCAGTTAGCGGTTTTGATGTTCTCGCTCTCTCACGCGCGCGGTCGGCAGTTAACCCGCGACGGTTCGCCGACAGTACGGTCGGTTCAGGGTACGGTCAGTCGGTTCAGATTGGAGTATCCCCAAAGCAGCAGGTCGGAAGAGAGAGATCAGTAGGCAGATGCTTTGTGGTTGCGCAATCGAGGTGGCCAAAAAAAAAATTCGGCGGTTGATTTTTGATAGGGGCAGAAACGTGCTGGTGAGGGAAGCCTCGCCGCGTGGGTAGAGCAACGGCACAAACGGGTGGGATTTTTGCAGGAGTGTGAGGGAGAAATGTGCAGCGAGAAATGTGAGGCAATTTTACGAGGCCCTAAGTTTTTTTGAAGCACGCTGCAGATTTCCTGCTTACCTCATCCTGATTACTCATCATGCACCATGGCTTCCGGAGACAAGGTCAGTCACATGGGCCAAGTCATTCTGGAGCGACCAGCCGTAGCCTTCCAGACTGAAGGGTTCGGTCGCATCGCTCCAGGATAGCGAGTTGTCCTCCTACCTCATGTTGTATACTCTAGGGTTGCTCTTATACCCTCGTGTTACATACGGTCCGGCCGTGCTAGGTTTCACCGTCTGCCACGCAACCCGTAACACCTCTCTCGTCTAAGAATGTGCTATGCAGGTGCGACAGATTCTAGAAGCATCGATGGGTTACTCTAACCTCAATGCAGAGACTGGGCGACTCGAGTAACGTTATTTGCCCCTGTCTTCCTATCTATCGCAGCACCCTATCGGTCGCTGTCGTACAACTAATCATTGGTAGGTTAGTGAGGTCGACGCATTGTCAAGGCGCCATGACCGTCAGAAGTTCTAGTCATTCCTCGTTCCTATGGCTTGCCGTTGCCCAATCTAAAGGAAGGATTGGAATCTTGTTGACTAATAACAAAAAATCAGTTGGTAAGCCCGTGCGCGGCGAGGGAAGAACTCCCTCCGCACCATCGCTCTCCGTCGCCGCCAACCCACTCACACAGGCCGAATGCGTTCGCGATCGTCGTCGTCATCACACGACAGCGTGCTCGCCTGGCTCGAGAAGCCTGCTTCGCCGCTAGCCTCACGCACGTTGTCTCCGCCTGGGCGCAAACGTCGCCGCCCGCAGTGACGACAGCCTGGCAAAGCAGCCCCGCATCTGTCGACGCTGACCACCAACGCAGAGACCCGAACTCGCTGACGTCGGAAAATGCGCCGCGCTCGGCCCCCCTCTAGATGCCGTATGAAAGATGCTCCAATGGTGGCCACTACGAGGCGGAATGGAACGGTCGTGTCCACGTTGCCGTGCTGGATCTGGCTCTACACAATCCGTGCTTCAGGGAACGCACTCGTTTCATGAACTGGTAAGGAAAACACAATGGCTGCCACGTAGATTCCCAGCTAGCAGACGGTATAGCAACTCAGCGCAAATTGACCCACAGAGCCTGG
Organism: Lasiodiplodia citricola; assembly: GCA_023089105.1. Lineage (NCBI taxonomy): Eukaryota > Fungi > Ascomycota > Dothideomycetes > Botryosphaeriales > Botryosphaeriaceae > Lasiodiplodia > Lasiodiplodia citricola. The sequence goes on from JAJNLL010000037.1 coordinate 381,305, forward strand.
CTCCCTCCCTCCACGCAAGTGAGAAGATGAGGGCGAGGACGGTCGATTACGTCCTGTACTTGCGGTCTAACGCGGCCGAGGTGGGCTGCATGCGCCGCGTCGTGCTTGAGTCGCGCTCTGAAGCTCCTTCCATTAATTAGACGGCGCACGCTCCGCTATCGCCGCACCATCGCCCTCAGCATCGAGACCAGTACACCTGGAAGGAAGAGTGGCGCTCGCGCGTCCTAGAGTTTCTGCTGCTCATTGTTCGTAATGACATGAGTAGGACTTTCTCGCTGCTACACGTGAACTGGTGGCCAGACTGTAAGTGCTACGTCGTCGGATGTCGAGAAGCTGATCACGCTTGGCAGGTCCTTTGTAGGAAGATCATGTTCGGCAATACCTTGACCTGACCTCGGTATCTATCAAATCGTGGGACACTCCAATACCTAACACAATGGGCCCAGTCAGCTTACCGCCCTGGTTCCACGCGTCTATGCTACGTATGGCTAATACACAGCCCATTCCACTAAATCCTCGAATTCATTCCATAGGTTTTTTGCCTCAATCGTCTAGCCTAACCTTAATGCGGCACTCGACCAAGGCTGAGATGTATGGATTGGATTTGATCGGATTGGTCTATTCAGGCGACAATGTCTTCTGTTGAGACATAAGAGCCGTCCGTACATTGCCGCGCCGTTCATCATTACCTCACTTCTCGGCCTAACTCCATTCAGTGATCGTGAGGGCGGTAGGAAAGTGATGCTGAGGGAAATAAATGAGGGTGAGGCAGAAAATAGGGCCAACGAATAGGCGCAACAATGAGGCGCCCTTGGCAATTTTCCCCTGGTTTCCGCTGCTCGCGGCATCGCTAAGGCTACGCCATAACCCCGACTGCCAAGTTCCGATTGTTTCCTGTTCATACGACCAACCTAGGGGAAGAATTGGAGTCTTGGCCGACTCCAATAAATCAAAATCGGTAAGTGGGCAGCGAAGCAAGACTTCAACAGAATCGGTGAGAGGTGGCATGTAGACTCCGATTGCGCTTCCCGGCCTGATCGCGTCAAAAAGCTGACATTCGAGCCCGGCACGGCTCTGCGCAGCTTTTGGCAGGTTTGCATCGTTTTTCGATAATGTCGAGACAGGCAACAGGTGTTGGTAGTTGGTTTGTGTTCGCAGGCCCTCAGCCCCGAAACCCTGCCAGCTTCCTCCTGCGGCACAGGAGTGGGCTGTCTTGGCGCCACTTGCGTGCCCCAGACCGTTGTCTCAATAGGAACCATTCTTTCGCACCAAGGATATCTTTGCCCTCGTCGCGATCTCGTAGTATTGCTACCGTGCTCTCAAAAGACAGTCGATGAAGTGCCGTTGCGCCTTCTCAGCACCGCATTTGCAGGTAAGTTCCATTCCTTTATGCTTAGAACCTTCTGTGGTCGCGACTTGGCTGTCAAATCCAGGAAACATGATCTGCTGGCGATCGTGCTGACAGGACGACATTGCAGCGCAGCGCTGGGAGTCGGCTGCTCTGACTCGGCGACCCTGTCAGTGCGGAGACTCGCACCTTCGGCAGGATCGCCGCGTCGGCGACAGCACGGTTGGGGGTTTGCACCTTCTTTTAGCTGCGTCCTTTGCAGAGGCGCTCGGCAGCCCGTCGACTACAACTTCAAACGCCGCCAAAAAAAAAAAAAGAAAAGAAAAGAAAACATCCTTCTCTCCCATCAAACGAAGCAAGACGCAGATGAAGACGGTAGAGAAACTAAGCGACGCGTAAGAAAAGTAAGAGAAGCAATATGTCAACCAGAAACCCCTTGTTTTTTCAGGCATCACTTTTGTTCAACTCCTCCATCACCGCACTCTCCCGAAGGTTTTGCCGGAGAAGAGGGGGGCACCAATTTGCCACTGTTCAAGCTCAACATCCTCGGCTATCACTTCCTCGGATACTCACACTTCCTCGGTTATATCAGCTCAGTCTAATGTATTTAAGCACACTCATTCTCCTTCAGTAAGGAGGACAGGTAGAAATTCAGTTCTCTCTCTTCTGACCTCAACCGGATCGGGCCTGAGGCCCACCAACAGTTCTACATTATTTTGAAGAGTAAACTTTTCACATGAATGGAACTACTCTACGGCTAGAATGCAGGGATAAACCATGTCGACCTCGAAGATAATGTCGCTAAACTTTATTGGCTAATGAGAAAACTTAAAAAAAAGTGCTAATCGATTTCTTTACATTTTGCTAAACCTAAATTAGAAAGTGATATCTCCTCTCCTAATGTTAAGAGTTTCGTAGTTCTGTGTACCGTCTCGAGATGCCCTAGTTACTGATTCCGCGGGCTTCCATCCAACTGGTAAGTTCAAGCTTCTCTTCTTCACAGCGTAGGCATATAGCTTAATACAACTGGTTAGAAATTATAAAGCGACACATAGGCCTCAGCAAGCTCTAAATATTGCCAGTTAGCCCTCTCCCTGGCGTGAGTAATGATCGGTCTCCTAAACATATTTACACACTACTACAGTCGATCATGGCTTCGCAATCGGGGCTATCTAAACTATCCGAAGAGCTCGTCGAGCGCGTCTTCAGTTTCCTCGCACTGGCAGATATTATGTCCATATTGCTGGTGTGCCACTCATTCAGCCGCATCGCCAGACCATTCCTATACAGGAATATTGTGATCGACGCTCAAAACACGCAGAGGCTGAAAAGCATCCAAGCCTTCTTAGACCACCCGCAGCACACTAGGTCCGTCCGCGAGGCTATTGTCTATACCTCAGACGCCCAACTCGCTATCGTGCCGCTCTCGATCTTCACCGAGCGGCAGCAGAAAAATCTCAGCCAACGGACACCCATTCACCGCGACCTCACCCGCTACGTCGACATAATTGGGAACGTCGTACAGCGTATGACGTTGTTACAGAGCCTCGACGTGCGCTTTCATAAACAAAGCGATCTAGGGGAGTTGCTATATTGCATCTTCCGCGGCTATGTCGGGACGAGCGATCCAGCACAAATGTTCCCGAAACTCGCGAGCTTCCGCCTTAGGCCGGTCGACGACGAAGAGGAGGAATTGGTGCGTCTGAACACTACCAACCTTGACCTTGTTTTCGACCTCCGGCGAATCCAGGAATTGGAGATACAGAACATACATGTCACGGGAGATCCGGTAGAGTGTGTGCGGCTCTCTCCTGCACTATTACTTAAGACAATCATTCTCAAGGAATGTGCTCTCAAGCCGCACCACGTCTCAAGCTTAATCGATGCCTGCCCGGCGCTGGAAAATTTCGATTGCGAGATCATGTACGATGCGGAATACGCCCAGAGCGTCGGCGCGTACGATTTCAGCCCCATCAAGTATGCTATTTGCTCTCTCAAAGAATCTCTACAATATCTTCGGCTTATTATCATCCTTTTCACAACCACGGCCGTAGACATTGGACAACCGGGCCCTTGGGGTATCCGATCGTCTATTGGACACTCCTTAAAGACCTTCACAAAGCTCAGAAAACTCGAGATTTCCCTTCCGGTACTGCTCGGATGGCATGCGCGGAGCACCGCTAGCCTAAATAGTGTGCTTCCCGACAGCCTCGAGGAGCTCTTTATTACCCAGGAGACAGCCTACTGGGATGGCTACGAGTCGAACGATCTGGGTTTCCCCGAGGAGCCCGATTATGTGGCTATATGCACAAAGGTCAGAGATTACATCCAGGGTAGACCGAAAAGCCTGCACAAGGTCAAAATCGCAGTCGAGGACTTCGATAATGAGGATGCAATGGCCTTAACGCAGGGGATTACTGAGAAGGCAGTAGAAACCGGTATGTGTGTTGAAATTGTTGAGGAACGCTTCTTCTGAAGAAAAAGCAGGCGCTGATAAGGAACGGTGCATGTGGTTCCCAATTGGTCATTCGTCAGGTATTGAAAAAGCTGATGGAACAGAGCTAAAGCCCAATCGTTGACTGATCAATGCTTTGTTGCCTGATCTGAATAAGCTTTCTGCTTGTTTTAGTTATAATATTAGATTTCTACAGACAAGATGACTTTATTGTAATAGCAGCGGTGTAGAGATAGCTTATGCAGAGACGTTCCATTGATGATGATGATGATGATGATGATGATGATTCATACACCCCGTCGACCTCAGCAGACCATAGGGAAAAGACGCACTATAGAACTCGCTTAAAACACATTAAAGATCCCGGTTCATCCAAAGCCCAAAACTTGAGAGAACAAAAGCCAAATACCAGCAGTCACCCAGCGAGAAAGAAGAGAAACGAAAAAACCCTAAAGTTAGTAGAATATAAAAGCCGCCTTACCCTGTCTTCCTTAACCAGCCTTGCCTCCTGGTTTTCATCAAGAGCGCTTTCCAGAGTATTAGCCGTACCTCTAACGGCGGGGCAGCAAGCACCGAGAGACTATGTTGTTAAGTTTTTAGTCCGTCCAGCCGCCGAAGAAAGACACAGAGATAAGTTTCTTATTTAGCTACAGCGCTATTTATAGTCTCGGTTACCGATCTCCTACGATTCTAAACATAGATACGTAGCCGCGCGCTTTTAGTATCTAATTTCTATAGAACTCTTCTATTACGAACCCTAGAGTTAAAAACCCGTACGAAAAAACACGCCGTAAGAGCTAAATAGCCTTACGATAAAGAAGCCGCACGGGCTCGAATTCTATATAGTGTTACAAACTCTAGAGAATACGAACTTTATAATTCTAAGAGCGAAAAGTCTATACGAGAAAACTCGTTATAAGAACTAAAAAGTCTTACGAGCGAAAGAGCCGTATAGTCTTAGATTTTATATAGAAATCTAGAGAGTATAAAATAACGGCGCGTACGAAAATACTAGTAAATAGTAGCTACGGTCCGTATAAAAGAACCGTCTTTAAGAACGCGGTAACTCTAGAAAAAAGTACGAACTAGAAAATCTTCTATAAGACGAAGAACTATAGAGTCTAATTAGAAACTATAGGTCTAGATATATAATCGTTTCGAAGAAGCGTAGTAAGATAGAAAGTCGAAAAGTAAATAGACGAGAAAAATAAATAAGAAATAGTACGATATTATAATCGTTTAGTAAAGTTAGAAGTTAAATATTAAAAATAAACTCTAAGCGTCTAAGTTACGTAAGCTCTATAAAATAATTAATAACTATAATTATTTAATCTATTATCTAGATAATCGATCTTAGTAACTATTCTACTAATATATAAAATAATTAATAATAGTAATTATTTTTAAATTATAACTAGCTTTTCTATAATATATAGACACGCTTCTTAGCTAGATACTTAACTCTTTATAGTTAACTTAAAATTTTAATTAAGACTCTTTAATTAGAGATAACTAGCTTATTATATATTATATAATTACGTAATACTCTCTTATTCTATTATTATCTATCTTCTCTTATCTCTTTAAAATAAACTCTTATAATTTAACTATCTACTAAGCGACTCTAAAACTTAGTAGAAAAAGTTTATCGTTATATCGTCTTTAAAGATATAGTAAGCTATAATTATTTAATAAAAGAAATCTATTTTTAAACTACTAAAAGATTAATTAAAATCTCTTAGTCTTTAAAGATCTTTAACGTTTATAAATAGTTAATATTATACTAAACGATAAAAAGAGATAGTATTATCTTATACTAAATAAGTAGTATAAGAATTAAGTAGATACTTAGCTAAGATATCGACTTTATATTTTACTTAGATAACTAAGCTAACTATAACTTTACTATAGTATATTATATAATATATCTTCTTTATATAGTAGAGTAGCTAATATACGATAAGTACTTAGTATTAAAGAATAATATAAGAAAATAAAGATATAAGATAGTAGAGTATTAAACTTATATCTAATAGAGAAAATTACGTAGTTATTAAAAACTAACGTATTTTAAGTACGTAATTACTTAGTAAAATACGTAAGAAAATAAGAGAAAGAGAAGTAATCTAGTAAACGATATTATTACTACTTTTATAGTAAAACTAGACTAAAAAAACGAATAAACTTAACGTATTTCTATCTAGATAAGGCCTTAGTAAGTTTATTAGCTATTATATCGACTATAAGAGTCTATTTAAAATAAATATTATCTACTTAGACTTTCTAGCGTAACTAGTAGTAATAGATATTAATATAGCGAAGCTTAGTAATAAGCTTATCGATGTTTTCTTATATAAGCTATAGTATTTACTAGTTATCGTACTAAATCTTAACGCGGTAGTCTAAATCGAACTAAAGTCTATAGAAGAAACGCTTCTACTAAAAGTACTACTTACTCGTTTCTAAAAGAGTAAGAAGCTTAATCTTAGTAGTTAATATAGTAATTATAGATTACTTAGACGCTTTTTAGTTAACTAGAGCTCTAAATAAAGTAAATAGTAAGCTCTAAAAGCTTTAGTACGTAGCGTAGTCGTTAGTAAATAAAATATTACTACTAATAAAAAAGACGTCTTATATAAATTTAATATATTCTTTATAGTAGAGTATATAGTTTTAAGTTTCTTTTAAGTAAGTAAAAACTTACTAGATAAGTTCTAAATAATAAAAAGACGAATTAGTAAGATAAGCTAAGAAAGAGAAGTAAGTATAAATAATATTAGCGCGAGTACTAACTATTACGAACTAAATAAAACTAATCTTACTTTAATAAGTAAATACGTTCTAGAAGAACGTATATTTACTCTTATTTAGTATAATAATCTTATCTAATAGTAGAGAAGTAGAAATCTAAGTAGCTATCTTAATATTATATTTAACTATAAGATCTTTAATATATAACTCTTATAAGAGCTATAATAGACGTTATTTACGGTTATAAATAATACGTAGTATAAAAAACTACTAAATCTTTTTTATTATTCTTATTTTATAGCGCTAAAAGAGATTTTTTTAAAATATATTAGCGAATTATTTATAGTTCTTATAAAAAGTTATAATAATATTATTAATAAAGAAGAATATAAAAAGATAACTATTAGCGTAGAGATAGAGTACGTTAAATATAGTCTCTAGTCTTAATTTAGTAAGAAAATTATAAAAATATTTCTACTAAAGAGCTAGTAATTTTTTAAGACTATATAAAGCTCGATAGAGTTATAAAATTTAATTTACTAAGACGTTTATTCTCTATAGTAGCTAGTAGAAAGTCTTATTATATAAAAATATATAAGAAAAAATATTAACTATATTAAATTAGCGAGTTTTAAGATTAAATACGTAAATAATTACGATAAGAACTTAAAAGATATAAAGAACTAAGATCGCTATATAAATATCTTAACTAGTAGCTTAAAGATCGCTACGTACGTAAATACGTATTTTAACTTTAACTAGATAGTCGTATTTATTAAATTTATATTTAAAGATCTAGATAAGAGAAATAATCTTTTTATTATATAATTAGACTTTAGTAATTAATATCTCTATCTATATCTTTTAATCTTAGAGCTCTCGTAGCTAAATCTAAATTATATTTAAAAAGTACGTTTTTAGTGAGTAAGAATATACGTTTTTATAGTAATAAAACTTAGATAATAAGTAGTCGCGGTAAATATGTAGTAGCTAATTATTCTATTATAGACTATTACTATCTACTTTAGACTAAAGCTAGCTACTATAGAGTAATATAGACTATTACGTATTTAATTATAAATTTAAATTTATAGACTAGTTTACTAAATAGTCTATAATTATTTTAGAAAGTAACTTATCTAAAAGAGAATATAAAAGCTAATTTACTATTTTAGAATTATTAGTAAAATAGATAATTTAAGAGCTTATTTAGCTAATTATAAAAATAAATATGTATAACGATAGATTTCTTTTACTAAGCTTCGAAGTCGCTTAGTAAATAGTTAAATCGTAAGAGTTTATTTTAAAGAGATAAGAAAGAGTAGATAATAATTAAATAAGAGAGTATTACGTATTTATATATTATATAATAAGCTAGTTATCTTTAACTAAAGAGTTTTAATTAAAACTTTAAGTTAACTATAGAGAATTAAATATCTAGCTAACGAGTATATCTATATACTATAAAAAAACTAGTTATAATCTAGTATATCTTTAGATAAAAATATTACTTAATAATACTATTAATAGTAAATATTCTTCGACTATATTCTTAATTATAGATATAGATAAATCTAATACGTAACTCGGGCGCTTAGAGTATATTTTTAATATCTATCTTCTAGCTTCGCTAAATGACCGTAATATTATACTATATCTTACTCGCTCTTCTCGTCTATCTACTTTTTAACTTTTCGTCTTACTACGCTATTTTAAAACGATTATACGTCTAGATCTACGGTTTTTAATTAGATTTTATAGTTCTTTATTTCGTAGAGACTTCTCTAGTTTATACTTTCTTCTAAAGTTATCGCGTTCTTAAGAGTAGCTCTTTCGTACGGGCTTTAGCTACTATCTACTAGTATTTTTATACGCGCTATTATTTTATACTTTTTAAATTTTCGTACGAAATCTAAGACCGTACGACTCTTTTATCTATAAGACTTTTTAGTCTCTACGATATCTTTTTTTGTACGAGCTTTCTACTTTTAGAGTTATAAAGCTCGTATTTTCTAGAGTTTATAATACTACTTCTTCTCTTAGAAATCTTTAGCCTAAAGATTATTCTAAGTTTCTACGATATATATCGCGGTAGTTTTTTTATTTTACTTCTTCTCTTTTATTAGTAAGTTTTCTATTATATCTTCTAAGAAGCGTACTATCGAAGATTTTACTACTAACTTACGCCCTCGTAAGATTAATAGAATTACTCTTCGTCGCTAGAATTTAATTAACGAGATTTTTCTTTATAATATTAAAATAGTATCTTATTCTAATTGTCTAAAAAACGAGTCGAAGTACGTAGCTTTATAAAAGAATTCTACTATTTATACTACTTATCTAAGAGCTCGTAAAACGGGTTATAATATTATAAAGCGAAGTGTCTTCTATTATAAGTATTCGTAAATCTTCTCGAATTTAGCTAATTCTTTCTAGTAAACTCTCTTAAATAAAAGTAAACTCGTTTTACTATTAAGAAGAACGCGACGCTAGCGAAGCTACTTCGTTTATATAAATAGTAGCGTTTTCTTTATAAGCGTCGTTCTTATATAATCTAAGAGAGTTTCGAAAATATTAAATAGTTAGAGACTATAAAGACTACTAGCGTTAGAGATTTTTTTAACTCTAAAATCGCTAAGAAGAAGAAATCGCTAAAGTATTTACGTAGTAAGTTCTTAACTAATATCTTTACGAGTTCTACTTAAACTATTAAGTCTTCTAAAACTAATTTAAATACTACTCTACTAAAGACGTTTAAGCTAGTTAATTAGACGCGCTAGACTTTAAATTTTAATTTTAAATTCTTAAACGCCCTCTCGATCGACGCGTCTTTAGCTTAAGTTAATCTAGATTTTAGCGATAAAAATCTATAATAAGGTCTTTATAGTCTTTATAGTTTTTTAGTAGTTTCTAGATATTATTTTAGTCTTCTTTCTATTTAATAAGATAGCTAAACTAACTATTATAGTAGCTACTATCGAGGATTTTCTCTATAATCTAATCTATATTTTCGTTAACGTCTAGATTTTCTAGTATTATTTCTTCGATTTATTCTACTAGAATAGCGTTTTACGAAGCTAGTTCAAGTAGTCTTACGTAAAATACTAAGTTTATATATATAGTATTAGATAATTTAAGGCGGTATATAACTTTATCTAGCCTTTCTTTAATCTTAAACGATTCGATTTTCTTAAAGTTTAATTTATTACTTAGCCGTCGAGTTTTAATATTTTTTTTAAGAAGATAAACTTTATTTTTTCTTTTTAGCTTTAATATCTTCTAGTATCGTTTATTATAGTAGTAGAATATTATATATTCTTAAAATTCGATATTAAGACTAAGCTATTTATAGAGTATCTTTAGTTACTTAGCTTTTAGAATTCTCTTCTACGCTAGTAATTTACTTAAAATAATTTCTTCGTATACGATTACTTCGTACTTATAATTATTACGCTAGAACTTAAAAAGAAGTAAAGAGGTGAAAACGTTAAAAAGGTCTAGCGCGCTAAGAATTTACTACTACTATCTAAGATATTACTAGATACTATATTTAGAGAATAGTAGCCGTAATTAGATAGAGAAGATAATAAGAGGGGTATAAGACAATAATTAAAATTAATTACGAAGGTTCTATCTACTATAACGAGTATAATCTATATATATAAAGTAATTAGTACGATTAGTATTAGTTACTTATAGTAATTAAGATAACTAGAGTAATTAAAATAACGAAAAGAGTCTAGTAGTTCGAATTAGTAGGTTTGAGTACGGCTAGATCGGCTAAATTAATCGTACTAGGTTAGCGTTCGTTAGTTACGTAGGCGGTAAGTCGTATAAGATTCTAACTTTTCTACTACTATTAAGCGTATTATAATACTATTTCTTCTCTAGACTACTTTCGGTCTAAAAGCTTTTATATAGATTCTTATAAGACCTCGTAGATTCTTCTTATCGTTATTCTTCTTCTTTATACTAATTATATCGAGTAGTAGCGCTCGTCGATACGTCTTAGCTTTTTATATTCTTTAAGACGGGGCGAAGACGTCTATTCGTTATTAATTCTACTCTTTCTATTCTTATTACCGTTACTTCGTTCTTTCTAATCGGCCTTATTATTACGAGTATATAAAGCGTAGTTATCGTTATATTTTTAAGGCGATAACTTCTCTAACTAAGTATAATCGTTTTCTTCTCTTTCTATACTTATACTAATTTTCTATAGTTCGCCGGGTAGATTAATAATAAAATTATATCTAGAGTTAGTTAGAGAAGATTTAACGTTAGATTAAGTAGAATAAGATAGAAATTCTTCGTTTAACTCGTCGAAACGTATCTTCTTAGGCTAAGATAATTCGACTTCTTTAAATATTATCTTTTCTAGATTTCTAGAGTAACGAGATATTTAACTAGAAGTTAGCTATAATCGAAGTAGAGAAGGCTACTATCTTAGATCGGGGTTTAACTAATTTAGAGATAGACGATACGGCTACGCCGTATACGTTAGACGGGTTTAGTAGTAACGTAGCGGGCGCTAATAGCGTAGTTTCTCGTTAGGCTTCTATTAATTAGTTTTAGATATCTCTAACTTCTTCTTCGGATTTTACGTTATAAAAGAATACTCTAGACCTAAATAGTTCAAGTTTTATCGGTAAAAGTTCTCGAGAAGTTTTAGGTAGTTAAAATTCGATAAGAGCTTCTAGATATTTTTTAAGTCGTCGTAGTTTTTCTACTTAATAAAGTACTTAAGTTAATCGTTAGGGTTCTATTTACTATCTAGAATTTTTTCGACGTTCTATTCTTATACGTCTTTAAACTAGATTTCTTTCTTAAGATATTCTAGTATTTAGACGTTTTATAGTACTAGTTCTAGAAGTACTATATAGAAGACGGGGCTTTAGCGTATATTTTTAGACAATTTAAGTTTATAGATAATAGAAGAAAGTTTTTATTTAATTTCGAAGAAACTAATCTTTTTATAATCTAATTTAGGGCTTAATCGTTTAGTTTTAAGATTTCTAGTAAGAAGCTAGACTTTATCTCTCTTCTCTAAGGGCGGCGGCTTCTAGCGTCTATAGTTATAGTATATAGCTATATAGTAATTAATAAATTCTATATCTCGGGCTAGGCTTTAATATAGTTCTTTTAGCTATTTCGTCTAGAGTATTTCTTTTTAAGCGATATTTTTTTATAGAATCGACTCTTCGTAGATACGAGACTTAAATCTAAAGTTAACATAGAACGGCGTTTCTTAGATAGTTTCTACTAGTATACTATTATAAGCGAACTATACTAGAAGTAGAAGTTCTATCTAGTTATTTTACTAGTAGTTTACGTAGCTTCGTAGGTATTTCTCTAAGGTTTAGTTAAGTCGTTTCGTCTAACCGTCTATTTAAGAGTAAAAGACGATAGATAGCTTATACGTTATTTTTAATTTATTTATTAAAATTTACTAAAATCGAGCGCGGAAGCGGGTATCGCGGTTAAAGATAATTATTTCTAGTATTTCGTAGTTTACGAAGATATATCTTAAAAAGATATAGACTAGCTCGAAGACTTCTAAGACTTTCTTATAGAAAATAAAATATCTCTATTTAGACAGTCTATCGATAATAACTAGAATTACGTCGTAGCGTACTCTAGTAAGTAGCTCTTTAAATTTCGATAGCTTAGTAATAAAGTCTAAAGAAATAAACTTCTACGGTCGGTCGAGAGATATAATTAGCTATAGCTTTTTATAGAGAATATATCGTACTACTTTATTTTAGATATAATCTTCGTAATTTATAAGATATTATTATACTCGCTTTCTAAGATATAGTATATAAAATATTCTTTCGATTCTTTCTATTATAGAGTTAGTATCTTTATAGCCGTATACTAGAGTAGCGTAGATTTTCTTAATAAATTATTATTAAAGTCGTTAAGAGACGTAGACTAGTTCTTTAAAGAGAATAGTTTCTTTCGGGCTTAGTATAAGATTAGAGTTTTCTTCTAGATAGTCGTAAATTTATTTTAATAGTTACTATACTATAGTATTATTTTCGTAGGCTATTCGAATATACTCTTTCTATATTAGAAGTAAAAGATCGTTTTTTTAAGGGCTCTTATTTTCTTATACGTCTAGATTTTTAAAGAGAGTCTTCTAGAAGCTATAGTCCTCTAAGACTTAGTTTCTAGAGTTTTCTTTCTAGATTAGTAGTACTTTTAAAGTATTTACCTCTAAAGATTCTTTCTAAAAGAGTTATCTTTCTAGATTTATACTTCTAGAAGAGGTTAACTTTTAGACGCTCGGCTCTTCTAAGAAACTAGATTCTAGAAGTATTATACTCTTAGAAACTAGTTTTTAGAGGTCTATAGATTCTAGAGATCTTTGACGCCTAGGAGATTCTTTCTAGAATTAGAGGTTTCTCGCTTAGCTTTAAATAACTAAAGCTAGAAAGCGGATTATCGTAAGTTTTAATTAGAGTTAGTTAAGTTTAATATTTTCTTTCTTATTTTATTTTAAAAACGCCAAGAATAGTTCTAATCGATTAAGAGTATAGTCGTATCGCCGACTAAGAGCGTTGGCTTTTTCGTTCTTAGTTTCTTTTTAATAGATAATTTTAAAGTTAAAGAAGGCGAGTTATTTTATCTATCTAATCTATCTTCGATTAAGAATCTTTATAGTTATAAAGATATCTAGATTTTAGTAGTCTAAGTATACTATTATTTCGAAATTCGCCTCTTCGAAATAGTATCTTTATTCTTTAAAAGTAATAATAATAGCGAGAAGCTTCTTATCGTAAATGTTATAGTTAAGTTCTATCGAAGATATTTTTTTAGAGTAGAAGGCTATAAGATATAGCTATTTTTAGTCGTCTAGCTAGCTAAGATAAACTCTAATAGCGTAGTCTAAGACATCTATTTCTAAATAGATAGACTTATTTAAATTAAAGAGGGCGAGAACTAGTACTTCTATAAACGCTCTTTTAAGTAGTTCGAAGGCTTTCTATTATATTTTTTACTAATTAAAGCGAATATTCTTTCGAGTAAGACGAGTTAGAGGTTTAGCTAGCTTAGCGTAGTCTTTAATAAATTAGCGATAAAAGTTAGCGAAATCTAAGAAGAATTATACTTCTCGAAGATTCTTTAGTATAAGCTAACTAAGAATAGATTCTACTTTCTTAGAGTCTATTATAACTTCGCCGAGTCGAATAATAAATTCTAAAAACTCTACTTTCTAGACGTAAAACGCGTATTTTTTAGACTTAACTTATAGCTTTCTCTTCTATAGCTTTCTAAGTACTTTCTCTACGTATTTCTAGTATTTTTCTAGAGTTTTAGAGTAGATAAGAATATCGTCGAGATAGACCGTATAAAAGACGTCTAAATACTCTCGAAGAGTATCGTTAATTATAGCTTAGAAGATAGTAGAGGCGTTAGTAAATTCGAAGAGTATAACTAAGTACTTAAATAGTTCGAATCGACTCCGCTACGCCGTTTTCTATTCTTTCTCTTTTTTAATTTAAATTAAATAATAGTCGTCTCTAAGGTCTAGCTTAGTAAAGTATTTAGTCTTTCGTAGTTAGTTATATAGTTCGTCGATACGGAATAGAAGATACTAGTTCTTAATAGTTATATCGTTTAGAGCTTAGTAGTCTATATATAGCCGTAATTTTCTATCTAGTTTTAGTACGAATAGAATAGAAGAGACTACTAAGAACTAGAACGGTTATATATAGTCTTTTCTTAGATAAGTTTTAATATATTTCTTAAGTATCTAAAGTTCTTTTTTAGATATAGAGTATAAGAGCCTAAACTTAAGCGTAGTTTTTAGTATTAGAGATATTTCGTAATTCTATAGTTAGTATTCGAGTAGGGCGTCTTCGCTTATTTTTTTCTTAAATAGATCGAACTTACGATATTATAGAGGTACTTAGTCTAGAAGATTCTTAATATTAGTAGCGCTAATTTACCGAAGGTCGTATTTTATACGCTCTCGAAAGTCTCGAGGTTTCTAGAGACTAATAGTTCGTTTTTTAGAAAGATAAGCGATTCTATAGACTTACTAAATCTTTAGAGGTTATTAGGTCTCGATTTTAATTCTCTAGAGAGTAGCGCGCATCTAGAAGATTCTAATAAAGGTACCGTTCTTAACTTCTTTTCTAAGGGCTTTCTTAAAAATCTTATTAATCTATATTAGCTTGCTCTAGATTACTTAAAATTATACTAACGCTATTATAATACTAAATAGCTACCGCGCCTCGTTCTTTTCTCTAGGCCTAAACTTTACTTCTTTAAATTCTTAGTTAATATATAGTTTCTATTTCTAAAGCTAGAGACGTTCTAGAATAATATTATACCCGAGGGTTTTTATAATATCTAAGTATATTCTTTCTCGGTGTTTTTCTCTAGCTAGTACGAGTTCTTAAATTTCTATAAGTATTAACTCTTCTCTATATATACTAGATAAACTATCTATAGTAATAAGTTCGTAGAGATGTTTCTTTTCTTAGAACTTAATATTATATTTTTCTACGAAGTAGAGATTAATATAATTATCTTCGTTAGCTAAGTCGATTAGAACGCGGGCTTAGCGTTTGTTAGCGAGTATATTAATAATAAGATACTTAGTATACTCCGCTAGAGGTTCGTCGTCGTTCGTAGTATACGTATAAGAGAGTTTTTCTTTAGTATTATTAGTTATTATTACGGTTATCTAAAGAGGCGCTAGAGATTACGCCTCTACCCGCCTCTAGATTAGAGACTTATTTAGTTTTTTACCTCCGACTAGTATCTATAAATCTTCTTTAGTTTACGGTGGCTTTTATATTCGTCGTTAGTATAATTAGTCTAATATTACTTATCGTAGAAGTCCTTTATCTCTATTACTTATATAGCTAAGATCTAGCGTATTATCTTATTACTACCCTTATATTAGCGGGCGTAGTATTTCTTCTTACCGTAGTAAAGGTATAGATTTTTCTTACGGCGTTAGTCTTTTTCTTCTTAGAATAGAGGTCTATTACGTCTAACGCTATCGAGGTCTATAGATTCGCTAGAACTTATTATATTTCTAGATTAACTAGAGTTAGCTATAGAGCGGTTCGATTAGATCGCTTCTCTACGGCGGTTATATAGCTAAGTATCGAGTTAGATAGCGATACGGACTATCTTCTAGTATAAATTAGATAGCTTAGTTCTAGCGAACTTATTCTTAATATAGTCTTTTAATCTCTTATAATATAATATTTTAAAGACGTTGTTAAGCTATTAGAGTTAAAAGGTATAGAGTCGAAACTAGATAGTATAGATTACGGCGGAGCTAGTTTATTTAAGAGTCTAGATTCGATAGGCTATATTTTAATATTAGTTCTTATCTTTAAAGGTCTCTCGAAGTGCCTTAGTAAAGTTATTAAAGTTATAGAATAGCTCTATAGTTTTCTCGTACTAGTCTAGTTTATTAAAGTCTTCTTAGTAGAGTTTAAACTAACGAATAGTATTACTATAAAGATATAACTTAGTAAAGAAGATTTTTTATAATTTATCTTAGAAGGCCGTTCTAAATAGATAGAAGTAGATTTATAGTTATCGTAGAAATTTATCTAACTTTTTTCTAGTTTCGTTAAATATATTCGGTTCTTTAATCTTAAACTTTAGGTTAGAGGTTAACTCGATAGATAGCGTAGATTTCGAAATTCTTATAGTACGGTTAACTATAAAGGCTTATTTTCTAATAAAGTATTTTAGAAGAACGTATATATAGTCTTCTAATATATTTAAAGATAGCCGTAGTCTACTAATATCGTAGAAGAGAGACGCGATTTTTAATACGTAGGCTTCTAAGATAAGTATACGTGTTTTTATATTAGAGTTTCTAGAAATATTAGGTCGGATATTACGTACTTAGTTCTTCGCGTTCGGGAGAAAAGTACGAATTTTAGTCTAGGTTATTATAATTAGTACTAAGATAATCTTATCTTCGGTATCTATAAGATAGTAGTTAAAGTATTACGCTAGAACTTAAGAAGAAGTAAAGAGATAGAAACGTTAGAAAGATCTAGCGCGCTAAGAGTTTACTACTACTATCTAAGATATTACTAGATACTATATTTAGAAAATAGTAGTCGTAGTTAGGTAGAAAAAATAATAAGAGAGGTATAAGGTAATAATTAGAATTAACTACGAAGATTCTATCTACTATAACGAGTATAATCTATATATATAGAATAATTAGTGCGATTAGTATTAGTTACTTATAGTAATTAAGATAACTAGAGTAATTAGAATGACGAAAAGAGTCTAGTAGCTCGAGTTAGTAGGTTTAGATACGGCTAAGTCGGCCGGATTAATCGTACTAAGTTAGCGTTTATTAGTTACGTAGGCGGTAAGTCGTATAAGATTCTAACTTTTCTACTACTATTAAGCGTATTATAATAATAGTTAGTAAAATATGAGAATATTTACGTAGCTAACGCTTTAAAGCTATTATACGCGTACTAAACTAGCGATAGTAGTTTTATCTAGTTATTCTATATATAGTTAAGATAATAGCGTAGATATTACTTAAGCGTTTAGTTAACGCGTTTAGTAAGTCTATTTATTTATAAATATACTATAGTAGAGAGTTTATAGTCTATTTCTAGTTAGTATATTAAAGACTTTTAGAATCGAGCTATAAAGAGGTAATCTCTATTTAATATAATTATTTTAAGTATTTTATAACTGTCGAAAACTATTTTAAGAAATATATAGACTATATTTTTTACAGTTACTACTTTAAAAAATAATACGTAATATATATACTTAGTAAGCCTTTCGACGATAACTAGAATTAAATTATATTTTACTTTAGTAAGTAGCTCGACTAATTTAGATAAGTCTATAATAAAGTCTAACGAGACTATCTACTAGGCCTTATTTAAGACTCTAATTAGCTAGAGTATCTTATAGAATACGTATCTTACGGCTTTACTTCTATTATATAGATTATATTTTAAAACTATCTTTCGTACTATCTTTTATAGATAAGAAAAGTAGTAGCTTCTAGTTATTCTTTTTATTATCTTATTAATTTCTTAATATTTGTATACGAGGGCTTCGTAAATATCTTTTATAAGCTTCTCTTAAAGTTTCGTTAAAACGTAGAATAGATTTTTATATAAAATTATACTATCTTAATTTCGAAAAATCTAGCTATTAGTTTTTTCTTTTTCGAGTTTCTATATTAGCGAATCGTTCGCGTAGACTTTTTAAATTTTATATAACTAGATACTATCTTATAGCGCTAACGCTAGTTATCTAACTAGAATAAGCGATAAATCGTCTTTTAAGTTTCTTTTAAGCTATAATTAGATAGTTCTAAAAATAGATACGCTCGTTTTAATAGATATAAGAGTCTTATTATTCTATTATTAGAAGACTATTAGCTATAGCCCCGTCTTTTCTTTAATATAGTCGGCTCTTTAACTTAGCGTATCTACGTAAGCGTTCTTAAACCTCTTTTAATAGATAATCTTTATATCGTAAGACGCTAGCTCTTTAGTCTATCTAACTTATCTTTTAGTTAGTTTCTTTATAGTAGTAAAGTACGTAAGATTCTTATAATCGTAATATACTATTACTAAATATACTACGCCCTCTAGATAATATCTTTATTCTTTAAATATTATAATAATAGCTAAGAGTTTTTTATCGTAGACGTCGTAATTAAGCTCTAGTATTACGGAATTAGAATGTAGGTTAAGCGGCGTAGTAGAACTTATAGACGGACTAGATTATCTTATACTAAAACTTCGAACGTATCTAATCTACTTAAGTAGCTAATAGCCTAATTCTACGAAGCTAATCTTTTTTAGCTACTAGCTACTTTACTATCTATACTAATACTATAGTCTAGCCAACTAGCGGCTAATTATAGTATATAAAATATACTTATTTATAGTAGATAGAACCTTTATAGTTAATTCTAATTATTGCTTTATACCTCTCTTATTATCTTTTCTATCTAACTATAGCTACTATTCTCTATATATAGTATTTAGTAATATTCTAGATAGCGGTAGTAAACCCTTAACGCTATATATCTTTCTAACGCCTCTATCTTATTCGCTCTTTTCGAGTTTTAGCGTAATACTTTAACTACTACTCTATAGACATCGAAGATAAGTAAGAAACTTATTAAACTAACTATAATAATCTAGGCCGAAATCCGCGCCTCGCTTTCTAACGCGGAAGAGTAACTATATAATATTTATCTAGTAATTTCTAAAGAACTCGATACGAAGACTCGTATAATTATATTAGAAGCTTACGCCGCTAAAATCGCTTTCTTAACCTACGACGTTAGTAGACTTCGTCTATCTTTCGACGCTTTTAAAGATTACTTCTTAGTTCTACTAAAATACTTTATTAGAGAATAGATCTTCTTAGTTAACCGCACTATAAGACCGTAAGAGCAATCTTCTACTATAAAAGCTACTTCTATACTATCTACTCTAATATAAGTTTAAAATCTAAAGTTTAAGATTAAAGAATCGAATATATTTAACGAAACTAGAAGAAAGTTAGATAAATTTCTATAATAACTATAAATCTACTTTTATCTATTCGAAACGGCCTTCTAAGATAAATCGTAAAAAATCTTTTTTATCGGGTTATATCTTCGTAGTAATACTACTTATTAATTCGAATTCTACTAAGAAGACTTTAGTAAACTAGACTAGTACGAAGAAACTATAGAGCTATTCTATAACTTCGATAACTTTACTAAGGTACTTCGAGAAATCTTTAAAGATAAGAACTAATATTAAGATATAGCCTATTAAATCTAGACTCTTAAATAAACTAACTCTACTATAACCTATACCACCTAGTTCCGACTCTATATCTTTCGACTCTAATAATCTAATAACGTTCTTAAAATATTATATTACGAGAAACTAAAGAACTATATTAAGAACGAGTTCGCTAGAACTAAGCTATTTAATTTATACTAGAAGGTAGTTCGTATCGCTATCTAACTTAATACTTAGCTATACGACCGTCGTAGAGAAGCGACTTAGTCGAACTACTCTATAGCTAACTTTAGCTAATCTAGAAATATAACGAGCTCTAGCGAATCTATAGACCTTAATAGTATTAGATATAACGGGCCTCTATTCTAAGAAGAAAAAGACTGATGCCGTAAAAAAGACTTATATCTCCGCTATAATAAGAAGAAATACTACGCCTACTAATATAAGAGCGGTAATAAGATAATACGCTAGATTTTAGCTATATAAGTAACGAAAGTAGAGAACTCTTACGATAAGTAGTATTAGACCGATTATACTAACGACGAATGCGAAAGCTACTATAAACTAAAGAAGACTTATAGATACTAGCTAGAGGTAAAAAACTAAATAAGCCTCTAATCTAAGAGTAGATAGAGGCGTAGTTTCTAGCGCCTCTTTAGATAACCGTAATAATAACCGGTAATACTAAAGAAAAACTCTCTTATACGTATACTACGAACGATAATAAACTTCTAGTAGAGTATATTAAGCACCTTATTATTAACATACTTACTAATAGACGCCGAGCCTACGTTCTAATCGACTTAGCTAACGAAGGCAATTATATTAATCTCTACTTTATAGAAAAATATAATATTAAGTTTCGAGAAAAGAAATACCTCTATAAACTTATTACTATAGATAGTTTATCTAGTATATATAGAGAAGAGTTAATACTTATAGAAATTTAAAGACTCGTACTAGCTAAAGAAAAACATCGAAAAAGAATATACTTAGACATTATAAAAACCTCTAGGTATAACATTATTTTAGAACGTCTCTAGCTTCGAAAATAGAAACTATATATTGACTAGAAATCTAAAGAAGTAAAGTTTAGGTCTAGAGAAAAGAACGAGACGCGGTAGCTATTTAGTATTATAGCGGCGTTAGTATAACTCTAAGTAATTTAGAGCGAGTTAATATAGATTAGTAAGATCTCTAAGAAAGCTCTTAGAAAAGAAGTTAAGAACGATACTTCTACTAGAATCTTTTAGATACGCGCTATCTTCTAAAGAATTAAGATCGAGATCTAATAACCTCTAGAGATTCGATAAGTCTATAAAATCGCTTATCTTTCTAGAAAACGAACTATTAGTCTCTAGAAACTCTAAGACTCTTAAGGGCGTATAAAATACGACCTTCGATAAATTAGCGCTACTAATATCGAGAATCTTCTAGACTAAGTACCTCTATAATACTATAAGTTCGACCTTTTTAAGAAAAAAATAAGCGAAGACGCTCTATTTAAATACTAACTATAAAATTATAAAATACCTCTAATACTAGAAACTATATCTAAGTTTAGGCTCTTATACTTTATATCTAAAAAAGAACTTTAGATACTTAAGAAATATATCGAAACTTATCTAAGAAAAGACTATATACGACTATTCTAGTCTTTAGTAGTCTTCTCTATTTTATTCGTACTAAAACTAGGCGAAAAATTACGGCTATATATAGACTACTAAGCTCTAAACGATATAACTATTAAGAACTAGTACTCTCTACTCTATATTAACGAACTACGCGACCGACTATAAAAGACTAAATATTTTACTAAGCTAGATCTTAGAGACGACTATTATTTAATTCAAATTAAAAAAGAGAAAGAATAAAAAATAGCGTAGTAGAGCTAATTTAGACTATTCGAGTACTTAGTTATATTCTTCGAACTTACTAACGCCTCTACTATCTTCTAAGCTATAATTAACGATACTCTTCGAGAGTATCTAAACGTCTTCTATACGGTCTACCTCGACGACATTCTTATCTACTCTAAAACTCTAAAAGAATACTAGAAATACGTAGAAAAAGTACTTAGAAAGCTATAAGAGAGAAAGCTATAAGTTAAGCTCGAAAAATACGCGTTCTACGTCTAGAAAGTAGAGTTTCTAGAATTTATTATTTAACCCGGCGAAGTTATAATAGACTTTAAAAAAGTAAAATTTATTCTTAGTTAGCTTATATTTAAAAACCTTCGAGAAGTATAATTCTTCTTAGGTTTCGCTAACTTCTATTACCGATTTATTAAAGACTACGCTAAGCTAGCTAAACCTCTAACCCGTCTTATCTAAAAGAATATCCGCTTTAATTAGTAAAAAATATAATAGAAAGCCTTCGAACTACTTAAAAGAGTATTTACGAAAGTACTAGTTCTCGTTCTCTTTAATCTAGATAAGCTTATCTATCTAGAAATAGATATATTAGACTACGCTATTAGAGTCTATCTTAGCTAGCTAGATAACTAAGAACGACTATATCTCGTAGTCTTCTACTTTAGAAAAATATCTTCGATAGAACTTAACTATAATATCTACGATAAGAAGCTTCTCGCTATTATTATCGCTTTTAAGAAATAAAGATACTATCTCGAAGAAGCGAATTTTAAAATAACGATATACTCGAACTACTAAAACTTAGATACTTTTATAACTATAAAGATTCTTAATTAAAGATAGATTAAATAGATAGAATAACTCGCCTTCTTTAACTTTAAAATTATCTATCGAAAAGAAATTAAGAACGAAAAAGCTAATACTCTTAGCTAGCGATATAACTATACTCTTAACTAACTAGAACTATCTCTAGCGCTTCTAAAATAAAATAAGAAAGAAAATATTAAACTTAACTAACTCTAATTAAAACTTACGATAATTCGCCTTCTAGCCCTAGTTATCTAAAGCTAAGCGAGAAATCTTTAATTCTAGAAAGAATCTTCTAGGCCTTAAAGGCCTCTAAGAACTATAGATCTCTAGAAACTAGTTCTAGAGAGTATAATACTTCTAGAATCTAGTTTCTTAGAGGCGCCGAGTATTTAGAAATTAGCCTCTTTTAGAAATATAAATCTAGAAAGATAATTCTTCTAGAAAGAACCTTCGAAGGTAAATATTCTAGAAATATAACTAATCTAGAAAGAAAACTCTAGAAACTAAGTCTCGAAAAATAATAGCTTCTAGAAGTCTCTCTCTAAAAACCTAAATGTATAAGAAAATAAGAACTCTTAAAAAAACGATTTCTTACTTTTAATATAGAAAGAGTATATCTAGATAGTCTATAAAAATAACACTATAGTATAGTAACTATTAAAATAAATTTACGACTATCTAAAAGAAGACTCTAATCTTATACTAAGCTTAGAAGAAATTATTCTCTTTAAAGAACTAGTCTACGTTCTATAATAACTCTAACGACAACTTATTAAGAAAATCTACGCTACTCTAGTATACGGCTATAAAGATACTAACTCTATAATAGAAAGAATTAAAAGAATATTCTATATACTATATCTTAGAAAGCGAGTACGATAGTACCTCGTAGACTATAAAGATTACGCCCGAAATAAAGTAGCACGATACGCTCTTTATAAAAAGCTATAGCTAATTATATCTTCTAATCGACCGTAAAAATTTATCTCTTTAGACTTTATTACTAAGCTACTAAAATCTAAAAAGCTACTTACTAAAGTACGCTACGACGCAATTCTAGTTATTACTAATAGACTATCTAAGTAGAAATATTTTATTCTCTATAAGAAAGTATTAGAAGTCTCTAAGCTAGTCTATATCTTTCTAAGATATATCTTCGTAAACTATAAAATACTAGAAATAATTATCTCTAACCGCGATATCTACTTCTACGCTTAATTCTAGTAAACCTTAATAAATAAATTAGAAACGACGTATAAGCTGTCTACTATCTTTTATCTTTAGATAGATAGTTAGATAGAACGACTTAACTAAACTTTAGAGAAATACCTACGAAGCTACGTAAACTACTAGTAAAATAACTAGATAGAACTTCTATCTCTAGTATAATTCGCTTATAATAGTATACTAGTAGAAACTATTTAAGAAATACTATTCTACGTTAACTTTAAATTCGAGTTCTAAGCCTACGAAGAACCGATTCTATAAGAAAATATTATATAAAAGAAAATACTCTAGATAGAATAGCTAAAAGAACTATACTAAAGCCTAGTCTAAGATATCGAATTTATTAACTACTATATAGCTATATACTATAACTATAGACGCTAGAAGCCGCCGTCTCTAGAAGAGAGAGATAAAGTCTAGCTTCTTACTAGAAACTTTAAAACTAAATAATTAAGCCCTAAATTAGATTATAAAAAAATTAGTTTCTTCGAAATTAAATAAAAACTTTCTTCGATTATTTATAAACTTAAATTGTCTAAAAATATACGCTAAAGCCCCGTCTTCTATATAGTACTTCTTAAACTAGTACTATAAAACGTCTAAATACTAGAATACCTCGAGAAAGAAATTTAGCTCGAAGATATATAAGAATAGAACGTTAAAAAAATTCTAGATAGTAAATAGAATCTCGACGATTAGCTTAAGTACCTCGTTAAGTAGAAAAATTACGACGACTTAGAAAACATCTAGAAACCCTTATTAAACCTTAACTATCTAAAACTTCTCGAGGACTTTTACTGATAAAATTCGAACCGTCTAAATCTAGAGTATTCTTCTATAACGTAAAATCCGAAAAAGAAGTTAGAGATATCTAAAATTAATTAATAGAAGCCTATCGAGAAACTACGCTATTATTAGCTACTACGTTACCGCTAGACCCGCTAAGTAAGTACGATATAGTTCTCTTATTCGAAGCCTCGAAAACGTTCTAAGAAAAATAATTCTTCCGAATAGTAGTCTTTCGTTCTATCTACTTCTTTTACTCTAGCTACTATATCTTACGAGAGAATAGATCTATATTACGTTACTCTATGAACTAGAGTAATAAACGTAACTAACGCTTCTTCTATTAACGAATTCGTAACCGCTTCGCTACGCGACTAGCGTACTAGACTACTACTAACGCCGTTTAAGCTACTACGTTAGTAGTAGCTATAGTAGTATTAGCGGCCTTCTTATCTTAATTAATCTTTATCGCTATCTCTTTAAGCTAACGCTCTAACTTCTTACGAGCTCGATCTAAGCGCCGAACTAGTAATAATGATTAGCTATTATAAGAAGAAAAAAGAAAGCCTCTACTTATACTTAATATTAACTAAAGAAGCTATCGTCTTATACGATACTAGACCTCTTCTAGTATATCTAGAATAAGCTAAATAGAAAAAAGTAGCGTAATAAACTAAATCTAGACGAATATAGCGGGTATAGAAGAAAGCTATAGAGACTCTATAATAATAGACTATAATACGCTAGGCTAAAGTAATATAACGCTAGATACGAGCCGAAACTATAATAAGAAAATTAGCGCTTCTAATAATAAAATCTAAAAGAATATACCTACTTATAAGAAAGCTTTCGGGCTAAAAGCTATCTAGAGAAGAAATAGTATTACGAAATTAAGATGCGGGTTAAGCGGCGTAGTAGAACTTATAGACGAACCGAATTATCTTATACTAAAATCTTAGACGTACCTAATCTACTTAGATAGCTAATAGCCTAACTCTATAAAGCTAATCTTTCTTAGCTATTAGCTACTCTACTATCTATACTAATACTATAGTCTAGCTAACTAGCGGCTAATTATAGTATATAGAATATACTTATTTATAGTAGATAGAATCTTCGTAGTT